>CM055818.1:48848911-49050531 GCA_029582265.1 Zoroaster sp. YZ-2022 | reverse complement strand
ACACGGAGTCAAGTTAAGTCTTACTTTATCAATGTTAATTCATCAATTTTAAAAGTTAAATCCATCTTATAAACAGTCACTGACCGAACTCTTTAAATGTTGATTCAACACTTTAGTTTTAGTGTATCTATTACAAATGTATCGCCGCGTGTTTTCTGCTGATTTTACATCGACTATTTCCTTTAAAAAAGGAAACAAAAAAAATTATTATAGTCAAAAGATAAGATTTAGGCCTATAATAAAAAAAATTACCTAATTTATGACAGGACCCAGCATAAATTAATTTTGGTACATATTCACTGTAAAAAAAAAATGCTTCTCATGATTATTTTGAGAATTGTGCAATGTTTACGTATTTGTTATCCTTTTCTCAAGTTAAATAGCAATGTTCCAATGCAAAAGAAAATATTTGGAAATATCGACAACCACGGGCGATACATCTTTGATTTAGTTACGGTATTTCTTGATGATCTTAATGTTAGTATTAACCTGGTGAATAACGTCCAAGCTTGTTATAATGTGTATACATCTCTGAAAGTGTAACAGTTTTGTGTTGTGTGTCCATAATTGCCATGAGAGTATTTCCCCTTTCAGTTTCAAGTGAAAATATACCAGTTTACCAATCCCCACATCAAGACAGAGCAGCCCGGGGTTGAGGGGGGGGGGGGCAGGGGTTGAAGAAACAATTGATCAGTTCACAAGGGCAAAGTGCATACATGGATAGATTGATCAATGTGTACGAACGATTAAACTGAAATTATGGTCTAATACAGTAAGCCCAAACAATTGTCTGGTTACGGCCACAGAGTCCAGAGTACTCTTGATGCAAGACGTTATTAAACCAATCCTAGTTACACGATCACCACGCCGGTCTTCGTGTGTGTGGAGGTAGAATTAGCCTCCATAGATGGGCTAAGTCAGATTGTGGACATGCATGAATAGCGCCCGCTGTTGGTGGATCAAACCACAGCAGATCGGCGCGCGTACGTGCAACATCACAAGTAAAACCCCTGTCACACCAGGGCTGCGATCGGGCTGCGCTCGGGCTGCGACCACAAAATCATGAAAGCGCAGAGGTGAGCGCAGTAAGGTCTCCTAGAACGGATCGATGACGCAGTGGAAACTCGCATGGTTGGGAGAGGAACGCCATGGTCGCCCTGGGACGCCTGATCGCGGCGACCGTTTTGTGCATGCACAAAATTGTCGCCGAGGCTCGGCGCTCTGATCAGATCGCTGTAAGGACTCAGTACGGTCGCAGCGGCATGAGCGCAAAGCGAGCGCAGCAAGGACGCACACGAGCGTCTTGTGGTCGCAGCGGGAAATAAATCTTGTCCGCTGCGTCTGTACCGAGTTCTCACTACGTCCATTGCGATGTCGCTACGTCTCTCTCCCGTCCTCGTTGCGCTGTTACTGCGCTTCTACGGAGCGTTATTGACTTCTTCCCGCTCGTACAACGTCCACACGGAGCTGCCGCTGCGACTATGCCGCTCCTTATACGCCCATGCGCGTCCAATGGCGATCTTGCAACGTTTGCAGTAGGCCGACCGCTTCCCTCTCCCCTTGTCCTTGGTGCCCTTGCCGCCCTTGCTTCTGCCTCCTCGGACCATGTTGATGAGCTGTGATGTGATAAATGATGATAAATAGACCCCACAGCTGTGATGTGGCCTCGTCAAGCGGGGAAAGCGGACTGATGACTGGCGGTCGCAGCGGGGTCTATTTATGCTCGCCGCGCGGACGCATCGAACGTTTCGAGAACGTATTGCGGACGTCATAAGGGCGTAACGCGAGCGCACTTGGTCGCGTAGAGCGCCGTGGGAGCGCGTTCGAACTCCACACTGGACGAGATGGGAGCGCGGTGGGTCGCAGCAGGAGCGCCGTGAGCGCGATGGGAGCGTACTAAAATCTCCGTTGTTTGACATTTTCAGAAATTTTCGGACAGTTTTCCGCGATCGTAATGCGTTTTGCAAAAAATTAAAGCGCGCAGCGAGCTCCGTCCCGTCGCAATAGAGTGTGACAGGGCTATTACGTCTTGCACCTAGACTAACTCCAGAGCAGTTGAAACAAGCCCTGTCTTTTTAAGGAAAATGGAAGATAGTTCCATCTTTGGGTAAAACATTTTGGGGAAAACAATCGTAGCGTCCTCGAGTGGTAATCTAAGTGACGTCAGATTATTGCTTGTGCTAAAGACAACATCTGTGCCAAGTTTGACGGCCAACGAATGAAAATCATTTTATGGAAAACATATGGGGAACTTACTGTTTTTCACCACCCCCGCGCCCCCCCCCCCGCCCCCCCAAAATAAAAACAATGGTTATAGCGCCCCTAATGCCCTATTCTATACCGGTATGTATGGAAGTGTTTACGACCCCATTCTATAGATCTTTATTTCATATGATAGTACTGGCGTCCAGACAGCCAGGAATTTCCCGTAAAAATCCAATATATTTTACAGTGTAATGGCAGGAAAATCCCGAATTCTCCTAATTTAACTTATAATCCGTTTTTTTGGAGAAGATTATATGTATTTACCACTACTCAGCTGAACTGTGCTACTATGGGAACGAACCAGACCCTCATGAGACCCACAAACTCCGGTGGGTGCTACCGGTTCAAGACCCATGTCGGGTTCGGTAGGGTTCAACTGGGTCCCCTAACTCCCTCACTTGTCTTGTTGTTCTATTTCCCCGACCGATGGGCTTAAAGATGGGCTTACACAAACGTTTCGGTCGGAGGGCCCGCGCACAGGACGTTTTCAATGATCTGCAAGTTTTTCGTAGGCCTATACCGATATATTCAGCAGTAATGTTGCCTCATGGAGGGAATCTTGTACTCCTGCCACCCCCACGTCTAAGCTTTGGTTATACGCCACAGCCAGCCAGGCTTACAAAATCATCCACACGTATAAGAATGTGAGATATAAAAACAAAGGAAACTGTTCAACTGTCCAATGTTTCAAAGACAAAATATAATTTAGTGGACCTTAAATTAACCCAGTATGCCTATATATATTATATACTGGTGGTAAAACGTCTAAAATTGCAAGGAAACAAGATATGTGAATAAAATTAAACATATTTCATTGTGCATGCTCTTAACGAGAAGTTTTTAAAATTCATTCAGATTGTTCGTATTCATTCTATCGTGAAATTTCTGCCTTTGGATGGCAGAAATTCCTTTTGAGAATTGTTTCTGTAAAACGATAAACACCTGAGCTGAGATATGTTTGATACCATCATCAGCTTTACACTAAGTAAGTTTTATGAACAATTGTAATACGATAAACGATAAACACCTGAGCTGAGATATGTTTGATACCATCATCAGCTTTACAATAAGTAAGGTTTATGAACAATTGTAATACGATAAACGATAAACACCTGAGCTGAGATATGTTTGATATCATCATCAGCTTTACAATAAGTAAGTTTTATGAACAATTGTAATACTATAAACGATAAACACCTGAGCTGAGATATGTTTGATACCATCATCAGCTTTACACTAAGTAAGTTTTATGAACAATTGTAATACTATAAACGATAAACACCTGAGCTGAGATATGTTTGATACCATCATCAGCTTTACAATAAGTAAGTTTTATGAACAATTGTAATACTATAAACGATAAACACCTGAGCTGAGATATGTTTGATACCATCATCAGCTTTACAATAAGTAAGTTTTATGAACAATTGTAATACTATAAACGATAAACACCTGAGCTGAGATATGTTTGATACCATCATCAGCTTTACAATAAGTAAGTTTTATGAACAATTGTAATACTATAAACGATAAACACCTGAGCTGAGATATGTTTGATACCATCATCAGCTTTACACTAAGTAAGTTTTATGAACAATTGTAATACTATAAACGATAAACACCTGAGCTGAGATATGTTTGATACCATCATCAGCTTTACACTAAGTAAGTTTTATGAACAATTGTAATACGATAAACGATAAACACCTGAGCTGAGATTATGTTTGATACCATCATCAGCTTTACACTAACTAAGTTTTATGAACAATTGTAATACTATAAACGATAAACACCTGAGCTGAGATATGTTTGATACCATCATTACAATAAGTAAGTTTTATGAACAATTGTAATCATTTATATGTTTTCTGAGATTACCAATATTGTATAGGCCTATATAAGATGTACAGTTTTCTGTTAATAACTGTGTCCTCTACAAAATATCAGATTGTATGGTTTTCTTAATTGTCATAGACCAAGTGTACATTTTGTGTCCGGCGCAGTTTGACCTTTAGAGTTCTTTTCTAAACATGTGATATTATTGGTCACGTCGTCTATCCTTCTCCTAGAACTCCCCCAATAACAATTAATCCAACCCGCTTAAAAGCCCATACCTATTGGTATTTTCGAAAAAAAAGGATAAATGATGACAGAGTTACATGAAACTTATATTTGGTGTAAAGTCAACGATGGTATCAAACATCCCTTTAAATCTTGGTCTGTCTCGGGTGCTTTCATTAATTTAGTACATTATTAATCAAATTATATTGCAATTGAATTTGTGTTATCCTGAGACACAAAATCAGAATGCATGATTACTATTTCCTTTTTAACGAAACAATTAAACAGACGTTTTACCAAGAGTGTGTACTGGTTTTAGCATGTACCACACTATCATTAATGTATTAACATTACCGTTTTTGAACACATTTTTTCTATTCGCCTTATCCACGATAAATACGAAAATGAGGCTGTAATTCTCACAACCACATTCTACACCACACCAAGAGACGGGTGGCCCGTGGGGAGAGGTGGGGAAAACAATTGATTGATACATAAAGTATTGTCGTGAAATGTCACTATTATTAGAGTGAGACGTGTTACACTCTGTGGAACATGGTAGGCCCCTATGGTATCCGCTTCATCGACATACTGACTGAGGATATCATTCCTTGGGTTTCGCTTCAAGTTCATATAGGATATTTCCCGAAATAATTGACCTTAGATTATTGTTAATAGTCCATTCTATAGGTACCATTATTTGACAATCAATGAATTTATCATGATCGTGCTTTTTATGACGAGATTTTGTGAAATATGTTATTTGGAGTAACTAAAAACAAAATAGGTATGTTAGTAAATTTTGTGAATTTGTTCGGTACATTACCCCCATATTTTTCCGGTACATTCACCAAAATGCAGTCTACGGTGCTTACTTTACTCTTTTCAAGCCCATCCCTGCCCCTGGCGCCCAGCAAATTATTTAGGATCGGACATTTCAACATTGGGCTGGTGTGCACGTTTAATGTTTCGTATGCTCGTTGTTTTTTAATCAATGTTGCTGTTCAAACAAAAATCGTTGTCTGCCTGTTAGAAAAACTACTCGTATAGGAAACCGTATTTACGAACATCACTGTTACATCTAGTCCTCAAGGGTTCATCGTCTCTTAGATCTGACCTGCACGCACACAGTGATAATGAGGTACATTCACTCGATTATTAAATCATAAAGGTAACAATGTGACAACGCAGAATCTTTTGTGTTCATGTCTAAGTGAAATATTACTGAAGTATTATAATTTTTGTAAAACGTTATTACCTGTGTATTGTTATAAAAAATGAGCCTTTAGCTTGTCATGGCGTTGTTCATTGCATTGGCGCAGACCCAAATTTGGCGAATTTCTCTTTGATTGTTTTTTATTAGCCAAGGCTAAGTAATTTTTTAAAGCTTTACACACTATGATTGGCTGTATCACAACTTTCAGAAGTCTATTACCTATATACTGGAGGTAAAACGTCTAAAATTGCATCAATACTTCAAGAAATCAAGATATGTGAATAAATTAAACCTATTTCATTGTGCATGCTCTTAACGAGAACTTTTTTAAAACTAGGTAAAACTTGTAGCTTTGCATGGTGAGGAGGATAAGTAAGACTAATTGCGGTGACACCATGTGAAATTCCCAATTGAGTAGTAATTAGTTCTGAGTTGTACCTCCAGTTCTTTTCAGAACTAATTACTACTCAATTGAGAATTTCACATGGTGTCACCGCAATTAGTCTTACGTTTTAAAAATTCATTCAGATTGTTCGTATTGATTCCATCGTGAAATTTCTGCCTTTGGATGACAGAAATTCCTTTTGGGAATTATTTCTGTAATACGATGAACGATAACATTAATGTAAAACATTACCGTTTGTTGAGCACATTTTTTCTTCTATCTATTGGCCTTATCCACGATAAATACGAAAATGAGGCTGTAATTCTCACAACCACATTCTACACCACACCAAGAGACGGGTGGCCCGAGGGGAGAGGTGGGGAAAACAATTGATTGATACATAAAGTATTGTCGTGAAATGTCACTATTATTAGAGTGAGACGTGTTACACTCTGTGGAACATGGTAGGCCCCTATAATATCCGCTTCATCGACATACTGACTGAGGATATCATTCCTTGGGTTTCGCTTCAAGTTCATATGGGATATTTCCCGAAAACCAGACCCTCATGAGGCCCACAAACTCCGGTGGGTGCTACCGGTTCAAGACAAAATTATTATTTTCAAGTGGATGCATTTAATATTTCAGAATACGAAAGCCGATAATCAAATATTAAAGACAGTGCTATTAATTTCGTCTGCACTTGATACTGCACTGTCGTTTGGTTGTTTGTTGTATACCAGTTGTTATGGCAACACACTTAACCAAGAACAATGTATAACCATAACGAAATCATTGTGTTACTCGTCTGAAATTGTTCCAATTTGGTATAGTCTTGGCGCCATTATAAGGGTGGAATGAGGTTTGAAGGGACAATATCGTCACGATCAGAGCAGACTTTCAACAGGGCATGGAATCGGTGTCCTATAGTTTAAGATGAAACACCGTGACTGAAATTACTCGCTCATTTATGCAGCAGCTACGGTTATATGACCTTATCATGTGGGGTATTATTTTCAGTCACTGAGTTAATCTAAAACTTGCACTCCGATTCCATGCCCTTTGATCATGACGATATCGTCCCATTAATATTCATACCACTATCCAATGTTTGCAAAGCCATGACTAAAAAAAAACTTTAGTAAACAAACGTTATTAGGCTATATTACTCCTTCGTATTGACTGTAATGTGCTGTGAAGCCCCACCTGTTCAAGAATAGTTATAGCAATGATTAAGTAAATTTATTGTTGGGTTTGGTTTTGGCCTTTGTTCTAATTTCGCCCAGAGCGTAATTTCTGATGGACACTGGACGGTTAGGGGGAGGGGGTGCCGGAGCGCATATAAAAAACGGCACTGGGTTTACCCTACCCCCTCCCCAGGCGCGGATCCAGGGGGGTCCGCGTGGGCACGTGCCCCCGGGTAAATTGAGTAAAAAAAATAATAAATAAAAAAAAGGGGAAAAAAAACATTTCGTTTGCAATCGGTAGTCTGTGATCGGGTGCAAAGCAAGCTAGTCTGGTTTCTTGACCCGATTTCTCCACGTCTATAAATTGTTCCGTTTCGTCTGAAGAAGGGTCGGGGTACCGTGTTGAAATTACAATCGCCGATGTCAATTTACTGTCGGTACGCATAGGCCTGCGAAGTACGATGAGTCTTGCAGCTGATCTGCCGATAGTTTTAACACAGGGCAAGGAACAGTATGAAATCAAGCCCTTTTCTTGAAAATTTCAACTGGACTGAATTAAAACCAAGAAAAATTCCGGATAAATTAAAACTGAAGTCAAAAACTGCAAATTAAATGCCAAAAATCGGGGAGGGAGAAACTTATATTGTTGTAGTCATGACATAGATAAAATAATGGCTAAAATAATGATATATATATATATATATATATATATATATATATATATATATATATATATATATATATATATATATCTCCATATAATCTTGAAAACTTTTGCAAAAAGTCAGGTGAAACTGGCCAGGAATCGCCTCAGATTGCACAACAGAGCATCCAGAATCTAATTTGGGGCCCTTAAGGGCCCCGGACCCAACGTTGTCATGGGCTTGCGCTTCGCGCTCGCATTTAATAATAATAATAATAATAATAATAATAATAAAGATTTGTAGCGCGCACATATCCACCCTGCTGGGCGCTTAAGGCGCGAAAACAAAGAAAAAAAACATGATTACAAACAATATACAATGTTAGCATAGGAAAAAAATGTTCGTGTTGGATGTGCCCCGTCTAAAAAATTCCTGGATCCGCGCCTGCTCCCCCCCCCCCCCCCCACACCAACACACACAAGTTCGTTTTTGCCTGCAATCGGGGACTTCCTTTGTCCCATTTCTTTGTCCTGGTAAACGCGGACTCTATTGTTCCCTATTGTGATAGCAATCGGGAGCCGGAGCCTTGTGTCCCTTTTGGTTCTTGGTCCCCAGTTGGAATGTCTACACAAACTCACGCACACACAGCCAGTCTATTGACGTGGGGGTTTGGTACCATTTATATATTATTGCCCGAGGGTCAGAACTTTGGTCATCATTGTCATGCCGGTGATTTGATTGGCCAATGGTCTGTTGGGGATCCCTATAGATTTGAGGATATTGTCACTTCCAGTGTGCCCCCATTGTCTTGGGCGGACTGGACGTTACCAATTGAGCAATCCCCACATCAAGAGACGGGCGGACCGCGGAGAGAGGTGGGGGAAGGGAACAATTGATATAGGTGCATAATACTGTGGTGAAATTTCACTAAGAGGGAGACGTGTTGCACTCCGTGAAACAAGGTATGCCCCTATGGGTGCCAACGGTATCCGCTCCATCGACATACTGATTGAGGATATCATTCCTTGGGTTTCGCTTCAAATTGATATGGGATATTTCCTGAAATAATTGACCTATAGATTATTGTTCAATAGTCTATTTTATTAGTGCCATTATTTGACAATCAATTAATTTATCATGCTTTTTTATGACAAGGTCAACTATTTTGTGAAATATCATATTTGGAGTAACTGACTTTTTTCAGTAAGGAAAAAACAAAATAGGTATGTTGGTAAATTTTGTGAATTTGTTCGGCACATTACCCACATATTTTTCCAGTACATTCACCAAACAAACTTGTTCCCCCTCCTCCACCCTGAAAAGGCTGTCTACGGTGCTTACTTTACCCCCTTCAACCCCATCCCTTCCCCTGGCACTCAGCAAATTATTTAGGATCGGACATTTCAACATTGGGCTGGTGTGCACGTTTAATGTTTTGTTTGCTCGTTGTTTTTTTAATCAATGTTTGTTGCTGTTAAAACAAAAATCGTTGTCTGCCTGATAGACATATATTATAGAAACCGTATTTACGAACATCACTGTTACATCTAGTCCTCAAGGGTCCATCGTCTCTTAGATCCGACCTGCACACACACAGGGATAATGAGGTACATCAACTTTCACTCGATTATTAAATCATAAAGGTAACAATGTGACAACGCAGAATCTTTTATGTTCATGTTTTAATGAAATATTACTGAAGTATATTATAATGTTAAACGTATTTACCTGTGTATTGTTAATGAGCCTTTAGCTTGCCATGGCGTTGTTCATGGCATTGGTGCAGACCCAAATTTGGCGAATTTCCCTTTTAAAATTTCAATTTTCCTGAGCCAAGTGCTTCCATAGATCATAAACTGAAACTACGTCAACAGCGTAATGGCATTTCTTTTGTATTCAATCTTTTGGACATCCATCCCGGTGACATTTTAATTTGGCATATGGCTTTCAACTGAAATATGCATGAAATGGCGACTCCAACGCACAGTATTCAATTACCCACTCCAAATTGTTCTTGTTTTTGATTGGTCAGTGCTTTGTCATTTTTAAAGCTTTACAACACTATGATTGGCTGTATCAGAACTTTCAGAAGTCTATTACCTACATATGCTATATATACAAAGGTTGTGTTTTCTATATCGTGGGAAATCATACTACGTGATCTATACCGGCGGGGAGGCGTGTGTGGGGGGATACATTATCTTCGGCACAAAAATACTCTCTAAGCTGTTAAAAACTACCAGTAGTTGGCAATGTAATCAAGATATTGTGTAATAACAGTTAGGGTCTTGTTAACCCGAATCTCCTACTGGTTTATCTAATCAATATTCATTGGGCAAAGCGACCAATAACTATCACTTGGATACATGTCACTTGCACACATTATCTATCAACGAAAGCTTGAATTGCCTTCACGTTACTGCAATACTGAGATAATTTATCTCGGAAACACGGGTTTTTTCATGGAAACACAGAATGCAACGATAAAATATCTCAGAAATACATATTTCTTTAAAAGAAATGTGGAATTCAATGATAAGGTATACCTTATATGATAAGGTATACCGTACCTCAATGTGCCACGTTCTTTTCCCGTGTATCCCCTCTCAGACACCCCTAGCTGGACGTTCATTTTTTCAGACGGTAAAATGATGACGGTTTAATGTTGACGTAGCCCAGCCAGAAATAGCCCAAATATGGAATCCGTCTCTATATAAACCGAAACGGAGTCCAATCATCTAGCACGTCATTTGCCGCAATGATAACGTCTTTTGTGACATTGTTTTATGTACTTGTGTGGGGAGGCTGAAACTAGGTACTAAACTTCCATAAACAACTATAATGACAAGCGCTAAGGTTTGAATTTCAAAATATCATTTTTTATATTTTAGTTATTTTATTGGAAGTCATTTTATTGAAAGAAAATCCAGATGTTATGTTGAAGAAATCCTAGAGTTTCGATGGTTGTGCGTCATTTCATGGTCCATTTAGCGTACGCGTGTGTAGCGACAAAACGGCGGCGTATGGGTGGTGGGAGTAATACATTCTAAGCAGAAGGTTTTATGTGTGCTCGTCACGCTCGTATGTACGCCGACGCACCTGTCGCTCATGTGACGAACAGCCATAAAAACTAAAGTAATTCTTTAACGTATTTAGTCATGGAATTCTACTGCCGAGTTTCAGCAGCTTCACTGTATTAAGCGAAATAAATTCTCTGCTTTCTCCGAGCGCGTCGCCTCAGATCCGCGCGTCGGCATTTTTATTTTATTTTATTTTTTGCTATGAAACGATGTCCAATTGCAGCCAAAATTGCTGGATCGATTAGAATTCTGCTGTGCTGTGTTTTAAACGACTTGTTCACATAGGGGGTATGAACGTTTGCCCGATTTGTGCGGCCTCTCACCGCGTCACCGCACCGATTTGGAAGCCGACCGATGACCAGAACCCGGATACTTTTTTGGCCTTAGCTAATTTTGGGTTAAATCCTGGAAGGTTCAAGTTCAACCTGGGCTAGCCCAGCCATAGGCATACACTTCGACTGCAGCGGACGTTGTATTGAACAACACTACGTTCTGTATACACTGAACGAATGAATTAAAATTGATAACCTATTAGTATTGGTCAAATGATGTAACTAAGTAATTTGTAATATTATGACAGTTCGCTCATTAAAGGGAAGGTACAATATCGGTAATTCTATAAAATTACCAAATTCATATCTGAAAAGTTACGTAATGTGAAGTTGGTAATGAGACCAATCATTCTGAAATATAATTTTGTCTGAAGTGCTCTCATTTCAGAGAAAACACACAAAAAAACATGCATATTTACAAAATAGTTTGTAAACAGCAACTTTTTGCTCCTACTGTTCCTTGAAAATTGTAAATGCTTGTTCAAACCTTTCTCATGACTGGTTGTTTAATATATAACACAATACAAATAATGTAAGCATACCCATAAAAGCAGGTTTGTCCAACATTACCAATATTGTTTTTCCCTTTAATCTTTACAGGCAGTAAAATTATTAGATAGACTGCCGTCACTCGTGACGTGTGTTTGGCTATTATACAGGTCTATAGCGAAAACAATTGACTGAAATGACAAAACAGACGTGAACTACGGTGCGCGTGACATTGACAACTGCAGCAGCGCGTTGTTCTGAATGAACCGCCTTCATAATTCGTGTTTTCCCCCACAACAGTTTCACCTCTGATCAGCTCATCTTATTGTGTGAATATCAATTTGAAACTAAAAGCATCTAAGTAAAACAGACCAAGGAATTGACTGTTAAAGAAAACATGATGTCACTGCATCTGGCGTTGGTGACGACACTTGTGGCAGTTGCGTTTGGTAAGTTATCTGAAGATCAGCTAGGGGTGGGACGAGTTTACAAGGAAGCCTAACCCATTCTTTAGTTTTTGTTGGGGAGTGTTTTTGTTTTTGTTGGGGGAGTGTTTTTGTTTTTGTTGGGGGAGTGTTTTTGTTATTGTTGGGGGAGTGTTTTTGTTTTTGTTGGTGGAGTGTTTTTGTTTTTGTTGTGGGAGTGTTTTTGTTTTTGTTGGGGGAGTATTGTTGTTGTTGTTGTGGGAGTGTTTTTGTTTTTGTTGGGGGAGTGTTTTTTTTTTTTTATTATTTTTTTTAAAGTTTTTTTTTTACATAATCCCTATGGACCCATCCCCATTACCATCTCTTACCGATGCACCAGCCAGCTACATTTTCTTTCTCGATCATGACACACCTTGATGACATTGTTATGATATTGTGTCATTTCAATTATTTTCCTTTATCTTTCCTTTATCTTATCTTATTAAATTGTTTCCTTTGGGAATGGATATATCCATTTGGCCACACCCCTTGGTGGTACGCCACTGGAGATTGTTTAAGAAACCCAAATATGCTTTTGATTTCATCTTACATACAGACCTATAGAGTAGACAAAAAGAACGTCATTTATTGGGGAAGCTTTCCCCCAAAGGAAGCCATGCCGTACTAACAATCGTCTCACACTAATGTTTTGTTTTCTCCACTGAATTTGTTTTCCTAGTTTAAATGTTAACTTATTGGCAGAATCATTTCCCTGGAAGTCTGGATTCATCACACTAAGTTAGTTTTTCGATAATAATTCCTTCATTGTGGGTTTGTGTAATTACCAATGGTGTACCCGACTTATTCCCAGTTATGGTTGAAGAGAATAGCAAGGATGAGGAAGAAACTGTCATAACAATCACACACAATAACAAGGGTAACAACTGGGAGAGTGGTGTCTTCAGAGATACCCCTCTCCCCCTCTCCCTCTGAAAAACTCCAAATGGTTGATGAGACACCACACATTGTGTAATATAAACTCTATATAACAAAACGTGTTTTGTTCTGTTTTGATTCCAAGTAAACTTGGGTTGTACAGAGGCTGGAGGGACGAATCGTTGTTACGTCTGTCCGTTACACGAGTCAGCGAATGGTGAGCCATACAATTGGATGAAATCAGCCCTACAATGGTTACAGAAACATTGTCCGGCTGTTTGTCCTCGATCGAAAGGTAAGGAATCACAATATTTGAAACCAGTATACACCTTTGGTAAATGCATCCATAACCGATAAGAATCAAGAGATACAAACCAGCCTGTCAAAGTTTCAATTTACTTCATTGTGTAAATGAATTCAGACTGACTGTTTGTATTCATTGTGTACATGAATTCAGACTGACTGTTCGTATTCATTGTGTACATGAATTCAGACTGACTGTTCGTATTCATTGTGTACATGAATTCAGACTGACTGTTCGTAATCATTCCAATGTGGAATTTCTATATTCGGATGACAGAAATGCATTTTGGAAATTACGTAAAACTGTGATCATTACCCATCGCTGCATAGTTAGTGACTTGAGTTGGTCATTACCCATAGCTGCATAGTTAGTGACTTGAGTTGGTCACTTAGACTTGAGTCTGAATCTGATTCAAGTCACGAACATTTCAAAACACGAAATTGAATGCCGCTGCCCATCGGATACATAATGTCAGTATATAGCGCCCCCACACTGCTCGCCTACAGGTTGTGCTGTCAACATTACATAAGAATGTACAAAATAATACATCTGGAAACCTGACAAAACTGTCTTAATTTAGAGGCCTGTCCATATCTCAATTTGCAATCTTGAAAATCTTGTTTGGTTGGCAGTTTTGTTTAAAGTTATTGTTTATCCAGCCTACAGAAAGAAATAAGTTTCAGTCCGACTTGAAAAACTTGAATTGAGACTTGACTTGATAAACCGACCCAATTTCCGTCCGTCTGTCTGTCCATCATTTTAGAACATGAACCCAGAGCATTTATCGCTTTATGGAACTTTTATCAAACATGACGTTTGTTTTGGTCTTTGTCTTGTTTAACTTTGAAATGTGCTCATTTATTTTATTTGAATCAGATGTTACAATGTCATCTGGTGGTTCGACTGCCTCCCTACAAAGTGCATCAACTGCCCCACCCAGCGCGAGTACCACCCTGCCAAACGAGACCACTGCTCTGCCAAGCGACATCACTACCCCGACAACCAGCCCGCCCAGCGAGAGTACTACCCCACCAAGTGAGGCCACCACCCCGCCAAGTGAGACCAAGACCCCGCTAAGTGAGACCACCACCCCACCAAGTGAAACCACCACCAGGCCACCAAGTGAGACCACCACCCCACCAAGTGAGACCACCACCCCACCAAGTGAGACCACCACCCCGCCAAGTGAGACCACCACCAGGCCACCAAGTGAGACCACCACCCCACCAAGTGAGACCACCACCCCACCAAGTGAGACCACCACCCCGCCAAGTGAGACCAAGACCCCGCTAAGTGAGACCACCACCCCACCAAGTGAAACCACCACCAGGCCACCAGGTGAGACCACCAGCCCACCAAGTGAGACCACCACCCCACCAAGTGAGACCACCACCCCACCAAGTGAGACCACCACCCCGCCAAGTGAGACCACCACCCCGCCAAGTGAGACCACCACCCCACCAAGTGAGACCAAGACCCCGCCAAGTGCGACCACCGCCCCAACATGTGCGACCACCGGCCCGTTTCTCGACTGCCAGTCCTGGCGGGATGCTTGTCACACCTCGGATGGTGTTTACACCATCAACCCATCGCAATATCCAGAAGGCTTAGAGGTCTACTGTGATATGACAACGAACTCAAAAAGCTGGATTGTAAGTTCACTCAGTAAATAATAAACAATAATGATAAAACAAGTAATACAAAATACAATTCTATTCGAAATCGATCATATCGACAGTTCACTTCTTTTAACTTTCTATTTTGTCATAATTGTGACTTAATTAAAAACAATTATTTAGCTTAAGTCATAATTATGACTAATGGTAAGTCATAATTATGAATTATGCTAAGTCATAATTGTGACTTAATTAAGCATTAGTCATTATTATGACTTAAGCTAAGTAATTTTTAAGTCATAATTATTACTTAAGCTGAGTAAATTTTAAAGTCATAATTATGACTTGGTACTAAGTCATAATTATGACTTGGTACCAAGTCATAATTATGACTTAGTACCAAGTAATAATTATGACTTTAAGCCAAGTATTTTTTGTTACGGTGTCCCTTTAACGCTTCCGTAATTTTGTTAACTTTCTATTTTGTTCTTATTGTATAAATCTGTAAAGGTATTCCAACCACGCCAGGATGGGACGGTTAATTTCACCCGCAGCTGGGACGAGTATAGCAATGGTTTCGGGGACAAGACCGGAGAGTTCTGGTTGGGGAACGACATTCTCCGTAATCTCACCGACGTAAGCGGGGATACATGGGAGATGAGAGTGGATCTTGTATCTAGTGATGGGTCTCCACCAGGGTCTGCTGTATATCAAGAATTTCGCATCGAAGGAGATACGTACATACTCCACGTGGTTGGTGGTACAGCAGACTCAGTATATGGTAAGTAGGTTTTCTGAACATACCAAATAGGACCTCTAAATATCCTACTCGACAAATGCTTTATATCAGATAATTCCAAGCCTCGTATTGAGGGCAAAGTGTGCAGTAAAAGATACTACATGGGTCAATGTGACCTCCTATGGGTCGTGTGTACCCACTCCACACCCCTTACAACCATCTTGGGTCCTCATATAGATGTCACCGTCTGCACCCCCAGAATATTATAACAGATTTGGGAGATTTTGTCTTAAATTAAGGTATAGTTGTAATTATAAAATATACCAATTGGTCGAAATTTATTGTAAAAATATACCTGGTGTAAAGCCGATGATGGTATCAATCTTTCCTAGTAATAATTTTGTCAGAGATGCTGTCATTTTAAAGGAAAAAAAGTGAAATAATTATTGCCGATAATATTTGAGACGTTTACTGTTTCTACGTTAGAATGCACACAATGTTCCAGTTTGCCACCGAACAATCTGAATGCATTGTAACATTTATGTTCTCATTAAAGGGGCAATATCGTCACGATCAACAGGACATGGAATCAGGATGTTATTTTTAGATTCACTCAGTGACTGAAAATAATACCCACGTGATAAGGTCAATTAGGTCATATTACCGTTGCTGCTGCATAAACGAACCAGTAGTTTTAAGTCACTTAAACTCGGAAGCCGTGCCGATTCCATGCCCTGTTGAAAGCCTGCTCTGATTTTGACGATACTCCCCCTTTAACGACACAATGTAATCAGCTGAATCATTCATAGGTTGGTTGTTAAATTAATTCAAAGAAAGTAAACATAGATCTATATTCATGTTTATTTGTGTTTAAAATATTTACTTCCAGGCAAGAAATACATTAACACAAGAAAAACAAATAGAAACTGATAGTTAACTATACAGAAAGATAATGAGCCTTGAGATTATCCAAAAGGGCTTTCGTTGAAGCAGTTTTGCCAGCATTACCAATTTTTCGTACCTTCTCTTTAATTTGGTGCGCCTACAACCAACGATCACCAATGAAGACAACACATGCCAAAATATAATAAATGACTAATTGAAAATGCTTAATCGAAACACAGCATCCGATTGACATAGACCTATACGTACATATAGGCCTACATTCTTTATACGTCAGTCGATTCATACACAAACGTGTCATTGAATGTCTGTGTATATTATTCATCTGTTTCATTCAATGATAGACCTATACTCTTATACACATCACAATTATTCTTATATTCTTGAATTCACTTCGTATTATTTCATTCGATGCCATGAATACAAATAAGACAGTAGTATAGAAGGCGTATATGACCTCCGTTTTGGCAGGTGGATCATGATCCACATGTGGATCATCGATGTGGATCACACTGGTCCTCGATAGGGGCGGAGTTAACTGCATGTAACCGAAAGGCTGGGTGAATCGATTATAGAGATCGGGTTGGGTTGTAAATATTGTAGGTGAACGGAGATTACAAGTCGGCAAAATATTGTCAACTATTTCCCCTGGTTCAATAATGTACGAGTCCATAGACCGAACAGTGTTGCATGGTTCGTTGTCGTCTGCTGTCTAGCTGTATGAACGTGTTCGAACAGGCCCGTGTTTATGACCGAACGAATCATTAGTCAACAATGGTCGCGTGGCCTTTGTACGTTCACGCAAACAACACGTAGTGATTGACTGTGGTCAAGATTGTATTAGCACAACGTATGCAATGAAGGTATGAAGTCATGCACCACCACATCTAAACATGGAAGGATGGTCTAACATAATTGGGTGTTTACAAAAATACCCGTCTAAACAAATGCGTTTACCGCTAATTGGACCCGGCCGACAGGATGACAACCGAAAGTTTAACATTCACTCTTGCGAATAGTGCTGCAAATTTGTCATGCATTAAAATAAATCTATATAGCTACACAAGTTACACCCATTAACTCATATAACTCAACTTGTATAAAATGTTGTGTATTGTTAGGTTTGAAAATACCAACTACACTTATTATTTTAGTTCGTTATGTTTTCATATTTACGTGTATTTTTCTTTTCTTTTCTTTTCTTTTCTTTACTGTTTTTGTTTTTGTTTTTTTGTTTTTTTGTATGGCCCATATAATACATTTGGTACTTTATTCTACATACATATAAAATAATACATAAATAATAATAGTAATAATAACAATAAAATAAATAAATAATTTGGAAAAAATCAAGTTTTAAACAGTGTTTGAAGTAACTTGTGATTAAATGAAATCTGAATTAAAATATAATAATAATAACAATAAAATAAAAAAATATGAGATCTGCTCTTGCTACAACCTGACAATTATGATTTCTGCTCACTGAAGGTGTACGTTTTATGAGTAGAGTACGATTTAAAACATGTTGATAATAAAATAATTTCAAGTTAAAACAAGTGGTTTAGTAACAAAAACTGGAGGAAGCCGTTATTGCTGACTACGGTTTTCTAAGGAACGATCAGTGACAGCCATATATGACAGTCACCAAGTGACAGAATGCATTATCACGCAACGGTGCGAGCTGCTGTCACATGTCGTGAAAAAACATATTTATATATAACAGTAGGCTATGTGTATTACTTTTTGGTGAAATGGTTTTAAATAAATGTGACAGCAATATAATATTGTGTATTTGTGTGTTTTATTTGGTGTCATTTATGTAAAGACCCAGATGTTTGTGTCGGGAATGAATAGGGTAGAAAAGGGTAAAGGTTGTCATTATGTGGTTAGGGTATTAAAATGGAGTGGGATAGGGTTAACGATAGGAGTTGGACAGGGGTAAATATAAACACACATAATAAAAGACGACAAGAGGTGCCTAAAACCAACCGGAATTCATCAGAATTCCTTTAGTGGTCAACGGGCGATATACAGTTTCAAGTATTGTATTCATTATTAAAACATACAATACAAATTTATCAAATGGTGATTATCAATAACGTTTATAAAGAACATAATTACAACGTATCAGCTAACTACGATTCTTTAAACAAAACAAACCCTACTTGGTAAAAGAATCTTGTAACAAAGCCCTAGATATTTGACGTATAATAAATTGTTCGTCATACACTTCTGTTTTAATACGAGGAAAGTGTTTCCTAATAAAGTTATTTACATCCAAATCATTATCCATTGTATCCGACGAAAACAATTTGCTAATTTTGTTCGTGCTGATTTCTCGGCATCGATGTAAAAGGAAGAAGATGACGTATTGTCCACAGACGGTTGACAAAGGTCCCTGAAGACGGCGAGTGTTATAGATGGTGTATTTCGCATTCTTTTGAAGGAAATGTTCAATCTGCGGTACCTTGGGACGTAGTCCGTATGAGTCAAAATATTGTGGCAGGTTTCCCAGGCTCAACCTAAGTTCGATAGGGTCAAGTCAGACACCAATTGCGGTGACAACAATTCCCCCAAACTAAGATTCTTTCCTAGACGAGATACCACTCGGAGCGGTCTCTGGGCCAGGGGTATGAGTCCGTTTTGATGGAAATCTACCACCAATTGTGATTGACTGTGAAGTCTATGCTAGCACACAGTTACTCAGAGAAACAAGGCACCTGAAAACAGAATTGTCGGTACAACAATATAATTTATTCAAGTTATAATTAGCAACATTACTGTGACTGGGTTGGGATGATTCTTTTATTAACACCTGGGTCCTCTTTCTTTTCAATCTCAATGTATAATTGACAGGTAAGGTTACAATGAAAAGTACGCAGCTTGCATCAGCATTACACCACTACGTCAACAATGCACACTAGCATCAGCACTACGCAACAGCGTCAATAATGCACACTAGCATCAGCATTAAATAAGAATGCACACTAGCATCAGCATTAAACGACAGCGTCAACAATGCACCAGCATTAAACAACAGCGTCAACAATGCACACTAGCATCAGCACTTCATAAGAATGCACACTAGCATCAGCACTACACGAGAGCATTAGCAGTGTATACAGTTGGTATAGCTTTGTACTCATCAGCAATGCACGCCAGCGTTAGCTATGTACAGCTTCCAAAGCTTTGTACCAGCCACGCATCAGCTATGCACGCTAGCATCTACAACGTACAGCTCATACAACTTATATTCACTTTGCAGCTAATGCACCGCGCGCTAGTCAGCGACGTTACACGCAGAGCTAAGACAATAAACTTACGTCTTTCTACGTTGGCAGCTACCGTTCTTTTTTCTGCGCTATGGCATACCGCAGGCAACCACGCCCGGCGCAGCCGGCCCACATGCATGCCACCGCATCGCTACGCGCCTGCCCAATCAGCGCGCGCAATACATAAGGTCACCCACAATCTAAATATTAGACTGGTATAGTCTTTCACTTTCCGTTACAAAGGCCCGAGCATGGCCGAGAATGCCCCCATACTCGTCAGCCATAAATACAACAAAAACAGGAAAGTGTATTATTTCTTAACTTTTTCTTCATAAAACAATATAACATTTAAGGCAGGGGGGCAAAATTTTCAAGAAAATTAATTATTCACAAGAGTTTATACACAGTTAAATGGGGCCATCTTGTGCAAAGTTACAATTTAACCCTCAAACGAGGCACGTGGTCAGAAACGTCTGACACAATTCAGTATTTTCGTTCCCCTAAACAAATAATAAACACCACCCACTTATCAGTCAATGATATCTCAAGCTGGACCATAACACACATCCTACAGGGGGTTTCATTCAACAGGAGTCAGTGACGTTGTGGGGAGGGGCATCGAAAAATTCTGGCCGTATGGTTTGTGCACAAATTTTGAGCCCTACTGTAAAAAACAGTAGGGCTCACGCGCCGGAGGTTGTAATTATATTAAAAATTGTTCTCTGCATTCCCCATTGACTTTTTACATCCAAATGACTTCCCCACATGCCCAGAGCTACCCCTGAGACAGTCCCTGAATTTAGTCCAGGCCCAATAAGTACAGAAAAAACTCTCAAGAATACAAAGCCAGACAGCTGCGATGTATTTACTGTATGGGAAAATCCCTAACCCCCCCCCCCATTTCCCAGTAGCCAATCTCTGCCCAAACACATCAAGTCTGAGTTTTTTATTGGTCAATCCCTTCCAAGACACTGTCAAGCAACCCCTGAGCATGGATGATTGATCACAAATGTTGTGAGGCAAGCCTGTAGACCAGGATGATTGATCACACAAAGGGTACCGCTGCGTCAAGGGATTTGGGCTGTGTATACCAGGTTTTGTACACAAGCTATGGCCTTGTGGCGAAGGGGTCATGGTATCTGGCTGAACCATGGCTGAACTATAAATAATTACACTAAAGGGGCTATGCCAAGTTGTTAGGCTATGGCTGATGTAGGAACTTGAAAAAAATGAATTTTTTTGAGCGCTCAATTAAGGAGTAATTAATTAATTAGCGAAAAGTGGGGGTTAACTACCGCTACGCTTAGTTACCGCAGGGTTAAATTAATAATGTTTTCAATTAATTATTATTATTATTATTTTTTTTTACAAAAAAATAAGTTTAAATTAATTCCCGCAATACCTAGACATGTAAACAACACAATTAGATAACAAAATCGTTGGGGAAATGCCAAAGAAACCCTCTTAACTTATTAAAACCGTGTGTCAGATGTTTCTGACAAGGTCACGCATTTACGTTACGACCAAACAGGTCCCTCGTTTGAGGGTTAAAGTCTAAGATCTGGTTGATTAAATATTCACAAAATGTACACTAGATTTTTATACAGGATAATTTGCTCATTAAATATTCACAGGAAATTTACATTGATTTTTAAGATGCACAGTGTTTCGTTTTAAATGACCTGTTCTAAGCGCACTTTTATCTCCTAGAAAATGCACAGAATTTATTTTATACAAAATTAAAAGTCTGATTCGTGGCTCATTAAAAGTTTGCACCAATTTCTAAGAGAATGAATTTATACAGAATAACAGAAATTTTGGTAATTAAATATTCACAAGATTTTTTACACTGATTTAAGAGGTTCAATTTATACAGAATTTATATAAGAATTTACTCATAATTTAACAAAATGTATACACAATTATTAGACTGATTTTTATATAATAGCAGTTCTACCGACTTTATAAAACGAATTCTAATGAACTTTTCTACAAAAACGCGAACTACAAAAATGAAAACGGACGGTGTTGTCACTCGCTCCCCAGGGGTCGTCCTTCCTCGTCAACCTCTATGAGCTTGAGGAAGATTCTGGTCTGCTGCTCATTACTCACCAGAGCTCCACCATCCGTTTGGGTGGGGGAGGGACTTCTTCAGCTGGCGCGGCTTCAAGGACCACTTCGTCATCTGGACCCTCCAAGGAAGGAAGTGACGATGGCGGGGAGGAGGGGGCAGGGGACTCAGCTTTCTGGAAAGAGCTGTGTACAGGATCAACCAGGTATTTTAACGATACCGCATGGGTAACTTGTGGGCCCTCTTAGGGTACCGCCTTTGCGGCGTCTCGCCAGGTGATTCTGGCTGACTACCCTGACCCTCTACTTCTTCTGTGATGTCAACATCCATCAGAGGGGCTGCATTATTAGTCTTAGGCGAAACCTCATCAACACGAACCTCTAACTCTGGTTCTTCCACCTGGTCAAGGGGAGGGCTTTCTACCACCTCACCGTTTGACCGGTAACCCCAAGGTTGAATCGCCTCACCGACATACGGTTTCAATCTGTCCACATGGACGACCTTTGGTTTGCTTCCTCGCCTCAGCTGGATGCGAACCGTCACATCTGACAACCGCTTTACAATGAGCCATGGTCCTTCCCACCTCAATTGCAATTTTGGGGAGAGGTGCTTTTTCTTTGCTGGGTTAAACAGCCAAACCAACTGACCCTCTTTGAAACCATGCTCAGAGGCACGCCTGTCATAGTTTCTCTTCTGCCTCCGGGCACTTTTCCCGAGACATTCTCGAGCCCTATCATGGGCTTGCTGCATGTCACTTCGCAGCTTTTCTGCAAAGTTCGTGTGGGTGCTATTTTGCACCCCTTGACACTCTGTCACCAAGTCTACCGGGAGACTGACCTCTCTACCCAACATCATCATATTGGGGGACTCCCCGGTCGAGTCATGGGGTGTGCATCGATATGCAAAGGTGGTATAGGGGAGAACCTCATCCCAATATTTTTGCCTCCTCACTGGATCAATTAACACCGACACCATTTGGACCAATGTCTTGTTAAATCTCTCGACCATGCCATCCGACTTGGGATTATAGGCGGTCGTTCGGGTTTTTGACACGCCGATAATTCGGCATACCTCACTGAAAACTTCCGATTCAGAGTTTGTGCCCTGATCAGAATGAAGTTCTTGGGGCACCCCAAATCGACAAACAAACTCATTCACCAACTTTAATGCAACCGTAGTTGCAGTTGCATCGGGTAGTGGGTAGGCTTCTATCCACTTGGTGCAGTAATCACCAACCACCAAAACCCACAGGTTACCACTGTCCGACTTCGGCAGTGGCCCGAGCAAATCTATGGCCACCCTTTCCATGGGAACGCCAACCTGATACTGCTGTAGAGGGGCAACCCTCTTCTTAGCAGCCGACTTCTTCCTTGCACAGAGGTCACAACCCCTCAAGAAAGACCCTACATCCTCAGACATACCTGGCCAGAAATACCTGAACTTCACTTTGGCCAGCGTCTTGCTGACACCCAAGTGGCCACTGAGTTTTCCACCATGCAACTCAGCCAGTATTTCCTTCCTGAACTTCAGGGGTAAGACCAACAACCACTTGACCGATTTCCCGTCATCCGACTCCCAACGTCTGGACAATAGCCCTTCACGAACCTCCAACTGGTCCCACTGTGACCAATAGGTCTTACAGCTGGCTGTCAAATGTGACACTACCTTCCATTCAGGACGACCACCGCCGTCCTCCTTAAACTTAATGACCCAACTCATTGTCTTATCCTGTAACTGGGCTTCCCTTAAAGCCCCAGTGGACAGGAGTGATTGGGCCGTAACGCCCCTAGCTACAGACTCGTCACCTTGAGGTACTACCTCGGGGTCCTCTTGAGTCACCTCATCACTAACCACCTCCTCACGGCCGCACTGTTTGCACTGCCGCCTCGACATCCCATCAGCATTACCATGCTTCTTACCAGGCCTATGCTCAATGTCCAAGTCGTACTGTGATATGACCTCTATCCACCTCGCCAGCTGACCCTCGGGGTTCTTAAAATTAAGTACCCACCGCAAGGCAGCATGGTCAGTTCTGACCGTCACCTTCTGACCATACAGGTACTGCTTGAAATGTTTCAAGTAAACGACGACTGCCAATAACTCCCGGCGAGTCACACAATAATTTCGCTCGGGTCTGCTGAGCTTACGGCTCGCATAAGCCAGGACTTTCTCATCGCCATCTTGGATCTGCGACAAAACCGCCCCGATACCATCGCCACTGGCATCGGTGTCCAAGATAAAGTCACCATCGGGGATTGGATACGACAGAATTGGGGAGTCTGGAGCCTGCCCTTCAACTCGTCAAACGCCACCTGACAAGACTCAGACCAGACAAATTCTCTTGATTTCTCGGTCAAAGCGTGGAGTGGGCTCGCAATCTCTGCGAAACCTTGAATGAACTTCCGGTAGTACGATGCAAAGCCCAAAAAGCTTCTTACATCACGCACACATCCCGGAACTGGCCAATTTGCTACCGCCTGGACCTTCTGAGGGTCTATGGCCACTCCCTCTGCGGACACAATGTGCCCCAGGTACGCCACTGACCTTTGGAACAAGTGGCACTTGCTGGGCTTTAATTTAAGTCCAGCGTTCCTCAGCCTGTCCAACACCACTTGGAGCCGCTCTAGGGTCTCCATCACCGTCTCACCAAAGACAATAATGTCGTCCAAATAAATCAACAAGATTTCCCACTGCAAGCCGGCCATGACTTTTTCCATGAGCCGCTCGAAAGTCGCCGGGGCATTGCACAGCCCGAATGGCATGCACTTCCACTGGTACAATCCATTCCTAACAATAAATGCGGACTTCTGGCAAGCGTCCTCATCCAGAGCGACCTGCCAGTACCCTGACGCCAAGTCAAGGGTACAAAACCACTTTGCCCCTCTCAATGCATCAAATGTTTCATCAATGCGAGGCACGGGATAAGCATCTTTGATGGTAACCGCATTCAACTTCCTGTAATCAACACAGAAGCGCTTGGTTCCATCCTTCTTGTTGACCAGAACAACATTTGCCGCCCACGGACTATCGGAGGGCTCAATTACTCCCCTCTTTTCAAGGTCACTGACTTGCCTCTGAATCTCTTGTCGATGACAATAAGGATGGCGTCTCGGCCGTTCTTTAACTGGCCGGGCCTCCCCTGTCTTGATCTGATGCTTGACCACCTCGGTGTGACCAATGTCATGGTCCCCACTCGAAAATACATCCTTGAAGTCGGTCAAACACTTCTGGACTTCACCATGGTACTTGGCCTCAATATTGGCTGTACCCCTGTCATACAAATCCCTCAAGTGCATGGGAAGTTCATGCCCAGCATACTCCACCTCGATTGAATTGAGAAGGATTGAATCTTCCCCTACCTGGGAGATGACCCCAACGGTCATTCCCTCACGAGCCACTCTCTTTTACCGACCAGGGTTGAATACCCGCAACGGAATAATCTCTGACTCGGTCTCTACCAGGGATCTGGCTAAAATCAAACCCTTCTGGGCCAAGTCACCTCCACCTTCCACTGGTTCAACAATAGCTGGCCCGACCAAGCCAGCACTCCTCCGGGCGACCATACCCGGGACTACGGCCTCATGACCGGATGGAACCACTGTAGTTCTAGAAACTACGACTCGGCCAACGAATGGCTCACCTGCACTGCCTGTGCATCTGATCTTCTCTCCATTCAGCTTCCACTCTTTGGCCTGGAAATCTAAATTTCCGCCAGTGGGCACCAGGAAATCCATACCAAGAATACCAGGATAATTCATGTCAGTGAAGATTGCCTTCACCAGGTGCGTGGTCCGGCCAACTTGCACCTCTACCCAAGCAATGCCCAGCACCGCTAATGGGCTACCATCGACCTGCCGAACCTGAACACCCTCCGTCTCCAAGACGGGCCTCTGTTCCTTCGGTATCTGGTAATACACCGAACTACTAATCAAAGTATCGGTGGACCCTGTATCAATTAAAAATCGACACTTGGTTGCCCTTACCGTTCCATCAACAAACAGACCATACCGAGGGCCAAGACTTGAACCAGGCAGAGTTATGACTCTTTGCTCTTCCCCTGACTTTGGTCTCTTTCCTCCTTCACCACCCCCGTCACTACGCTATCGTTTGGACCCTCGGCACAATCCAGCCTGCCCGCGGGCCCTACGTGAGGCTGGTTGGCGTTTCCCTGCATTCGGGGAGGTCTCCTTCGGGGATTCTTGCACTGCCGTGCAAAATGCCCCTCTTGTCCACAATTGAAACACCTCCAGGTATTACCCTCTACTTTTGGAGGTTGCTGCGTCTCTTTAGACTGCACACCACTCTGGCTTGGAACCGGACTTGTTAATTTTTCCAACAACCCAGTTACAATTTCCAAAGTCCGTTTTTGCTCACTAAGACTTCTCTCAACCGTCCCGAATCTCTGCTCCACTCCGGAGTCAGTTGCCCTTGCCAACTTGGCAGGCTTACAGTCCAGCATTCTTTGCTGTTCGACCATCTCAAAATTTTCTGTCTCCAGGGCAGCCTGGATTGCCTCATCCAAATTGCTTGGACGGGCTCTATTGATTCCCTCTCGGACAGAATGGCTATTTACAGCGTCCAGAAAATGGTTCCTTGCCAATCTATCTCGGGCATCTTCCACTATCTCAGGGTATGCCCGAACTGTCAATTCATGAATTGCTTGCCCTAGTTCTTGTAGGGTTTCCTTTGGCTTTTGGCGTCGATACCTTAGTTCGACAAGGTAATTCTCACTCTGTCGACCGGACCCAAAGCGCCTCTCTAGCAACTTGACAAGCACACCATATGTGTACTGTTGCCCTGAGTCGCCCAACAACCGAAGAGCGTCCCCTTGCAAGCTTGCGGCTAAATAACTTGCGGCTTGCTCATCATTCCACTGGTTGACCTCTCGGCAAGACTCAAAATGGCGGTAATACTCCTTCCAGAGTACCTTACCACTGTACCTGTCAGGGGTTATATTCGGGCGACGACTTGGTCGCTCCAAACTTTCCCTCCGACCATCATCACTACAAACCTGTGACTCTCTTCTCAGTGGCCAAGGACCCACTGAAGAGCTGTCTACTTCCCCAGCTAAACTGTCACCTCTTGCCTCGACTGCTCGAGTTGCGAAGCCTAACAGTTCGCTGCGCACCTGTTTAGGTGTAACTACCTCCCTCTCCCGCAGGAAGGGCGTAGTACATCTCTGAACCTGTCCCATGCCACCTTGCCCCGAAAAGAACAATGTCAAGTCGTCATTGACTTGACCGTCTTTTTCACTGACAATGGGCGTCAACTTCGTTCGGGAGAACATCCCTGAGCCTTGTTGTTTCAGAGGTGTACTCTCAACAAAACTAACCTTTCCCGACTTGGGGACCGTCTCAGGCACCATGCCTGGACTCGACAACTGCCCTGTTGCACCGGAGACATACCCAGAAGTCTCTTCCGGCAACAGACACTCAACATCCGAATCAACCTGTTGGTGCACACGCCGACCTTTATCTGGCATGTCTTTGTTTCCTCCCCTGGGGAAAACTTCCAACTGTGAATCGGACATTGCTTCCAACTTCTTTGTCAGGAGATCTTTCTCCCAACGCAGAAATTGGGCCTCCATCCGCAGTTGGTGCACCTCATTATCACCACCAGCACCCGAGGTGCCCTTTTGACCCATTAAGCCTGTGCTCATACTGCCGTCTCGTACTCGTCCGAGGGGGTATCCCTTAGGGCCTCCAACCAACGAATAGTACGTCTCTGTTGTTGGATGATTGTCCAAACGTAGCAGAGAATTAGCAGCACAACCAAAACCAGACAGACTAGACTCAAAGTAAAGAGAATTATTGACCACACCTGCATTAGGTTTGCCTTCTTCACAGGGTTTCCAAACTTGGCCACTGCCCACTTGGTGACTCAGTCACATCAAGCTCGGCTGCCACTGTAGGAATCCTCTGTTGTCTCAAACCTTGCAAGACCACTGCTCCGTGCGTTCGAATAGCCAGGCTATCGATTCGCAATAGTGTCTCCGTGTGATCCCTTGCGACCCGGCGCAAGCGTCTCAACTCCAAACGAGTCTTAGCCAAAACCCAAACAATCACCAAAGCAATAACCACAAAAATCAACAACAACACAACGACAATCCACAACTGCATTTATACCAGACTTGCAACCTGTGTATCTTTAGCAAAGGCCAACTTAATCAATCACAATCATCCCACTTCTGACACCATTTGTGGCGGGTTTCCCAGGCTCAACCTAAGTTCGATAGGGTCAAGTCAGACACCAATTGCGGTGACAACAATTCCCCCAAACTAAGATTCTTTCCTAGACGAGATACCACTCGGAGCGGTCTCTGGGCCAGGGGTATGAGTCCGTTTTGATGGAAATCTACCACCAATTGTGATTGACTGTGAAGTCTATGCTAGCACACAGTTACTCAGAGAAACAAGGCACCTGAAAACAGAATTGTCGGTACAACAATATAATTTATTCAAGTTATAATTAGCAACATTACTGTGACTGGGTTGGGATGATTCTTTTATTAACACCTGGGTCCTCTTTCTTTTCAATCTCAATGTATAATTGACAGGTAAGGTTACAATGAAAAGTACGCAGCTTCCATCAGCATTACACCACTACGTCAGCAATGCACACTAGCATCAGCATTAAACAACAGCATCAACAATGCACACTAGCATCAGCACTACGCAACAGCGTCAATAATGCACACTAGCATCAGCATTAAATAAGAATGCACACTAGCATCAACACTACGCAACAGCGTCAGCACTACACGAGAACATTAGCCGTGATACAGTTGGTATAACTTTGTACTCATCAGCAATGCACGCCAGCGTTAGCTATGTACAGCTTCCAAAGCTTTGTACCAGCTACGCATCAGCTATGCACGCTAGCATCTACAACGTACAGCTCATACAACTTATTTTCACTTTGCAGCTAATGCACCGCGCGCTAGTCAGCGACGTTACACGCAGAGCTAAGACAATAAACTTACGTCTTTCTACGTTGGCAGCTACCGTTCCACTTTCTGCGCTATGGCATACCGCAGGCAACCACGCCCGGCGCAGCCGGCCCACATACATGCCACCGCATCGCTACGCGTCTGCCCAATCAGCGCGCGCAATACATAAGGTCACCCACAATCTAAATATTAGACTGGTATAGTCTTTCACTTTCCGTTACAATATTCACCCACACCATCTCGTGTAATGTAGATTGCCAACCAGTGTTCTCCTGGCTTATCAGCAGGGTCTGTGTTAATGACAATAGCGCTAGGGCGCAGAACAAACTGCTTCGGAAGTTGGTCATTACCGGGTATGTAAGGGCGAGCTAAGACGCGTTGACCTCGTGATGAACGAAGTTGCCTATGTGACGTCACGGACAAGTCTGGGCAAGTCGTTACGTAACCATTGTATTGTGCACTGAATGGTCAATCGTGCTTAGGTCTTCCCGTAATTTCGCAGATTAGCGTTTCCAATGAACTGCTCAGGAACTTGGAATTTCGTTGCGTGTACTGTCAACGAAACCGTAAATGAAGTCGGATATTAGGGCTCATAATACAGTTGTCTATCTTACATGAAACAACGGCCCGCTTTAGAATGTCAGGCCTGTAGTTCACAATACACTGTCTATTTAAAGATGAATAGAAAGTCACCCAGAAGTTTAGAACCCATGCAGAGGCACTCATTTTCTTCGAAATTAAGTTGTCACTGCCCTTGATGTAACGTAATAGTGTAAAATAACCATAAAGGATTACTGTAAGACTAACAGAGGTGGCTATTTTATAGATTTTTTTTTCTACCAAAAAACACTATTATAGATGTTTTTTTTAAAATTACAATAGTCTTTCTGAAACATCTGGAGTAGTATGGTAGATGGGGGTCCTGGCCCACCTGCCTAAAAAATGATTTTTTTTCCCCAAAATTCTCTGGGTAGTAGTAGGCAGTTTTGAAAAAGTCGAAAAAACTAGCGTTTTAAAATACCTAAATTCGCTGGGTAGTAGTAGGGGACAAAACCCCGACGCTTTAGACAGAAAACTAAAACACTTCACGTTTTTTTATTTAATTTTTTTCGTTTTTATTTTCTCAATATATATTAATAAGAGAGAATGGCAAGACGACAAACTGAAGAACAATTTTTATCGAAATGGGATGTAGAAACAGTAAATAGTTTTGATAAACAATATGAAGAAATGTTTTTAAAATCGAACGATGAAAAATCTAACATTTCACACAACAACATAAAGCGTGAAATATTAGATATTTTAAAATCTGACGAACCAAAAGGATACCAAATACTTACACCCCCAGATTGGGACAACAACATAAAGCGTGAAACATTAGATAAATCAAAATTTTTAGAACACAAAGTTAAATGCAAACCGAAAAAAGAGTACGAATACGATTTTTATTTTAAAATCGAAACGGGTTATGTGTTTAAAATTTTAATAGACGTTTTAATAGGTATCAAACCAAAAGCTCATTTTAAGGTAGATAAAACGGGGTTTTATTGTCGCGAGACAGATTTATCGAAAAGAATATTAGTAAACGTGTCGTTAAACAAAGAAAACTTTTTGGAATTTAAATGTGAAAACCCAATTGATTTTTCGATAAATTTAAATATTTTACAAAAAATTACTCGCGGTATTAAACGAAAAGTTCCAATAACCGTTTACGTAAAAAAATAACGATTTTATATCGAAAAATGCGATGAAAAAAAACGAGAAACTAACAACGTAAATATTTGCAAGTTTGCTAACGCGTTAGCGATCGAACCTCCTATTGACAGTGATTATCACTGCCCCTTCATGGTTGAAAGTATCGATTTTTTAAAACTTAAAAAAATGTTGCAAGCAAACGTAACACTAGACATTAACATGAGCAATTTAGATTACATTAGCTTTTTAAACGACGACAATTGTATTTACGGTACATGTTTAGAATTTGGTGATATGCATAAAAACCAGCTGCTTACTTATTCAGCTACTTTTGATTCAACTCTATTTAGCGATCTATTAAAAATGTCACCTTTAAACAAAGAAATACAATTTTTTGCTCCCAAGAATGAAAAAGTTCCATTAAAAATTGCAGCGTCAGTAAGCAATTTAGGAAAAATTACAGCTTATATTAAAGACGAAAGTTTTTTAATACATGAAGAAAGCGATTCTTGAAAACATTATAAAAAACAATAACAAATGCAACGAGAAAGAAAAAATGTAGCGAGAAAACATTGTTTGTTGCAAGAATTCGATACTATTGATAACTTCAATAGAAGAGCAATTACAGTTATCAACAACAATGCGAACATAGAGTACGAGTATCGTAAACAAAAAATATTATCTAGTTTAATAATAAAAGAGTATGGAATCAAAGCAGAAAATAATCGTTCCTTGCAGATGGTTAATAATTGGTAAAACGTACAAATGTTGCGTGCGTAGTTCACCTGACGTATACTATTGCGCTTTTCATCATTTTAAAATTAAAAACGGAAAAACCTCGCCAGTCGAGTGTAAAAATTGTAAAAAAGGTACAAAAACAACAACGGGTTTATGCACAAACTGCGCAAGAGCATTAAAAGTAAAAACTTCTTACCAAATGAACAAAAAAGCTATACGGTTGTTTAATTTAGTAATGGTAGAGCTAAAACTAAAAAAAATTTATGTTGAGTAATATCAATATGGGCGAACTATTACGAACGTGTATACTTGAGCTTATCGACGATTTAAAATCGTTTTGTACAAACTCACGTGATTTTATGTTTTTAGAATACTATATTAAAAACATTCCCGCACAACAATTGATTATAATCGTGCGAGAAAAATTAGTTCCAGCGTCAGAGTTGTTTAAATCTAGAAATTTAGCTGGTATAAAAGGGTATTTACGCGCACTCGGTTTAGACACGCATTACATTGATTTATATTATAACGAGTTGCAGAGTATAAACGAAATAAATAAAGAAACTATTTTTTGGCATTTAGAACTGATTATAAACATTGTACTAAAACTTTAAATTGTACGGTGGTGGTCTACTCATTACTCGCTCCGCTATTTGCGAAGCTAGTTTTTGATCATTGTAATAATATTTATTTACGCTCACTTTAAACTCAAAAGTTTTTCTATAAGAATTTTTTTTTCTGCAGTTGCATCGATAGGTTCAACCTTCAGCATAGTTGTTGAAACGAGTACATTGCGGATTTTTTCTTTCATTTTATAATATTTATCTCGCTCTTCGCATATGAGCACAAATTCTTCTTGACTGACGTAACCATCTTCTATAGCTTTACTAACGTGGTTTTCGATCGTGTTGAGTTTACTCAATGCTAAAACTCGTATTTCATCGTGTTTTTTAGCTTTTTTATGCAATTTATTTTTCGCAAATCTGATGACAACCGCCACGCTACCCAACCCCAAAGCTAAACCTTCTAAAGCGAATCCTACTGGTGACGATACAACGCTGGCGATACTGGCTATTCCGATGGCTCCTGCTCCCATACAGCCCATTTCTGCGATAGTTTCTACTATATTACAAGCGTTGATGATTTTATTATATTTTTTATATACAGCTTCACGTTCGTTAATTTCGATTCGTAATTCTTTTTGAACATCATCGATTTTTTGTAATCTAAATGTTTTAGCGCGCTCCGATTCAAGGTCATTTGTTATAACAGTTAAATTTGGATAAAGTACGTTCGTTGATTCTATAGGTGCGCTCATTGTTTTTTATTATAGTAAAAGATTTTAATTTAATGCAATATTTCTAATAGTTAACTCGTAACAGATTCCTTCATCTAAAGAGCCGAATAAATTTAGAGTTATATATCGTTTGATATCGCGATTATGTGTATTTAAAACGTAACATAATACATATTCTGAATATCGTGTTTCACTCGTAAAACGAAAATTAGCATAAGCGGCCGGATCAAAAATTGTTCCACTACTACGACGTAAACTACTTCCCAATAAAGAATAAGAACTATTTTCACCCACGTTAGTTCTAGCATAGAACGAAAGAAACAACGTTCCTTCATGTATAGAAAGACCTACTGCATCTATACTTGCACTCCAATACAACGTAACTACTAAATCGCTATGAAAAACGTGGATTTGAAAGAGTTCACTAGATTTGAGGTGTCCAGTTTTAACATATGGAACAAAACCTTCATACTCGTTATTGTTAACTCGCTCGCTCATGCGACTGGGTCCGTAAATGCTCGCCATATTTATAGTATAACATTATTTATTTAACGGTAAACTGTTAATTTTTATATTGAAACATATTTTAGTGTTTAACGCGCCGAAAAAGGTCGCCTCTACAAAAGCCTTTTGTTCGTCTCGAATTTTAAAACACATTTCGTACTTTAAATCTTGCGCTTCATCTCGACTAAAATAAAATCTCTCATCTCGTTCTGGAGAAGGAATATAATAAATATTAGCTGCGTAACCGCGCGTTGAACTATACGAAACGATATTATTAGTTTTTATAAACAAAACAAAAATGCTACAGTACGTGGGCACATCGGTAAACATGAAAAAGGGTAAATTAAAATGAGAGCGCCATCCGAGTATAACGTTGTGTTTTCCTACTAGAACCGTCGTTTGTAAAATTTCATCTCTGTTTAGATATCCATGATGTTCGTAAATTTCGCCAGGCGATGTTTTTAAAATTTCACCGCTCACGCCAGAGGTAGCGACAACGTTACTCTCTTTAGCGATACTATCGTTTATTCGACTGGGTCCGTAAATGCTCGCCATTTATTTATAGTATTTCTATATTTAAAATAATGGGGAAACCGTGATTATGTATATCTCTGCTTTTGCTATCTCTAACTCGAAAAGTCAACTCGTTAAAAGTGCCGACTCGTAATTTTTTCATCAACGGGTTTTTATATTCCATGTACATACTTTCGCCGAATGATTTATCTAGCAAAGGAAAAGCGTTTAAAATAGTGCAAGGTTTACCGTTGAAATAATTATCAGTCGTAGAAATTTGATCACAATGAATGTATAAAATTTTAAAAAGTTGTACGTCGATTTTGTTTCTGTATTCTCCCGCAGTTAGAAATTCGTTGTGAAACCCGAGCAAATTAGCTAACCCGCTAGTAAATTTAATAGACTTGTTTGCTTGAGTTATATTTAACAAAAATACACCCATCTTTTTATCGATTGTAAACGTGATCCAAGGATTGTCTTTCGTTATAACATCGACAATTTCGTTAATGTTGTAAAGCCCAGGTTCGATAAATTTAACAACGTCATCCTCACCCTGCGTGCGAACTATTATTCTTTCTTTTTTACGTATGTTGTAATATCCCACCCAAATGTTTACGCTGTGTAATATAATCGAGAGATTGTTTTGCCGATTATCGATAACGTTATCTAATTGAATCGATCCACCTTCTTTACCAATTTCGATTTCAAACGTATGGTACATTTTATTATTAAAAGTTATAATAAATGGCATTCAAGAGCAATTTTACGTACCCATACAAACAACCCGGAGATTTTAAACAACCTCTCGATTTTGGCGCTAGCGATCTAACGAGTATAAACATTTACATAAACAAGAACGAGTTTTTTAACATTCATTTTGGCAATGTTTTTAGCAACTACAAGCTACCTCGCGTTAAAAGCGACGACGTTGTCGATGATTGGTATTCTAACCCACTAAAATTTTATCAAAATCAAATAAATTTTGTAACGTACTGCGCCACAACGAGATGTGGTGTGAGTTATCTTCATTTAAATCATTTAAACCCGATGATTCGTAGTTTTTTTTAGATTTCACGTCTATTATCAAATTAGACGGTTGCTCAAAGAAATGAGCTGTCCCGCATCGTTTCAAAATGTTTATAACGCGTTTGATAATAATATAGACGTAAGCGCGTATAAAAGACTGTGTAAAGAATTTCATTTGTCGCAAGACTCCAATTGGAAACAACGAGTCGATAGCAACTCTAACGGACTAGGAACGGCTTATTATTACGATAACGGTTACAAAGCGGTACCCTCAAACAACTACGATAAAAGTAGTTTGAACGTTATTTCTACCGAGGTGACCGATTATGATTATTACAAAACAGCGACGAAAATGAGTTTTGGAGATCACCCTTCAACCTATACGATCGCATTCATTTCACAATCTTCTACTAATCTCGCTTGGTCAAAATTTATAATCGGCATGTCTGTAGGTTTTACAGACGTTGGTACGCAACGAATTAACGATTCTATAAGAACGTACGTTTACGCGATTTTAGGAGCTCAAGCGCAAGCAAAAAGCTCATTTTTAGTGGGTGGTACCGGTTTAGACGCTCAACGTGAATTTATAAATATAACTGAAGCAGAGATTAACTCTCCAATTGATTTACAATCTAGTATTCAACGATATCAAGACGTTTTACAATACGCCCGCAGTCAATTAAACTTTTGTCTAGGAGAAAATCTATACATGATGCCGAGCGATATGAATTTACGAATATGCACGTACGCATCGTACAATAATAATATATTAATCGCGACGGGTGATTTATCGTTGGGTTCAAATTTAGATACAAACTCAACACCCGTTGTTCCTCCTATTCTACCGCTAGACCAAACGCAACTACCACAAACTGCTAAACACGTACAAGAACTAGATGATTTAGAATCCCTCTCTGACGAGAATCACGTTCAAGAATTGCCTTCATCTCAAAATTTAAAAGACTCAGCTTCTTTTAAAGAAGATGCGATAAAAGAAGATACGATGAAAGAACCCAACGAAGAAGAAAATTCTTTAATAATTGGTTTTGCGATTTTAACCGGCGTATGTGCTATGATTTACGAATTGTTATTTTAACATTTTCTGCGTATAAGCTAAAACTAATACTCCGACTCCGCTTATCGCCAACCATAAATGTTCCGCCGTCCACGCGACGATGCTGGAAGCTGTTTTAAATAACCAACTTACTATACTACCGATGATAGCTGGTAAAGCGGCTAAAGCTTTTGCCCCCAGTTTAGATAATACGTTCGCTAGATTTTTTAATGTTTTTTGTATCCACCCACCACTCGGTTTGGGTGGTGTGGGAGTTGGTTTTGGTTTTGGAGTTGGTGGAATGGGTTCGGGTGGTGTGGGTTTTGGAATAACAGAACTTACAACATTACCGAACGCTTCAATTATAAAAGCGATGGTCATACTAAAAGCCATTAATAAACTGACTATCGTTACACCTTGTTCTCTAAATAAAGTTCTAACTCTTTCACCTAACGTAACGTCTCTCGTTAACATTTTTTGAAATGTTTCTCTAACTCTATTAATTTGATTACGAAGAATGTTTTCGTTCGCGCTCGTAGCTTCCAATCTCGCTCGTCTTTCTTCTTGTTTTTCTCGTAGTTGTTCACGTAATTTTTCGGTTTCTTCTACATCTTCACCATCTCTATCTCGAGCGTTTACGTATTCTTTTTCGAGATTAGATATTTCTTCGTCAAGATTGCTCAATTTAGCTAAATTTAATTCAAGTTGGCCTCGAGTCATTCGTAAAGCTCTATCGAGTCCCAAGATTTCACGATGTGGAAAGTTTAATTTTGTTTGAGTTTCTTCATCTCTCGTATTCTCTGGCGGTGACAGAGTTTCTTCATCTCTCGTATTCTCTGGCGGTGACAGAGTTTCTTCATCTCTCGTATTCTCTATCACCGCCATTTCGATAGCTTCTTCTACTTTTTTTGATTTTTCTACAAGCAGTAACGGTGGAGTTGGTAATTTTCTACCACTGACTGTTTTCTCTTCAATCGGTTTTTCCGCTTCTACTATAACATTTACTATCGCTTCTTCACTTTTACCTAATACTAATAATTCTTTTTTAAGCGTTGCGGTTACTTTTAAAAAAGGTACTCTTTTCCCCGTTAGTCGTATTAATTTTTCGCCCTGTCTAAAATAGAGTATACTTCTATTTTTACTATCTCTGCGCTCTTCAAATCTAGTGTAGTCTTTTATAGCGGTTTCTTCACCCATACTTGCATAAAAATCATCGATTGTAAGTCTAAGTGCTCTCTCTTTTAGAGAAAAAGTCGGTACACTAATGGGCGTTTCAGCAGCTTGCTCGTTTATTGCTGCTACTTCTTCATCAACTACACTAAACGTGTCACCATCATCATCAAGATTTTGTAATAACGGGTCTGCTTCCATAAGATCGCGTCCTCCGTGCGCCATTTTATAATTACTTTTTATCTTTTTTTAATAGTTTATAACTCACGTAACCCACTATACTCATACCAATAATGATAAATACAATCTCACTCGTTTTTTGATCTTCGTTAGGAACGTAAAAATCTTCTAGTTGTGGTTCTTCACGTAAATCAAGAGGTAAATTTATTCGTGTATTCGAAACTCGAGAATATTCACTCATCGCTTCGTCAATGTTGTTGAACGTTCCTATTGCGCTCGATTCTTTTTGTATTTTCTCGTTTAAATAATCTAGATATTTTAAACGCTTTTTACTAAATTCGTCTCTGGCTTTCGAAAGTTGCTCCAACGCTAAATCATGTCTTTTGAGTTCTCGTTGAGCGTCGTCACCTCTTAGGTTACTAAATAAAAAATTGCTACCGGTAAACGCTAACGCATTAATGACCGCTCCTCCAACCATCATCGCTACAGATACCATTTTCTTTTATAGTTTGTAAATATAGTTTATTTATAGTTTGTAAATATAGTTTATTTTACAAAACATAAAAAATTATTATATTTACTAACATCAAATATGACTAATATGTACGGAGATGTGCTAGATCCATACAGAAGAATAAGAGAACCTCGAGGTGTAAAAGGTATACGTCAAAAAGTAGTCATTACAAATAATCCGAGCACCATTACCGAAAATCAATTGTTGACGGTTCGTTTTCCCAATTTAGGAATGAATGACGTTATCGTTCCAAATACCGCTAGATTAGCTTTTAATATAGAACTCGTTAGCGCGGATGATGTAAATAGAACGTTGGTACACAACATTGGTAGAGCCATCGTAAAACATATAATTGTTAAAATGGAAGGAAATGAAATATTTAGTTTAGACGACGCGGATGTGTTCAATTGTTATAAAGACGAATGGCTGACCAAAGATCAACGTGAGAATTTAGCGTATCAAGGAATCGAAGATTTTAACATAACTAAATTAAGAATGAACGCCGGCGATAAAGACGAAAGTGGTAATGGAGGAAAAGATAAAGCTGTCTCGGATGCGTATAAAAATAGATATTACATTCCGCTGGATTTTGAATTGTTGACCGATCATCAACCTTATTATCAATCAGGCATCGGAGATAGATTGACTTACGAACTCGTGTTCAATAAGTTTAGTAAAGTGATTAAAAGTACCGACGATAACGTGAAATATATCATAAGCGGGATTTCTTTAGAATACGAGGTCGTTCATATGCCGGAACTCGCTCGAACGATTAGAAATCAATACAGCAATAGAACGAGTATATTGTTTGATCGCGTACTGAGACAGAGCGTGACTGTATTGAGCAAACGCGATACAATGTGGAATATAAATTTAAACACTCCGGCAAAAAGTTTGAAAGGAATACTGTTTTTATTCAGAGAACCCAACGTACAAGAAAGCAACAAGTTTTATAATCCGAAAATAGACAAAGTTTCAATTACTATAGAAGGCGTTCCCAATCAACTCTACGCGCACGGAATGAGAGGGTATCAACATTACGAAGAGATTTCAAAATATTTCGGTGATTCGAGAAAACAACACGCTATTCATGTCGTGCAAGCTCTAGACTTGTCTCACGTTAAACTACCTAATTATTTACTAAATCGATACGGTTTATTTTTAGATTTAAGAACCAGTACCGACAATAAACTACACGGAAGCGGAAGACGAGTACAAAACTTATCCGAAGGAATTACTATACAAATGGAAAAAGAAGCGGAAGCTGCTGGTGAACTAAACATGTATACTTTTATTATCATGGACGCGCAACTAAATATTAGAAACTCACGTTTCGAATCAGTCGATTATTAAACATCTTGACTGATATTAAAAGAAAATGTTACCTAAATATCCACACGCCGCGTTAATTTGCGGACAAACGGGATGTGGAAAAACTGAATTTATTTTAAACTTGTTACAAAAAGAATATTTAAAACATTTTGAAAATATCGTTATATTATGTCCCACCATAAAAAACAATGACGCGTATCAAAATAGAAAATGGATTTGGAACAACGAGCGAGTGCTCGTTGATGATTTAAAAGATTACACGTTAAACAAAGCGATAAAAATATATAGCGACATACTAGAAGGAAACGAAACGTTGTTTATAATCGATGATTGTAGCGCTAGTAAACAGTTGCATTATAAAAAATACGACGAAAACAATAAATGTATGATTACTCAGTTAGCTTTTAGTGGTAGGCATGTTAAACATAGTTGTTGGATTCTTACTCAAAAATACAATAGCGTATTAAAAGATTTTAGAGAGCAACTTAAATGGGTGTGTTTATTTTATTGTAAAGATAGAGACTCGTTTGAAAATTGTCTTCGAGAAAACGATGTTATCCCAACGGCTGAACTACGAGAGCAAGCGCGCGAACAGCTAAAACAAGTTTTACATCGCAAATTGATTTTGAAAACGGATCAACCTACCAGTTATGAGATACGTGACTAAAGGTCGTTTAGTAATTGCTCACAAGTCATTAAGCAATTACCCACAAGTCGTTGAGCAATTGCCCATAGGTCAAGAGCAATTACCCATAGGTTACCCACAGGTCGTTGAGCAATTACCCACAAGTCAAGAGCAATTACCCATAGGTTACCCACAGGTTGAGAGCAATTACCCATAGGTTGTTGAGCAATTACCCATAGGTTACCCACAGGTTAGAGAACAATTACCCATAGGTTACCCACAGGTTGAGAGCAATTACCCATAGGTCGTTGAGCAATTACCCATAGGTCGTGAGCAATTACCCACAAGTCGTGAGCAAGGTTACACGTAAATAATTATAAAACACCTATAATAAATGGAAGAAGTTGCTAAATTGTTGAATGAAAATCAATCTATGCTAAACTCAGATGTTAATGTAAACGATGAAGCGGTACTGTTGAAACAAAAGCTACGAGACAAACGCCTTTTAGCTGTTGTAGCGGGAGGAGATTCAAAAAAGTTTTTCGGTAAAGAGTATAGCGTTAACGATATTGAAGCTTTGTCTACGGAAGAGCGAGATGCATTGCACACGCAATACGAAACCAAATTAGGCCGTGATATAACGCAAAGTTTAGGTAGCGCTATTCTAACGTTGTACGTTAAACTATTGGGACTCGGTTTAAATCGCGTTGATTTATACGGCTATAGTTTTGAAATTGATAACGAAGGTAAACTAATTACAGATTTAGAAAAAGACCCATTCATTTCGAGCATGCTTAGTACCGTAGCTTGTGAAATATACTACAAGTATGGCATGTTAGTAGCACCGCTCAGTGCAACTCTAATTACGGTAAAACATTTAAAAAGAAAAGAAGAATCTTGCGTAGATAATAAAAGGGATGGAAACGGAAGTACAACCACAACAGACTCAAGTTGCGGAGACTGTACCACAACAACAACCACAAGTAATAACTAAAACACAGAGTAAAAAAGAAAAAAAACCAAACAGAGTCGCAGCTGGTAAAAAACTCGCAGAACTTAATAAAAAGAAAAAACAAGAATTAAAAAAAGGTGTGACTAAAACTCAACAAGCGTTAACGAAAAGCGTAACGCAAAACGTAACACCAACGAGTGAAACAACAAGCTCCAACAACTACTACTATATCGCTATTGCTTTGTTCGTTGGATGTTTAGGCGCTTACTATTTTTTAAGCAGCTCTAACAAAAATCAAACTTTAGCCACCTCTAACGAAAAGCCCGTCTCACCAATAGAGAACAAAGTTGCATCGCCAACAACAAACACTGTTTTTGAAATGGAATAAAATTATTATATTTAACTAATATAAATACAATGGACACAAAATTGATCGCTAATGTAGCTTGTCGCAGCGCTGTAATAACTCTTCTTGTTGTTTTATACAGCATGTTGGGTGAAAACATATTTAAAATGAAACCAGCCGATTTAGGAAAATTGGATATAAAAGACGGGTTAAAACTCACTACGATGATTACCGCGAGTGGGATAACGGAAATGTGGTTAGTTAAACAAGGAATTTTACCTAATAATGTTATGAATTCCGAATAAAATATATTTATAAATATTAAAAATGGATGAGAGAAAGTTATCTAACATTTATTATAGTCCAAAAGGATACTACAAAGGCCAAGATGCGATTAACAAGCTGGCTAAAGAAACAAAAATAAATGTAAAAACAGTTCGACTGTGGATAAAAAAGCAAGCGCTGTGGCAAATTTATTTGCCCTATCCTAAATATATTCCTAGACCAACTTCATCAAACAGTGCGTTTGAAAAACCAAATGAGATTCATCAAGCAGATCTATTGTTTCTTCCTCATGATGTAATTGGTAAAAGAGCTTACAAGTACGCGTTAACGGTTGTAGACGAAGCTAGTAGATATAAAGAAGCAGAACCGTTAACTGACAAAACCGCTATTCAAGTCGTTAATGCGTTTGAGAAAATTTACAAACGCAGCTCGTTAACTTGGCCCGCGCGCTTAAAAGTCGATCCTGGAAAAGAATTTATGAGTAGCGTCAACGTAACGATGAGTAAACATAATGTAAAAATTCAAAGAAGTGAGGCCGGTAATCATAGAGCTAAGGGTATAGTGGAGCGGTTTAATAAAACGTTAGCAGAAAGATTATTTTCTCACCAGTACGCTAAAGAAATAGCGACTGAAAAGATAAATAGAGAATGGGTTAAAAGATTGCCAGCAGTTGTGAAAGCGTTAAATAATGAAACAACGCGTCTTATAAATTTAAAACCAAAAGACGCGATTAAATTGAGCTCTGTAGAGCAAAATCCAGCCTCACCCGTGAGCGTTAAAAAAGAAAAAAGAATCCCAAACAACAGTTTAATTAGGTATTTATACGCACCCGGTGAAGCTGAAAAAGATACGAGACGCAGAGCGACCGATCCCATATGGAGTATAAAAATTTACAAAATATCTAAAACTGTTAAAGGTGTGAATCAACCCATATTGTATTATTTAGAAGGAGGCCCCGCTCGTAGTTTTGTAAGACAAGAACTACAAATTATCCCGCGAAATACACAAAATCCAACAATCATGCATAAGAGATCGTAATCTCCGTAATCGCATAAGAGATCGTAATCTCCGTAATCGCATAAGAGATCGTAATCTCCGTAATCGCATAAGAGATCGTAATCTCCGTAATCGCATAAGAGATCGTAATCTCCGTAATCGCATAAGAGATCGTAATCTCCGTAATCGCATAAGAGATCGTAATCTCCGTAATCGCATAAGAGATCGTAATCTCCGTAATCGCATAAGAGATCGTAATCTCCGTAATCGCATAAGAGATCGTAATCTCCGTAATCGCATAAGAGATCGTAATCTCCGTAATCGCATAAGAGATCGTAATCTCCGTAATCGTATAAGAGATCGTAATCTCCGTAATCGCATAAGAGATAGTAATCTCCGTAATCGCATAAGAGATAGTAATCTCCGTAATCGCATAAGAGATCGTAATCTCCGTAATCGCATAAGAGATAGTAATCTCCGTAATCGCATAAGAGATAGTAATCTCCGTAATCGCATAAGAGATCGTAATTGCATAAGAGATCGTAATCGTATAAGAGATTGTAACTGCATAAGAGATCGCAATTGTTGTTAAACGATGAGGCTGTAATGACCGTAAGCACGAGTGTCTATTCCGTTTTCTAAAATGTATTTCTTCGTGTCTAGAGGAGATAGCGATATTTTATTTACTCGCGTTGTATATAATTTGTGTTTTTCGTGTTTAATAAAACTCATATCGTGATGCAGAGTATTTTTCAACGATAAAACTTGTTTATAACGATCGTGTTTAATCTGTTGTTCTAAAACTTGTTTTTTAACTCCTTTAGCTTTTCTTATTTGTTTTTCATTCGATAAAAGTATCGAATACATTTTGGGCCTCAAACACACAACTTCAGAAATGCAAGTTCCCGCACACTCGTCTTTCATTTTACCGATCACTTTCTTATTATCTTCAGAATGTAAAAAATGTTGTTGTTCATAATTTGAAAAGTCGTACAAAGATTTGTTTTTACATAAATCTGTATACACATCTTGTGTTTTAATCTCGAGTAACAAGCTATCCGTATCCGTGTAAATCAACTCGCAATCGTAGTTTGTTTTTAAATGATTGTAATAAAAATCATACATTAAATGTTTAGATAAATCCAGTATACTCATTCCTACGTAAACTGGGCGGTTGAGTAAGAGTTTTGTCTTATGCATGTGAATAGCTACTAGTTCATTATCGAAAATCCTAGCCTCGGCAAAATTTGGTTTCGCGATGAGTGAACGAATTTGATTTTCTGCTTTTTCATCGTTTAATCGTTTCAAATTTACGTTAATGCGATTTCGTACATTTTCCATCGTTTTACCAAAAACTGAATTGTTCATCAGTTTAAACAAATCTTTTTCAAAATCACTCTTTGCATCTTTTCTTAATCGTGTATTTAAATCAATGTATGATTTCATCCAACATGATTCGTCAAATTCTAAAACTTTATGAATTTTAGTCAGCTTCATGCCGAGTTGCAAATACAATTGTAAATTACGATAATGGATCACGTAGTTGCGTTTGTCGTATAAATTTGGAACTAATTTCGTAACGTTTGGAGCAGGTTTGTCTTTCAGCAACTCGTGTTGATAGTCGCTCATCCATTCTTTCGGTATTGTCAACGACTCTGGCGCGAGTGGAAACGCGTTGTGTGAATCCTGTAATTCTTTAACGTATTCTAAATCGACTTGTAAAATGTATCCTTTATTGTTTTTAAATCCTTGCTTCGCGAGTCTGTTAATTCGTTCTTGAGATAACCATTTGAAATTACCAGTTGGTAAAGGTTGACTCATCGCGTGGCCGTATAAATTATTAGCGTCCAAGTACATGATGTAACTCGATGGTTTTGATTTATCATAGTCGTCTAAATACACGTTGTTTGCTTTAGCGTATCGTTTACTCGCCATACACGTTCCTCCTCGCGTACCTTTTTCTATAAACAAATGCATGTCGACATCCGTAAACAAATCTAAAGTTTGTTTCGAATGTTTTAACAAAGCGTCCCAACTCAGACCCGGACTCGTATAATAATTAGCCGGATCCAAATCATATTGTTTCATGCAAGTATTACGAAAGTTTTCAAACACGTCCGCCAACAAGCAAGTATCCGTACGCACGTACAAATCATGATAATCACCCAAGTTTTTACAATCAAACTTGTTGAAAACGTTCTTTGCATGCACGTATTGTTCTCCAGTAATGCTACTGTCGTTTAAACTACTATAAAAAGATTCTTGCGAAGGAAGTTGTGTTTCTTTAAAACGCTCAAAAGAGTCCATGTATTCGTAAGGATAAATGCCCTTGCTTTTAATGAGATTAAATTTTTCTACATTTGGTTCAAACTTCAATGTAATTGGAAAAGAATCGTTTGATTTTACGAGTTTGTCTAGCGAAGCTGGTAAAAATTGAGCGCTATCGATAAACCGTAGTTGATCAATACTAAAAGAAATATACTTTTCGATATTGTTTGCGATACATGTTAGATTTCCTTTGCTACAGCCGGCAGCTTGCATGATGAGATGAGAGTCGTAGCCTCGTAGGTTATGAAATACGACCGGAATAAAAGTTTTCTCTGGTTTTAAACTTAGTTTTAAATTACAACAATTATGCGCAGTACCTCTATATTTACCGGTAACGTGACAATGATCTCTAACCTTGTTAAACTTATTATCGTCGTTCGCTAAAAACTTCTTTTCGCATATCCAACACTCGCTCGCATAGTTGTAATCCTTTACATTTTCTTCAGTCATTATTATTTTAAGAGGGTTTTTGAATATCATATTAATCTTTTCTTCTTCTTTCTGCAATTCATTTAAAAAATGTTTAGTCGCGTCTTCTCCCCTATACGTAACGGGAGAACCACTTTCACCATCGCAACGAACAACGACGTATGAATAACCGCAAACGATGTGTTCTTGTAGTTTTTTAGTATTGGTAGAGTTTTCGTCTACAATCTTTTTATATTACGAACGGAACTTTCATCTTTTTATGATAGTTTATAAATTTTACCTTGTCGTTTTTATGCTTTTCTGGTAAAACTATTTTTGTTGGTCTGTCGTTTGTTCCCTTACACATTTTTACGTGATTTTCGAGATACGCTTTTGTCGAAAAACCCTGTAAACATCTCAAACAAAAATGTTTACGTTCTTTGTGGTTCGTTTGATCGTAAAGTAATTTATTCACGTCTTTTATGTAAACGTAGTGAAATCTAGCTTCTTTGTGAATCAATAATAAATTTATGTGATCCAGCTCCGCCGGTTGTTCGCTGAGTTTGTAAGGTAGTATTGATTTTGACTCGCAACCAAAAACGTTTATCGCTATATTGTTTTGTTTCTCTACTCGCTTAATTTGACTAATGGGAGTTGGTGCTTCGATGTTGTTAAAATTAAAACCGTCCTCTATTGGGTACTTACTCGTTCTATCAACATGATCGCTCGCGGGAATACGATGAGCGCGCAAAGCCCATCGTAAGCAATTATCGTCGTTGTTTTTAACGTTGATGCACGCTTTTTTATTTTTTATATAGTCGCATAGCTCGATATAAGAACCACCTTTAAAAGGTTTATATTTCGCGAAGGCGAGATTCTTATCTACGACACGATCTATTTCCCATCCGCTACCCTCTCTCGTATATTTTTCTAAAGCTTCTGCAATTTGCGAAAAAACGGTAACGAGTATATCTTCAATGTCGTCTAAATTTAATAAAACAATTTGCTTACTATTATGGAAATTTGGCTCAGCTTCATCGACTAGACCATTTTGTTTTACTTTAAGTAATTTAATACGTACGTATATCATAAACTTGCATGCGTTAAATTCTCGCAAGTCTTCGCGCAACTTGGCAATAATCTTTGGTTTTACCGCTTGTGAAAAAATGTTCAAATCTTTTTCTTTGCTGTGATTCAACGGAACAACCATCATTCGTTCACGTAAATATTTTCCACCATCGATCGGTGGGTTAAACCTCAACTCTTCTTCTTTACCATGTACCCTTTTAATAGCGGCTACATAATCTGTTTTAATCAATTGCCCTTTTTTACCGGAGCCGTGTCTAGGAATATTTATATTTTCAACATTTATACGTCTTTTCAATTCAACTAAATTTAATTTGTACAATGGCTTTTGTTTTTGTTGTTTTAAATAATTTTTCACATATTCGTAATAAACGCGTTTATTAAATTTACCCTCGCTGTTTGGAAATATACGAATAGATCTCTCTTTCACAAAATCTTGTAATTTTTCCTTCGTCCATTTCGATAAAAATTGTTCTTCAGTTTGTCGTCTTGCCATTCTCTCTTATTAATATATATTTAGAAAATAAAAACGAAAAAAATAAAATAAAAAAACGTGAAGTGTTTTAGTTTTCTGTCTAAAGCGTCGGGGTTTTGTCCCCTACTACTACCCAGCGAATTTAGGTATTTTAAAACGCTAGTTTTTTCGACTTTTTCAAAACTGCCTACTACTACACAGAGAATTTTGGGGAAAAAAAAATCATTTTTTAGGCAGGTGGGCCAGGACCCCCATCTACCATACTACTTCTGGTCTTTCACCATCACTCTTCCTCGTTCTCTTCATCCTCATTTAGTTGAAGTAGTCCGTCAAATTTGGTATGGTGTTTAGGCATTACTCTGTTCAGAGCTTTGTTTACTTCCATGCCTTTATTTACTTTTTCTTCGAGATCTTCCGCAATATCCTGATGAGTGGCATTATCTTTCAGATGTAGGTAACTTGACAAAAAATCCTTGTATTTGTTGAAAAAGATTCGCTTGACTGCCCAAAGGGTTTTCCTATTGGCTTTTTCCTTGGCTTGATCTTCACTCATACCCCCGTTGACGTACTTTTCATATTTTTCACACCACATCTCTTCAGTAGCCTCTTTAGCCTCTTCCAACCAGTCTCGAAAAGTGGAATTGTCTTCCAATTCAGAACTAGACTCATCCTCTTCCGATGATTCGTCATATTCCACCTCCGTATCGGATTCTGAATCATCTTCCTCGAAATCTTCGTCTTCATCCTGCGTAGATTCAGTTTCACAAGTTTCTATTTCCGAATCTTCAAATCTACGCTTTTTAAAATCGGGTTCAGAATTATCGACGTCAGAATTGTCAGATTGGATAGCTTTAATTTCAGAATCATCGTCAACTTCATCTATTTTAGATTTCTCTTCATTATGTACATGTTCTGCATGCCTCCGTATGTTATATCTCCTTCCAAAGCTTTTGCCGCACTGGTGACAAGCATGGGGTTTGACAGCAGAAATAACATTCATGTTGAATCTCTGATGCTTAATCTCCGATTGACAAGAAACGGAAGAAATAGTTTATATATAGGCCTATAACTACTCATTTCGCTGCTCATTTGCTCATTTTGCTGCTCATTTGCTCATTTCGCTGCTCATTTTGCTCATTTCGCTGCTCATTTGCGATACCCTTTGCGATACCCTTTCGTGTTTGTATTTCAGTGAAAAGAGCAACGAATGAGCAAATGAGCAGCGAAATGAGCAAATGAGCAGCAAATGAGCAGCGAAATGAGCAAATGAGCAGCGAAATGAGCAAATGAGCAGCGAAATGAGCAAATGAGCAGCAAAATGAGCAAATGAGCAGCAAAATGAGCAGCGAAATGAGCAAATGAGCAGCGAAATGAGCAAATGAGTAGCGAAATGAGCAAATGAGCAGCGAAATGAGCAAATGAGTAGCAAAATGAGCAAATGAGCAGCGAAATGAACAAATGAGCAGCAAAATGAGTAGTTATAGGCCTATATATAAACTATTTCTTCCGTTTCTTGTCAATCGGAGATTAAGCATCAGAGATTCAACATGAATGTTATTTCTGCTGTCAAACCCCATGCTTGTCACCAGTGCGGCAAAAGCTTTGGACGGAGATATAACATACGGAGGCATGCAGAACATGTACATAATGAAGAGAAATCTAAAATAGATGAAGTTGACGATGATTCTGAAATTAACGCTATCCAATCTGACAATTCTGACGTCGATAATTCTGAACCCGATTTTAAAAAGCGTAGATTTGAAGATTCGGAAATAGAGTGAAGATCAAGCCAAGGAAAAAGCCAATAGGAAAACCCTTTGGGCAGTCAAGCGAATCTTTTTCAACAAATACAAGGATTTTTTGTCAAGTTACCTCATCTGAAAGATAATGCCACTCATCAGGATATTGCGGAAGATCTCGAAGAAAAAGTAAATAAAGGCATGGAAGTAAACAAAGCTCTGAACAGAGTAATGCCTAAACACCATACCAAATTTGACGGACTACTTCAACTAAATGAGGATGAAGAGAACGAGGAAGAGTGATGATGAAAGACCAGACGTTTCAGAAAGACTATTGTAATTTTTAAAAAAACATCTATAATAGTGTTTTTTGGTAGAAAAAAAAATCTATAAAATAGCCACCTCTGTTAGTCTTACAGTAATCCTTTATGGTTATTTTACACTATTACGTTACATCAAGGGCAGTGACAACTTAATTTCGAAGAAAATGAGTGCCTCCGCATGGGTTCTAAACTTCTTGGTGACTTTCTATTCATCTTTAAATAGACAGTGTATTGTGAACTACAGGCCTGACATTCTAAAGCGGGCCGTTGTTTCATGTAAGATAGACAACTGTATTATGAGCCCTAATATCCGACTTCATTTACGGTTTCGTTGACAGTACACGCAACGAAATTCCAAGTTCCTGAGCAGTTCATTGGAAACGCTAAGCTGCGAAATTACGGGAAGACCTAAGCACGATTGACCATTCAGTGCACAATACAATGGTTACGTAACGACTTGCCCAGACTTGTCCGTGACGTCACATAGGCAACTTCGTTCATCACGAGGTCAACGCGTCTTAGCTCGCCCTTACATACCCGGTAATGACCAACTTCCGAAGCAGTTTGTTCTACGCCCTAGCGCTATTGTCATTAACACAGACCCTGCTGATAAGCCAGGAGAACACTGGTTGGCAATCTACATTACACGAGATGGTGTGGGTGAATATTTTGACTCATACGGACTACGTCCCAAGGTACCGCAGATTGAACATTTCCTTCAAAAGAATGCGAAATACACCATCTATAACACTCGCCGTCTTCAGGGACCTTTGTCAACCGTCTGTGGACAGTACGTCATCTTCTTCCTTTTACATCGATGCCGAGAAATCAGCACGAAGAAAATTAGCAAATTGTTTTCGTCGGATACAATGGATAATGATTTGGATGTAAATAACTTTATTAGGAAACACTTTCCTCGTATTAAAACAGAAGTGTATGACGAACAATTTATTATACGTCAAATATCTAGGGCTTTGTTACATCAAGATTCTTTTACCAAGTAGGGTTTGTTTTGTTTAAAGAATCGTAGTTAGCTGATACGTTGTAATTTTGTTCTTTATAAATGTTATTGATAATCACCATTTGATAAATTTGTATTGTATGTTTTAATAATGAATAAAATACTTGAAACTGTATATCGCCCGTTGACCACTAAAGGAATTCTGATGAATTCCGGTTGGTTTTAGGCACCTCTTGTCGTCTTTTATTATAATTGCTGTCACATTTATTTAAAACCATTTCACCAAAAAGTAATACACATACTGTTATATATAAATATGTTTTTTCACGACATGTGACAGCAGCTCGCACCGTTGCGTGATAATGCATTCTGTCACTTGGTGACTGTCATATATGGCTGTCACTGATCGTTCCTTAGAAAACCGTAGTCAGCAATAACGGCTTCCTCCAGTTTTTGTTACTAAACCACTTGTTTTAACTTGAAATTATTTTATTATCAACATGTTTTAAATCGTACTCTACTCATAAAACGTACACCTTCAGTGAGCACAAATCATAATCGTCAGGTTGTAGCAAGAGCAGATCTCATATTTTTTTATTTTATTGTTATTATTATTATATTTTAATTCAGATTTCATTCAATCACAAGTTACTTCAAACACTGTTTAAAACTTGATTTTTTCCAAATTATTTATTTATTTTATTGTTATTATTATTACTATTATTATTTATGTATTATTTTATATGTATGTAGAATAAAGTACCAAATGTATTATATGGCCCATACAACAACAACAACAAAACAAAACAAAAATAGTAAAGAAAAGAAAAGAAAAGAAAAGAAAAATACACGTAAATATGAAAACATAACTAACTAAAATAATAAGTGTAGTTGGTATTTTCAAACCTAACAATACACAACATTTTATACAAGTTGAGTTATATGAGTTAATGGGTGTAACTTGTGTAGCTATATAGATTTTATTTTAATGCATGACAAATTTGCAGTACTATTCGCAAGAGTGAATGTTAAACTTTCGGTTGTCATCCTGTCGGCCGGGTCCAATTAGCGGTAAACGCATTTGTTTAGACGGGTATTTTTGTAAACACCCAATTATGTTAGACCATCCTTCCATGTTTAGATGTGGTGGTGCATGACTTCATACCTTCATTGCATACGTTGTGCTAATACAATCTTGACCACAGTCAATCACTACGTGTTGTTTGCGTGAACGTACAAAGGCCACGCGACCATTGTTGACTAATGATTCGTTCGGTCATAAACACGGGCCTGTTCGAACACGTTCATACAGCTAGACAGCAGACGACAACGAACCATGCAACACTGTTCGGTCTATGGACTCGTACATTATTGAACCAGGGGAAATAGTTGACAACATTTTGCCGACTTGTAATCTCCGTTCACCTACAATATTTACAACCCAACCCGATCTCTATAATCGATTCACCCAGCCTTTCGGTTACATGCAGTTAACTCCGCCCCTATCGAGGACCAGTGTGATCCACATCGATGATCCACATGTGGATCATGATCCACCTGCCGAAACGGAGGTCATATACGCCTTCTATACTACTTAAGACCGCAGGGGTTCAGTAACTTGTTGCCCCTGGCTGCGCTTGGAACAGCATACATTGTGCGCAGTATACATGTACTTCTTTTTGCCTGAATAAGTAATTTATTCATTTGTGTATTTATATTTTGTTCTTTCTTTTTAATTTAATGTTTGTTATTTTGTATTTATTTATTTTATTTATAAATATTTATTTAGGGGGCTGGAGGCGGACCCGTTGCCCCTCTTGGATCTCACTAGGGCAGATGAAGTGAGGTTTCAATTAGTTTTATTTGCGTCATTTAGTTCATTTATTTTGTCTGTTTCCTAGTTGATTGTCTTACTCCTGATCACAATGGACAGCCATTCTCGACGTACGATCGTGACAACGATGCTGATCCTACTGACAACTGCGCAGGTGAGCTGAAGGGAGGTTGGTGGTTCAAGACGTGTACGTGGTCGGGGTTTACAGGGCCTCCTTACTACAGTAACCTGAATGGCGAGTATTCCCAGCCATTTAATGCACTAGTGTATAGCCGTGGCATTGTGTGGAGTGGTTTAGGAAAGCCAGTCATGCGCAGTGAAATGAAAATGCGTCGTTCCTCTTAAAAGTCGCATTTCAATATCAACCAATTATTATCAAGTCATCCTTGATAACGCCGTAATCATATTTCATTCTACGAACAATATTCTTGAATCCCCTCCATATCCTGTTATGGACAATTTGTTCACATTATCCCGTGAAATATTAATACTGTTTGAGAGGAAACATTTAATTATAAACTCTTTCCAAATCGTCCCTAATTTGCCAAAGTGACAAATCCGCCCATTAGTACATTCAGTACACTATGGCAAATTAGGGACGAAATATAATATGGTATGTTCGCATAATTTCAAAATAAATGCAAAATTTTACAGAGCATTGATGTCTCTGACGTTCATCTTTGATGATGATGATGATGATGATGATGATGATGATGATGATGATGATGATGATGATGATGATGATGATGATGATGATGATGATGATGATGATGATGATGATGATGATGATGATGATGATGATGATGATGATGATGATGATGATGATGATGATGATGATGATGATGATGATGATGATGATGATGATGATGATGATGATGATGATGATGATGATGATGATGATGATGATGATGATGATGATGATGATGATGATGATGATGATGATGATGATGATGATGATGATGATGATGATGATGATGATGATGATGATGATGATGATGATGATGATGATGATGATGATGATGATGATGATGATGATGATGATGATGATGATGATGATGATGATGATGATGATGATGATGATGATGATGATGATGATGATGATGATGATGATGATGATGATGATGATGATGATGATGATGATGATGATGATGATGATGATGATGATGATGATGATGATGATGATGATGATGATGATGATGATGATGATGATGATGATGATGATGATGATGATGATGATGATGATGATGATGATGATGATGATGATGATGATGATGATGATGATGATGATGATGATGATGATGATGATGATGATGATGATGATGATGATGATGATGATGATGATGATGATGATGATGATGATGATGATGATGATGATGATGATGATGATGATGATGATGATGATGATGATGATGATGATGATGATGATGATGATGATGATGATGATGATGATGATGATGATGATGATGATGATGATGATGATGATGATGATGATGATGATGATGATGATGATGATGATTGATGATGATGTGTGGACTTATATAGCGCACGTATCCACCAACTGAGTGGTGCTCAAGGAGCATTACATTATTACCCCTGCTCATCAGGCTCATAAATCATTCCTGAAACCATCTCAGCTCCCTGGGGAGTATACAGCTCAATTGCTGCCATTACAGCGCATATAGGGCTAATCAACCAACTCTGCCCTCACAGGTACCCATTTAACCCCTGGGTGGAGAGAAGCAATTATGGTTAAGTGTCTTGCTCAAGGACACAAGTGTCACGGCCGGGATTCGAACCCACATTCTGCTGCTAACACCAGAACTTGAGTCCGGTAAGCTAGACCGCTCGGCCACTACACAAGAAAGCACTCATGAATATTTAATAATTTTACAATTATTGTCAAAGTGTTAAGGTAAATGATCAAATGACCATACCCTCTTGACAAAACATGTGGGTGTGTGTTTGTGGGGGGTTGTAGCTCCCCTCCACCCTAAATAGGATAAGTTGATCGCATGGCCTATTCACCATATATTAATGACTTACCCCATGTCTTCTTCCCTGAATACCGTAGAAGTTGTGTACCTGTACATGCTCATTATGGTAACCTGCCTAATTGTGTCTGTTTGCATAGGCAACCTCGCTTTCAAATGACATTGAATTGTAATTAAATTAATAGAAATATAATTACATCCATTTATTTATTCCTTATGTCAGGAATGAACTTTTCTTTGGAACTATCAGATTATTGGACCTTCTTGCTGGTGTATGCATAGTGCATGGTGCATGATAAACTTTTAAGTGTGTTGTTTCATTGTAAGAATAATGTTTGTAAATAATTTCAACATTTAATCAAGAATAATTTTGCGGCATATATAACAACTGTTATAGCTGTATATATGTGGCATGTATAGGCTAGTGTATCACGCTTGCTGTCTTTTGGTTACGTAGGATGACAATAGAAATGTTCAAGATTTCAAAATGACAAATTGTTCCTTTTTAATTAAAATGAAAGTATGACTTTATTGATAAACAACAAAACGGTTGATTTTTAATATTAACTTATTACTTGATGTAAAGCTTACAATGATATCAATCTCCTCTAATGATTACGTCAGAGGTGACGTCATTTGTAACAAAAGTGAAATAATTTCCAGATTGAATTTAGGAAAGTTTAATTGGTTAACACCAAACGAGGTTGCAGTGAGGGCAGTATATTGCTGTAGAACTAATGGGTAAAATAAGCATTTTAAATAAAACCCTCTCTGTCATTCTGATTATTATATCATAATTTGATCACCAATTGTGTTTTGCATGGGTTCATTAAATTGTTTGAACATCAACGTTTTTATGTAATCATTGTAAATATAAGTCCTTACACTCTTAAAACTGTTGAATCAACCATATAAGAGTTCGGCGAGTGACAACAGTTTATAAAATTAAATTCAACTCAAAGAAAGTGTTGAATTAACACGTAGTCTAGTTAAGTCTTACTTTATCAATGTTAATTCATCAATTTTAAAAGTTAAATCCATCTTTATAAACAGTCACTGACCGAACTCTTTAAAATGTTGATTCAACACTTTAGTTTTAAGAGTGTATCTATTACAAATGTATCGTCTCGTGTTTTCTGCTGATTTTACATCGACTATTTCCTTTAAAAAAAGGAAACATAAAAACTTCGAAATGAGATATTTTATTATAGTCAAAAGATAAGATTTAGGCCTATAATAAAAAAATTACCTAATTTACGACAGGACCCAGCATAAATTAATTTTGGTACATATTCACTGTAAAAAAAGATGCTTCTCATGATTATTTTGAGAATTGTGCAATGTTTACGTATTTGTTATCCTTTTCTCAAGTTAAATAGCAATGTTCCAATGCAAAAGAAAATATTTGGAAATTGCGACAAACACGGGCGATACATCTTTGATTTAGTTACGGTATTTCTTGATGATCTTAATGTTAGTATTAACCTGTTGAATAACGTCCAAGCTTGTTATAATGTGTAATACATCTCTGAAAGTGTAACAGTTTTGTGTTGTGTGTCCATAATTGCCATGAGAGTATTTCCCCTTTCAGTTTCAAGTGAAAATATATAAATTTACCAATCTCCACATCAAGAAAGGGCAGCCCGGGGTTGAGGGGGGCAGGAGTGGAAGAAACAATTGATCAGTTCACAAGGGCAAAGTGCATACATGGATGGATTGATCATTGTGCATGAACGATTAAACTGAAATTATGGTCTAATACAGTGAGCCCAAACAATTGTCTGGTTACGGCCACGGAGTCCAGAGTACTCTTGATGCAAGACGTTATTAAACCAATCCTAGTTACACGATCACCACGCCAGTCTTCGTGTGTGTGGAGGTAGAATTAGCCTCCATAGATGGGCTAAGTCAGATTGTGGACATGCATGAATAGCGCCCGCTGTTGGTGGATCAAACCACAGCAGATCGGCGCGCGTACGTGCAACATCACAAGTAACGTCTTGCACCTAGACTAACTCCAGAGCAGTTGAAACAAGCCCTGTCTTTTTAAGGAAAATGGAAGATAGTTCCATCTTTGGGTAAAACATTTTGGGGAAAACAATCGTAGCGTCCTCGAGTGGTAATCTAAGTGACGTCAGATTATTGCTTGTGCTAAAGACAACATCTGTGCCAAGTTTGACGGCCAACGAATGAAAATCATTTTATGGAAAACATATGGGGAACTTACTGTTTTTGACCACCCCACCCCCCCCCCCCAAAAAAAAATCAAAACAATGGTTATAGCGCCCCTAACGCCCTACTCTATATGTATGGAAGTGTTTACGACCCCATTCTATAGATCTTTATTTCATATGATAGTACTGGCGTCCAGACAGCCAGGAATTTCCCGTAAAAATCCAATATATTTTACAGTGTAATGGCAGGAAAATCCCGAATTCTCCTAATTTAACTTATAATCTGTTTTTTGGAGAAGATTATATGTATTTCCCCCTACTCAGCTGAAGTGTGCTACTTTGGGAACGAACCAGACCCTCATGAGGCCCACAAACTCCGGTGGGTGCTACCGGTTCAAGACCCGTGTCGGGTTCGGTAGGGTTCAACTGGGTCCCCTAACTCCCTCACTTGTCTTGTTGTTCTATTTCCCCGACCGATGGGCTTAAAGATGGGCTTACACAAAGTTTCTGTCGGAGGGCCCGCGCACGGGACGTTTTCAATGATCTGCAAGTTTTTCGTAGGCCTATACCGATATATTCAGCAGCAATGTTGCCTCTGGAGGGAATCTTGTACTCCTGCCACCCCCACGTCTAAGCTTTGGTTATATATATATATATATACTGGTGGTAAAACGTCTAAAATTGCATCAATACTTCAAGGAATCAAGATATATGAATAAAATTGAAACTATTTCATTCTGCATGCTCTTAACGAGAACTTTTTAAAAATTCATTCAAATTGTTCGTATTCATTCCGTCGTGAAATTTCTGCCTTTGGATGGCAGAAATTCCTTTTGGGAATTATTTCTGTAAAACGATAAACACCTGAGCTGAGATATGTTTGATACCATCATCAGCTTTACACTAAGTAAGTTTGTAATCAATTATAATCATTTATATATGTTTTCCGAGATTACCAATATTGTATAGGCCTAAACACGGTATGCCCCTATGGGTGCCAACGGTAACTGCTCCATCGACATACTGACTGAGGATATCTTTCCTTTGGTTTTACTGCAAGTTCATCTGGGATAGGCCTATTTACTGAAATAATTGACCTATAGATTATTGTTCAATAGTCTATTTTATTAGTGCCATTATTTGACAATCAATTAATTTATCATGCTTTTTTATGACGAGGTCAACTATTTTGTGAAATATCATATTTGGAGTAACTGACTTTTTTCAGTAAGGAAAAAACAAAATAGGTATGTTGGTAAATTTTGTGAATTTGTTCGGTACATTACCCCAGGGTTCGACCTTAGCGGTCGCCCGCTCGCCAAATGCGAGTGAAAACGGCGGCGGGCGAGTCAAAATCCTTCCTTCAGTAGCCCGCTGGGCGAGTCAAAATATTGTCACCGATAGGCCTATATCAGCCCTGAAATTACACGACGGCATCGACGGCAATTGTCGTCAATGCCCTCACCCTCTGCCGTGATGCCCTTTAAAAATGCCACTTTTCACGGCAACGAGTTGCTGTGCTTTTTCCCTGCATTGCCATTGTATGGAATTCCATTACTGCCATTTAAACGGCGCATGTATGGCGATGATGGTTTGGTCCCTAGCCGTTTGCGCCGTCAACGGCGCATAGTCGCGTCGTGCCGGCGCATAGTCGCGTCGTGCCGTCGCATAGTCGCGTCGTGCCGTCGCATAGTCGCGTCGTGCCGTCGCATTGTCGCGTCGTGCCGTCGCATAGTCGCGTCGTGCCGTCGCGTCGTGCCGTCGCATAGTTTTGTACTGCTTGTATAGGGCCGTCGCATTGTCGCGTCGTGCCGTCGCATTGTCGCGTCGTGCCGTCGCATTGTCGCGTCGTGCCGTCGCATAGTCGCGTCGTGCCGTCGCATTGTCGCGTCGTGCCGTCGCATAGTCGCGTCGTGCCGTCGCATAGTCGCGTCGTGCCGTCGCATTGTCGCATTGTCGCCCGTGTTGATTGATGGTCCTTAGCCGCTTACGCCGTCAACGGCGCATAGTCGCATAGTCGCGTCGTGCCGTCGCATTGTCGCATTGTCGCCCCGTACCACCAGTTTGACTGAATTATCCAGTGCTTGCCAATAGGTGGCGCTGTCTTTACTTCAGAGGTACTCTCACCTTTTTCCCCGCGACGACGAATAAGTCTCAAAGACAAAGTAAAAGATGGATGTTATTTTACGCCAGTTGGGTCTGATCTGGAACAGCTGATACAGGAGTTTGAAGAGAACGGGGTATGTTACTATGTACTTGTTACGTGTTTATTTAAAGGAAATCGGTCAAAAAAAGGGGTAAAATGTTGTTAAGGCTTAACCTAGGCCTTTCCTAGACGTATGAATGTTGACCGTTAGCCACTAAGGGTAATTCCCACTAAGACAGTCGTTTTCCCGGTTCCGTATTTTTTCCGGTTCTGGATAGCTGCAAATTAAAAAATCTATTTAACATGTTAATCCATGTCGCTTCAGAAAACAATTGATAGTTTACTGAGTTTGCTTCCAAACGGCTAGTAAGAGTTTAAAATTGGGGAAGAGTGCAGTGGCGATCGTATACTGCACTCTTTCCTAAAATTGTTACACATCCTAACAGTCACAGAGACCAGACAGTCTGACAGTATTAATTTTGACCGAAACAGTCATTGTTCGTGGACTATTGCAATTTAAAGCAAACTAAGAGCTATCCAGAACCGGGAAAACGATTGCACAGTGGTTTAAGACCGAGACATTTCGTCAAAAATGTTTTTAATTTCTATCCTTGGGAGAGAAGCTTTCAAACCTTTTCGACATTCTCAATGCATCATGGGAAAGTAGCGTTTTGTGTACCAGTACACGGCGCTACACGTAAGTCGCCAACTCTTCACGACTTTTTATGACTTTCATGTTACGCCATAGGCATATACTTTGTAAACAGTTTCCCATGATGCATTGAGAATGTTGAAGAAAAGGTTGATTAATTTAGAACTAACAGTTACAAAGTATGTACTTTGGTTTTCTTGTATATATTTTAGTAAACACATGATTTTATGCATAAAGTTATATTGTGTTTATTTTGTAAATAAAAATGATGCAGTAACAAAATGTGCATAAAACCAAATATCACTGATTTTGTAGTCCATTGTGTACGGTACCCTTTCAAATGGCACGATAAATTGTACAAATCGTGAAGTCTAGTATTTATGAAATTTATAATTGGCATAAAAAAACCAATTATTGCTCTTTAGAAATAATGAGTTTTTGGGGATGGGTTAGATTCTCAAGTTGAAGGAAAAAAGTAAACTCAGTAAAGTATCAATTGTTTTCTGAAGCGACATGGATTAACATGTTAAATAGATTTTTTAATTTGCAGCTACCCAGAACCGGAAAAAATACGGAACCGAGAAAACGACTGTCTTCGTGGGAATTACCCTTAGTGGCTAACGGTCAACATTCATACGTCTAGGAAAGGCCTAGGTTAAGCCTTAACAACATTTTACCCCTTTTTTTGACCGATTTCCTTTAAATAAACACGTAACAAGTACATAGTAACATACCCCGTTCTCTTCAAACTCCTGTATCAGCTGTTCCAGACCCAACTGGCGTAAAATAACATCCATCTTTTACTTTGTCTTTGAGACTTATTCGTCGTCGCGGGGAAAAAGGTGAGAGTACCTCTGAAGTAAAGACAGCGCCACCTATTGGCAAGCACTGGATAATTCAGTCAAACTGGTGGTACGGGGCGACAATGCGACAATGCGACGGCACGACGCGACTATGCGACGGCACGACGCGACTATGCGACGGCACGACGCGACTATGCGCCGTTGACGGCGTAAGCGGCTAAGGACCATTAATCAACATGGGCGACAATGCGACAATGCGACGGCACGACGCGACTATGCGACGGCACGACGCGACTATGCGACGGCACGACGCGACTATGCGCCGTTGACGGCGTAAGCGGCTAAGGACCATTAATCAACATGGGCGACAATGCGACAATGCGACGGCACGACGCGACTATGCGACGGCACGACGCGACTATGCGACGGCACGACGCGACAATGCGACGGCACGACGCGACTATGCGCCGTTGACGGCGCAAACGGCTAGGGACCAAACCGTCATCGCCATACATGCGCCGTTTAAATGGCAGTAATGGAATTCCATACCATTGTGCCCACTTGTTTAGACTAGGCCTACACATAGTATTTACTACGTACTGTACATGTACATTCTCACAGAAAAAATATATCGCCGCCACACGCTCGATTGCGCGACCGGTGGCTGCGCTGCTATGACCAAGTTCACGCAACGACCATTTGGGAACAAAATAGTCAAAATTACCTGGTACTCATGACCAAAATGATATAGCGGTTACCAGGCAATATCGGCCGCTTGGTCGCTGTATGAACTTGGCCCTTGCTAATACTTTGGTTGGTGTCAACACAGTACCCACAACATAAACACTACGCCAGGCATTCGCGGGTACCAGCTAAAAATAGCATGGCGCGGCTTTGGGGCGCACGCAACGTAAATAATACATGCTGAATATGTACCTAGATATGCATGCAGCGTGTGCGTGTGCATCGGATATAGCATCGACGCATCGATCGTCGTGTAGCTGTACCGTACGATGTACATTACGTGGCCAGGCTTTTGGTGGTCGTCAACATGTCAAAGGGTCGACTAGCAAATAAAAAAAGAGTGAACTGAATACTGCCACATCCAAATGCATAAAACTTGATGTTTTTTTTCGGGTTAACATCGTGTTTTTTATTTATTTTTTATTGGTGACATAAACTGTAAGTGTTGCAATACTGTTTTCATGTAGGCCTACATGTAATAAAACCCAAACGGAGACAGATAAAGGAAACTTTAGTCTTATTGGCATGTGCTGAATTGGAGTGGATTGTTTTTTTTAATTGCCGTGATGCCCTTTGAAAATCTAAAAAATTGCCTTGGTGCCCTGATTTTTTAATGTTTTCATTATTGTTGTGTTCAGTTGGTTAGAAATAAAATATGAAATGAGCTTTCTTCATTTCAGAATTAAAGCAAAAGCATTACTGTACACTATAAATGTGCCTGATCTTTTCCTCTGTTATTAGAATAGAATCCGTTATTTATTGCCTCAGAAACAAATATGCACATAATAATAAGGTAACTGACAACTGTTGTTTATAATGCACGTTCTGATGCAAAATGCCTAAATTACTAAAAACAGTGATTTGATTAAAAGTATTTTTTTTAAACATACGGGCGCGGCGAGTGAAAAGGCTTGCGGGCTAGTGAAAAGTTTGGTTTACTAGCCCGGCCGGCGAGTGAAATAAAAAGTTAAGGGAAAACCCTGTTACCCCCATATTTTTCCAGTACATTCACCAAACAAACTTGTTCCCCCTCCTCCACCATGAAAAAGCTGTCTACGGTGCTTACTTTACCCCCTTCAACCCCATCCCTTCCCCTGGCGCCCAGCAAATTATTTAGGATCGGACATTTCAACATTGGGCTGGTGTGCACGTTTAATGTTTCGTTTGCTCGTTGTTTTTTAATCAATGTTTGTTGCTGTTAAAACAAAAATCGTTGTCTGCCTGATAGACATATATTATAGAAACCGTATTTACGAACATCACTGTTACATCTAGTCCTCAAGGGTCCATCGTCTCTTAGATCCGACATGCACACATACAGGGATAATGAGGTACATCAACTATCACTCGATTATTAAATCATAAAGGTAACAATGTGACAACGCAGAATCTTTTATGTTCATGTCCAAGTGAAATATTACTGAAGTATATTATAATGTTAAACGTATTTACCTGTGTATTGTTAATGAGCCTTTAGCTTGCCATGGCGTTGTTCATGGCATTGGTGCAGACCCAAATTTGGCGAATTTCCCTTTAAAAATTTCATTATTTTCCTGAGCCAAGTGCTTCCATACATCAAAAACTGAAACTATACGTCAACAGTGTAATGGCATTTCTTTTGTATTCAATCTTTTGGTCATCCATCCTGGTGACATTTTAATTTGGCATATGGCTTTCAACTGATATGCATGAAATGGCGACTCCAACGCACAGTATTCAATTACCCACTCCAAATTGTTCTTGTTTTTGATTACTCAGTGCTTTGTCATTTTTAAAGCTTTACAACACTATGATTGGCTGTATCAGAACTTTCAGAAGTCTATTACCTACATATACTATATATACAAAGGTTGTGTTTTCTATATCGTGGGAAATCATACCACGTGATCTATACCGGCGGGGAGGTGTGTGTGTGGGGGGGATACATTATCTTCGGCACAAAAATACTCTCTAAGCGCAGATTTGTTCAAAACTACCAGTAGTTGGCAATTTAATCAAGATATTGTGTAATAACAGTTAGGGTCTTGTTAACCCGAATCTCCTACTGGTTTATCTAATCAATATTCATTGGTCAAAGCGACCAATAACTATCACTTGGATACATGTCACTTGCACACATTATCTATCAACGATTGGTTGTTTTTTTATACTGAAGCTTGAATTGCCTTCACGTTACTGCAATACTGAGATAATTTATCTCGGAAACACGGGCTTTTTCATGGAAACACAGAATGCAACGATAAAATATCTCAGAAATACATATTTCTTTAAAAGAAATGTGGAATTCAATGATAAGGTAGGCCTATACCTTATATGATAAGGTATACCTCAATGTGCCACGTTCTTTTTCCCGTGTATCTCCTCTCAGACACCCCTGGCTGGACGTTCATTCTTTCAGACGGTAAAATGATGACGGTTTAATGTTGACGTACGCCCAGCCAGAAATAGCCCAAACATGGAATCCGTCTCTATATAAACCGAAACGGAGTCCAATCAGCTAGCACGTCATTTGCCGTAATGATAACGTCTTTTGTGACATTGTTTTATGTACTTGTATGGAGAGGCTGAAACTAGGTACCAGTACTAAACAACTATAATGACAAGCGCTAAGGTTTGAATTTCAAAATATCATTTTTTATATTTTAGTTATTTTATTGGAAGTCAATTTATTGAAAGAAAATCCAGATGTTATGTTGAAGAAATCCTAGAGTTTCGATGGTTGTGCGTCATTTCATGGTCCATTTAGCGTACGCGTGTGTAGCGACAAAACGGCGGCGTATGGGTGGTGGGAGTAAAATATTCTAAGCAGCAGGTTTTATGTGTGCTCGTCACGCTCGTATGTACGCCGACGCACCTGTCGCTCATGTGACGAACAGCCATCAAAACTAAGTCGCTCATGTGACGAACAGCCATCAAAACTAAGTCGCTCATGTGACGAACAGCCATCAAAACTGAAGTAATTCTTTAACGTATTTAGTCATAGGATTCTACTGCCGAGTTTCAGCAGCTTCACTGTATTAAGCCAAATAAATTCTCCGCTTTCTCCGAGCGCGTCGCCTCAGACCCGCGCGTCAGCATTTTTATTTATTTTTTGCTATGAAATGATGTCCAATTGCAGCCAAAATTGCTGGATCAATTGGAATTCTGCTGTGCTGTGTTTTAAACGACTTTTTCACATAGGGGTATGAACGTTTGCCCGATTTGTGCGGCCTCTCACCGCGTCACCGCACCGATTTGGAAGCCGACCGATGACCAGAACCCGGATACTTTTGGCCTTAGCTAATTTTGGGTTAAATCCTGGAAGGTTAAAGTTCAACCTGGGCTAGCCCAGCCATAGGCATACACTTCGCCTGCAGCGGACGTTGTATTGAACAACACTACGTTTTGTATACACTGAACGAATGAAGGAAAATTGATAACCTATTAGTATTGGTCAAATGATGTAACGAAGTAATTTGTAATATTATGACAGTTCGCTCATTAAAGGGAAGGTACAATATCGGTAATTACAAGACTTTAAAATTACCAAATTCATATCTGAAAAGTTACGTAATGTGAAGTTGGTAATGGGACCAATCATTCTGAAATATAATTTTGTCTGAAGTGCTCTCATTTCAGAGAAAACACACACAAAAACAATGCATATTTACAAAATAGTTGCCGACAGCAACTTTTTGCTCCTACTGTTTCTTGAAAATTGTGAATGCTTGTTCAAACCTTTCTCATGACTGGTTGTTTAATATATATCTCGATTCAAATAATGTAAGCATACCCATAAAAGCAGGTTTGTCCAACATTACCAATATTGTTTTTCCCTTTAATATTTACAGACAGTAAAATGACTAGATAGACTGCCGTCAATCGTGACGTGTGTTTGGCTATTAGTATTATACAGGCCTATAGCGAAAACAATTGACGTGAACTACGGTGCGCGTGACATTGACAACTGCAGCAGCGCGTTGTTCTGAATGAACTGCCTTCGTGATTCGCGTTTTCCCCCACAACAGTTTCACCTCTGATCAGCTCATCTTCTTGTGTGAATATCAATTGGAAACTAAAAGCATCTAAGTAAAACAGACCAAGCAATTGACTGCTACAGAAAACATGATGTCACTGCATCTGGCGTTGGTGACGACACTTGTGGCAGTTGCCTTTGGTAAGTTATCTGAAGATCAGCTAGGGGCGGGACGAGTTTTCAAGGAAGCCGAACCTCTTCTTTAGTTTTTGTTGGGGGAGTGTTTTTTTTTTTTGCGGGGGGGACATATACCCCTATGGACCCATCCCATTACCATATCTTACCGATGCACCAGATAGCTGCAGTTTCTTTCTCAATCATGACACACCTTGATGACATTGTTATGATATTGTGTCATTTCAATTATTTTCATTTATCTTTCCATTATCTTATCTTATTAAATTGTTTCCTTTGAGAATGGACATACCATTTGGTCACACCCCTTGGTCCGCCGCTGGAGATTGTTTAAGAAACCCAAATATGCTTTTGATTTCATCTTACATACAGACCTATAGAGTAGACAAAAAGAACGTCAGTTATTGGGGAAGCTTTCCCCCAAAGGAAGCAATGCCGTACTAACAATCGTCTCACACTAATGTTTTGTTTTCTCCACTGAATTTGTTTTCCTAGTTTAAATGTTAACTTATTGACAGAATCATTTTCCTGGAAGTCTGGATTCATCACACTAAGTTAGTTTTTCGATAATAATTCCTTCATTGTGGGTTTGTGTAATTACCAATGGTGTACCCGACTTATTCCCAGTTATGGTTGAAGAGAATAGCAAGGATGAGGAAGAAACTGTCGTAACAATCACACACAATAACAAGGGTAACAACTGGGAGAGTGGTGTCTTCAGAGATACCCCCTCCCCCTCTCCCTCTGAAAAACTCCAAATGGTTGATGAGACACCACACATTGTGTGATATAAACTCTATATAACAAAACGTGTTTTGTTCTGTTTTGATTCCAAGTAAACTTGGGTTGTACAGAGGCGGGAGGGACGAATCAGTGTTACGTCTGTCCGTTACACGAGTCAGCGAATGGTGAGCCATACAATTGGATGAAATCAGCCCTACAATGGTTACAGAAACACTGTCCGGCTGTTTGTCCTCGATCGAAAGGTAAGGAATCACAATATTTTAAGCCAGTATACACCTTTGGTAAATGCATCCATAACCGATAAGAATCAAGAGATACAAACCAACATGTCAAAGTTTCAATTTACTTCATTGTGTAAATGAATTCAGACTGACTGTTCGTATTCATTGTGTAAATGAATTCAGACTGACTGTTCGTATTCATTGTGTACATGAATTCAGACTGACTGTTCGTATTCATTGTGTACATGAATTCAGACTGACTGTTCGTATTCATTCCAATGTGGAATTTCTGTATTCGGATGACAGAAATGCATTTTGGAAATTACGTAAAACTGTGATCATTACCCATCGCTGCATAGTTAGTGACTTGAGTTGGTCATTACCCATCGCTGCATAGTTAGTGACTTGAGTTGGTCACTTAGACTTGAGTCTGAATCTGATTCAAGTCACGAAAATTTTAAAACACGAAATTTAATTCCGCTGCCCATCGCATACATAATGTAGGTATATAGCGCCCCCACTGCTCGCCTACAGTTTGTGCTGTCAACATTCCACAAGAATGTACAAAATAATACATCTGGAAATCTGACAAAACTCTCTTAATTTATAGGCCTGTCCATATCTCAATTTGCAATCTTGAAAATCTTGTTTGGTTGGCAGTTTTGTTTAAAGTTATTGCTTATCCAGCCTACAGAAAGAAATAAGTTTCAGTCAGACTTGAAAAACTTGAATTGAGACTTGACTTGATAAACCGACCCAATTTCCGTCCGTCTGTCTGTCCATCATTTTAGTACATGAACCCAGAGTATTTATCGCTTTATGGAACTTTTATCAAACATGACGTTTGTTTTGGTCTTTGTCTTGTTTAACTTTGAAATGTACCCATTCATTTTATTTGAATCAGATGTTACAACGCCATCTGGTGGTTCGACTGCCTCCCCAAAAAGTACATCAACTGCCCCACCCAGCGCGAGTACCACCCCGCCAAGCGAGACCACTGCTCTGCCAAGCGACATCACTACCCCGACAACCAGCCTGCCCAGCAAGAGTACTTCCCTACCAAATGAGACCACCACCCCGCCAAGTGCTACCACCACCCCGCCAAGTTAGACCAAGACCCCGCTAAGTGAGACCACCACCCCACCAAGTGAGACCAGCACCCCACCAAGTGAGACCAGCACCCCACCAAGTGAAACCACCACCCCGCCAAGTGAGACCACCACCCCACCAAGTGAGACCACCACCCCACCAAGTGAGACCACCACCCCGCCAAGTGCTACCACCACCCCACCAAGTGAGACCACCACCCCACCAAGTGAGACCACCACCTCACCAAGTGAGACCACCACCCCACCAAGTGAGACCACCACCTCACCAAGTGAGACCACCACCTCACCAAGTGAGACCACCACCCCACCAAGTGAGACCACCACCCCACCAAGTGAGACCACCACCTCACCAAGTGAGACCACCACCCCACCAAGTGTGACCACCACCCCACCAAGTGTGACCACCGCCCTACCATGTGCGACCACCGGCCCGTTTCTCGACTGCCAGTCCTGGCGGGATGCTTGTCACACCACGGATGGTGTTTACACCATCAACCCATCGCAATATCCAGAAGGCTTAGATGTCTTCTGTGATATGACAACGGACTCAAAAGGATGGATTGTAAGTACACTACAGTAAAACTTATAAACAATAATGATCAAACAAGTAATACAAAAGACATTTCATTTCGCAATCGATCATATCAACAGTGCACCTTTTTAACTTTCTATTTTGTACGGAAGCGTTAAAGTGAATAAAGTGACAAAAATACTCGGCTTAAGTCATAATTGTGACTAATGCTAAGTCATAATTATGAGATATTAAGTCATAATTGTGACTTAATTAAGCATTAGTCATAATTACGACTTAAGCTAAGTAATTTTTAAGTCATAATTATTACTTAAGCTAAGTAAATTTTAAAGTCATAATTATGACTTGGTACTAAGTCATAATTATGACTTGGTACTAAGTCACAATTATGACTTTAAGCCAAGTATTTTTTGTTACGGTGTCCCTTTAACGCTTCCGTAATTTTGTTCTCATTGCATAAATCTGTAAAGGTATTCCAACGACGCCAGGATGGGACGGTTAATTTCACCCGCAGCTGGGACGAGTATAGCAATGGTTTCGGGAACAAGAACGGAGAGTTCTGGCTGGGGAACGACATCCTCCGTCGTCTCACCGACGTAAGCGGGGATACATGGGAGATGAGAGTTGATCTTGAAGCTAGTGATGGGTCTCCACCAGGGTATGTTGTATATCAAGAATTTCGTATCGAAGGAGATACGTACATACTCCACGTGGTTGGTGGTACAGCAGACTCATTATATGGTAAGTTATATCCTACTCGACAAATGCTTGATATCAGATACTTCCAAGCCTCGTATTGAGGGGAAAGTGTGTAGTAAAAGATACTACATGGGTCAATGTGACCTCCTATGGGTCGTGTGTATCCACCCAACACCCTCTTGGGTCTGCATATAGATGTCACCGTCTTCCCCAAAATATTATAACATTTTTGGGAGATTTCGTCTTAAAGTAAGGTATAGAATTGTTAATTAAAAAACAATCAATTGGTCGAAATTTATTGTAAAATTTACCTGGTGTAAAGCTGATGATGGTATCAATCTTTCCTAGTAATAATTTTGTCAGAGGTGCTGTCATTTTAAAGAAAAAAGTGAAATAATTATTGCTGATAATATTTGAGACGTTTACTGTTTCCACGTTAGAATGTATAAAATGTTCCAGTTTGCCACCGAACAATCTGAATGCATTGTAATACTTATTTTCACGTTAAAGGAGCAATATCGTCACGATCAACAGGACATGGAATCGGGTTGTTATTTTTAGATTCACTCAGCGACTGAAAATAATACCCACGTAGAGGTCAATTTAGGTCATTATTACGGTTGCTGCTGCATAAACGAGCCAGTAGTTTTCAGTCACTTAAACTAGGACGCCGTGCCGATTCCATGCCCTGTTGAAAGCCTGCTCTGATTTTGACGATACTCCCCCTTTAACGACACAATGTAATCAGCTGAATCATTCATAGGTTGGTTGTTAAATTAATTCAAAGAAAGTAAACATAGATCTATATTCATGTTTATTTGTGTTTAAAATATTTACTTCCAGGAAATAAATACATTAACACAAGAAAAACAAATAGAAACTGATAGTTAACTATACAGAAAGATAATGAGCTTTGAGATTATCCAAAAGGGCTTTCGTTGAAGCAGTTTTGCCAGCACTACCAATTTTTCGTACATTCCCTTTAATTTGGTGCGCCTACAACCAATGACCAACAGTGAAGACAACACATGCCAAAATATAATAAATGACTAATTGAAAATGCTTAATCGAAACACAGCATCCGATTGAAATAGTCCTATACGTACATATAGGCCTACATTCTTTATACGTCAGTCGATTCATACACAAACGTGTCATTGAATGTCTGTGTATATTATTCATCTGTTTCATTCAATGGTAGACCTATACTCTTATGCACATCACAATTATTCTTATGTTCTTGTATAAGCTTTGTTTTATTTCATACGATGTCATGAATACAAATAAGACCGCAAGGGTTTATTTAGATTTCAGAGGGTGGTGGTGGTGGTGGTGGTGGTGGTGTATGTGGGGGTTGTGTGTGTGTGTGGGCAGCGCGGCCACAGGGGGCTGGGGCACGTGCCCCCCAGGTTCCCCCCACGAAAAATCCTCATAGTGCCCCAAAAAACAGAAAAGATAAAGAAAAGGGAAAAAACCCATACCCCCTGGGCCCCCCACTGAAAAGCAATGTCCCCCCTGTGCCCCCCCCCCACTGGAAAAGTCCTGGCTACGCCGCTGTTGTGGGGGGGGGGGGTGTCCCAATAGTTCGATATTTAACTTTTTTCCTTTTTTCAGTGCGCAGTAAGTTTATACAGCATACATTGTGCGCATTGTAATTTATTCATTTGTATTTATATTTTGTTCTTTCTTTTTAATTTAATGTTTGTTATTTTGTATTTATTTCTTTTATTTATAAATATTTATTTAGGTGGCTGGAGGTGGGCCCGTTGACCGTCTTGGATCTCACATATAGGGCAGATGAAGTGTGGTTTCAATACATTTTATTTGCGTTATTTATTTCACTTATTTTGTCTGTTTCCTAGTTGATTCTCTTACTCCTGACCACAATGGACAGCCATTCTCGACGTACGATCGTGACAACGATGCTGACTCTACTTATAACTGCCCAGATGAGCTGAAGGGAGGTTGGTGGTTCATGACGTGTACGCCGGGACTGTTTGCCGGCAGTACCCCTCCCTACAGTAACCTGAATGGCGAGTATTCCCATAAGCCAGGTTTTACATCAACAGACCTGTATAGCCGTGGCATTGTGTGGAGTGTTGGCCCACATCCGCTAATGCGCAGTGAAATGAAAATGCGTCGTTACTCTTAAAATTCGCATTTCAATATCAACCAATTATTTTCAAGGCACCATTGATAACGCCGTCATCATATTTCATTCTACAAATAATATCCTTTTATGCCATCCATATCCTGTTATGGATCACATGAAATATTTATGAAATTCTGTTTGAGAGGAAATATTTAAATATTCAAATATTCAAATTAATATTCTAATAAATATGGCAAAGGTATGTTCGCATTACTTCAAAATAAATGCAAATTTGTACAAAGTATTGATGTTTCTAAAATTCATCTTTGAAAAGGCATTCATGAATATTTAATTATTTTACAATTATTGTCAAGGTGTCAAAGTATGTGTGAGGAAATGATCAAATGAGGGTGTGTATTTGTGGGGGGGGGGGGGTTGTAGCTCCCCTTCCACCCTTTGTAAATAGGATAAGTTGATCGTATGACCTATTCAAATTATTCATGAGTTAGCCATTTTATGTCTTATTTTTTTTTTTTTATGCAATTCGCCCCACACAAGGCCAATGGCCACTCCAAGGTGGGGGCAACTCAGTCATTAAGTTGTTACAATAATTCCACACTGAAGAAACCAGCCCCTCGCACCGAAACAAGACAAGTTAATAACCAGCCTCTTCACGTTGCGAATAGGACTGGGAGGGGTAACTAGTCCAGAACAAGGACTAGTTACCCCTCCCAGTCCTATTCCCTGAATACAAGAGTTTGTGTACTGTACAAAGTGTACATGCTCATTATAGTAACCTGCCTAATTTTGTCTCTTTGCAGGGCCAACTTCGCTTTCAAATGTCATGAATTTTAGGTAAATTAATGGAAATAGCTACATCTATTTATTTATTCCTTATGTCAGGAATGAACTTATCTTTGGAACTATCAGATTATTTGGCCTTCTCGCTGGTGCATGCAGCATGTAAGATACAGAGTGTGATTGTGAGAATTACAGCCTCACTTTTGTATTTATCGTGAATAAGACAAATAGGCTTATACAACATTATTATCTGAATTGGATATATTCAAATTTAGGAAATAAAAGACAAAAAAGTTGATTGTTTATACCCAGATATACTTTTATGTGTGGTGTTTCATTTTAAGAATAATCATTTGTAAATTATTTCAACATTTAATCAAGAATAACTTTGCGGCATATATAACAACTATTATAGCTGTATATATGTGGTATATATAGTGTATCACGCTTGCTGTCTTTTGGTTTTGTTGAATTAATGTAAATATAAAAATTCAGTTTTCAAAAATACAAATGTTTACATTTTAATTATAGGTAATGTATATGATTGGTTAAGCATTTTAAATAAAACCCTCTCTGTCATTCTGATTATGATATAATTTGATCACCAATTGTGATTTACATGGGTTCATTAAATTGTTTCAATATCGACGTTGTTATGTTATTATTGTAATCGAGGTACTTATCTCTTACAGATGTATCGCCTTGTGTTTTTTGTTATTTTACATCGATTAAAAAAATACCTAATTTATGACGGGACCCAGCATAAAAATTAATTCACTGTAAAACAAGGGTTTTATTTTGAGAATTGTGTAATGTTTAAGTATTTGTTATCATTTCCTCAAGTTAAATAGCAATATTCTAATGCAAAATCCTTTTTTTCGGAAATTGCAATCAAAATAGCGACAAACACGGGCGATATAGCGACAAACACGGGCGATACATCTTTGATTGAGTTACGGTATTTCTTGACGATCTTATTGTTAGTATTAACCTGGTGAATAACCTCCAGGCTTGTTTGAAACGTTGTTATAATGTGAAGTAAATACAGCTCTGAAAATGCAGTCTGTGCTAAGTGTCCATAATTTCGTGGCGAGTATTTCCCCTTTCAGTCAAGTGTAAAAACAATGCACATACCATTTTACCAATCCCCACATTAAGAGAGGGCGGCCCGAGTGGGGGAGGGGGGAGGGTAGAAGAAACAACTGATAAGTTCATAAGGGCAAAGTGCATGCATGGATGGATGGATTAATCATTATGCATGAACGATGAAACTGAAATGATGGCCTAATTATAGCAAGCCTAAATAATTGTCTTGTTACGGCCACAGAGTCCAGAACAGTAGAAACAAGCCCTGTCCATTTGAGGACAATGGAAGATAGTTCCGATTTTGGGTAACAATCTTCAACCATCACGTTTTTGGTACAAAATGACCCACAAATTGTGGTCATTGCGCCCTCTAGTGGTAATCTAGGTGACGTCAGATTGTTGCTTGTACTAAAGACAACATCTGTGCCAAGTGTGATGGCCAACAGATGAAAATTAAGGAAAATATGGAGAACATACTGTTTTTGACAAAAACATTTAAATAATGGAAGTGTTTATGACCTCATTCTATAGATCTTCATTTTATAGGATAGTATTGGCGTCAAGACTACCAGGAATTTCCCGTAATTTTTTTTACAGTGTACAGAAATGGCAGGAAACTCCCGAATTTTCTTAGTTTAACTTATAATCTATTTTTTGAAGACGATGTATTTTCCCCCAAACTGTAAAAGTTAACTTCGTCTCGGCTGAAGTGTGCTACTTTGGGAACGAACCGGACATCTATCAAGGTTCAAGACCCGTGTCGCTGCACCAGAATCTGGCTCGGTGTGGTGAACAGAATTACATCCAAGAGGTTTAAAATTATCTGTTTTCCGTATACCGATATTCGGCAGCAATGTTGCTTCTGGAGGGAATCTTGAACACCTTCACTCACACCCCACCCCACCCCCACCCCCACTCCACCCCCACCCCACCACCAGCCAAGTTTTAGCTATACGCCACAGCCAGGCTTACATAATCATCCACACGTATATATTTTTGGTTAAACGTCTGATATTACATCAATATTTCAAAGAATCAAGAGATAAACAAACCTATTTCATTATGCCCTTAAAGGGGCAGTATCGTCACGATTAGAGCAGACTTTCGACAGGACATGAAATCGATGTCCTAATTTAAGATTAACACAGTGACTGAAAATTACTGGCTCATTTATGCAGCAGCAACGGTAATATGACCTTATGATGTGGGGTATTATGGTAGTCACCGAGTTAATCTAAAACTAGCATTATGATTCCATGCCCTGTTGATCGTGATGATACTGTCCCTTTAAACATTTTGAAAATTGTGAAATCGTGAAATGTTTTTGCCATGGGATGAAAGAAATTCCTTTTGGGAATTATTTCTGTAATTTTACTAAAACTATAGCCCCTGAGACTTATATATTTTAAGGGATGTTAGATACCATCATCTGCTTTAGTTATCATTACCAATAGTTGGTTTTAAGATGGACAGTAACCGTGTGCAGCGCCCATTACATTTCAAACCGTATCCACTTTCTATTACGCTATATCCCCTATACAGTGAAGATTGCCCATTTTTTTTCTTCGTTTTTTAAGACCTGCGGTTTAACATTGATCTGGGGGGGGGGGGGGGCGGCGGGGACAAAAAAACGTGTATTGCCCTCATATCCCTGCATATCCCCAAGTTGGATCAATGAGCCACGCCCTTTTCCCCGCGTGTCACCTCTTAGCCACCCTGGTCCCCCACCCCCATGTGTGCGTTCATTATTTTTATTTATTTACTTATTTATTTTTTCAGATGGTAAAATGATGACGGTTTAGTAATTAGTTGATGTATACACTTCGACTGTAGCGGAGTTTTGTATACAAGCGATGAATTGAAGGGATAAACTTTTAATGTCAAATGATGTCACGAAGTAATTTTTATAATATGACAGTAAGCTGATTAAAAGGAAGGTACAATATTGGTAATTACCTGATTACAATATTACCAAATTCATATCTGAAATCTAACTTGATATGAAGTTGGTAAAGGTAACAATCATCCTAAAAAATAATTCTGACTGAAGTGCTATCATTTCAAAGAACGCACAAAGTTATGCATATTTTAACAAAACGTTGCCGACAACTTGTTGCTCCCTGAATGCTTGTTCACACTTTTCTCGTGACTTACTCCACATAGAGCTGAAACATAAAAGCAGTTTTGTCCAACATTACCAATGTTGTTTTTTTCCTTTAATTTTTACAGACAGTAAAATTACGAGATAGACTGCCGTCGACTGTGACGTGCGTTTGGCTATGCAGACCTATAGCGAAAACAATTGACTGAAATGATAAAATCGAGGTGAAATACGATGCGCGTGACATTGACAACGGCAGCAGCGCGTTGTTCTGAATGAACCGCCTTCATAATTCGTGTTTTCCCCCACAACAGTTTCACTTCTGATCAGCTCATCTTCTTGTGTGAATACAATTGGAAACTAAAAGCGTCTAAGTAAAACAGACCAAGCAATTGACTTAAAGAAAACATGATGTCACTGCATCTGGCATTGGTGACGACACTTGTGGCAGTTGCCTTTGGTAAGTTACAAGTCTTTCCTGTCTAAAAATCAGCTTATCCAGTTATCAAAGAAGCCTGGCCCCTTGTTTAGTTTTTGTTTTAGGTTTTTTTTCGTGGGAGGACAAAGGCCCTATATGGACCCATTCCATTACCATCTCTCCCCGATTCACAACACAGCTGCATTTTTTCTCGATCATGGCACACCTTGATGATATTGTCTCATTTAAATTGTTGCCTTTATCTTTATTCTATTTTTCTTTTCTTTTCTGTTCTTTTTTTGGGGAGGTGGGGGGGGGGGCATGCCCATTTTGCCACCCCTTGATCCGCCACTGGAGATTGTTTAAGAATGATTATAAGTCGAATGTTTTGATTTCATCTTACATACAGAGTAGACAAAAAGAACGTCATTTATTCAATGTGTGTTTGTGTAATTACTAATGGTGTACCCTACTTATTTTTTATTTATTTTTTATTTTTTTTAAATTATTATTATTATTTCACAGGATACGAAAAAATCAGTTACAAAACCAAACAAACATTAAAAATGCAAACATGTTCAAATGATACAATGATTATACAAGACACAATTATACAAAATAAAACCAGTTGACAGTACCCTCTGTAGGATTACCAAATGCGAACTGAATCACAATCAAGTGGATCTCCTTAAAGTACTGCCAGCAAACCAAACAAACAATAAAATAACAATTATGCAAATTAAACATGAAAGGTAAGTCTATAAAAATTTGTTTGAAAGTGTTTAACATGGTTGGAGAGAGTAGCAAGGATGAGGGAGAAACTGTCATAACAGTCACACACAATAACGAGGGTAACAACTGGGAGAGCGTCTTCATAAATACCCACCTCCCCCTCTCCCTCTGAAAAACTCCAAATGGTTGATGAGACACCACACATTGTGTATAACAACGTGTTTTGTTCTGTTTTGAAGTAAACTTGGGTTGTACAGAGGCGGGAGGGACGAATCAGTGTTACGTCTGTCCGTTACACGAGTCAGCGAATGGTGAGCCATACAATTGGATGAAATCAGCCCTACAATGGTTACAGAAACACTGTCCGGCTGTTTGTCCTCAATCGAAAGGTAAGGAATCACAATATTTTAAGCCAGTATATAGCGCCTCTATTGCTCGCCTACAGAGTTGTCCTGTCAACATTCCACAAGAAAACACAAAATAATACAAAATCCGGAAACCTGACAAAATTGTCTTAAGTTTAAAGGCCTGTCCATATCTCAATTTCCAATCTTGAAAATCTTCTTTGGTTGGCAGTTTTGTTTAAAGTTGTCTGACGTCACTTAGAAAGAAAGAATTTTGCAGTGCGACTCAGTGAAAAACTTGACTTGAAAAAGTGACCCCAATTCCCGTCCAGTCGTCTGTCCATCCTTTTAAACCAGAACCCAGAGTATTTGTCACTTAATGGAACTTTTAGCAAACATTGCATTTGCTTTGGTCTTTGTCTTGTTTAACTTTGAAATGTTACAATCCCAATCACCTGAGCGAAATCACAACCCACAACTCAAACTAGTCGGTCAAGTCAACACTCTGTAGTGATGCGGTTTACCGCTTTTACGGAGTAAACAATCCAGATCCAGATCCAGATCCAGATCCAGATCATTTGGTGGTTTGACTGCCGTCCCGCCAAGTACGACAACTGCCCCACCTAGTGTGAGTACCACACCACCAAGCGAGACCACCGCCCTGCCAAGCCAGACCACCACCCCGCCAAGCCAGACCACCACCCCGACAACAACAGCCTCGCTCAGCGCGGCCACCGCCCCGCCAAGTGCGGCCACCGCTCTGACAAGTGTGACCACAGGTTCACCAACTGCTACAACCGCCCCACCAAGTGCGTCCACTGCGCCGCCAAGTACGACCACCGCCCGGATCCTCGACTGCCAGTCCTTGTTGGATGCTGGTCACACCACGAATGGTGTTTACACCATCAACCCATCGCAATATCCAGAAGGCTTAGATGTCTTCTGTGATATGACAACGGACTCAAAAGGCTGGATTGTAAGTTCACTAACATTAAGTTATAAACAGTAATTATGATACACAATTTAAAAAGAAAAAGTAAATAAAAATTATAATTCAATCATATCGACTCCCCCTTAATTTTATTTAACTTTCTATTTTGTTTTTATTGCATAAATCTGTAAAGGTATTCCAACGACGCCAGGATGGGACGGTTAATTTCACCCGCAGCTGGGACGAGTATAGCAATGGTTTCGGGGACAAGAACGGAGAGTTCTGGCTGGGGAACGACATCCTCCGTCGTCTCACCGACGTAAGCGGGGATACATGGGAGATGAGAGTGGATCTTGTAACAAATGATGGGACTGCACCAGGGTGTGTTATATATCAAGAATTTCGCATCAAAGGTAATACGTACATACTCCACGTGGTTGATGGAACAGAATGCCCACCTAACATATATGGTAAGTAGGTTTTCTGAACATACCTAATAGGACCTCTAAATATCCTACTCGACAAATGCTTTATATCAGATAATTCCAAGCCTCATATTGAGGGGAAAGTGTGTAGTAAAAGATACTACAAGGGTCAATGTGTCCTCCTATGGGTCGTGTGTAACCACCCCATACCCCTTTGCAACCATCGTGGGTTCACATAATAGATGTCACCTTCTTCTCCGTCGGCAATTTTAGTTTCCTTGTGTGGCCTCTCTCAGCCACCTATAGCTGAAAATGCTTTATCGAAACACGGCATCCGATTGGAATAAGGCATATATACATAATCTTTATAGGCCTACATTCTTTATACGCCAGTCAATTCATACACAAACGTGTCATTTAATGTCCGTGAATATTATTCATCTGTTTCATTCATTCAAGGCCTGTACTCATATACACGTCAAAATTATTGTTATATTCTTGTAGTTGTATTCGCTGTTTTGTTTCATTTCATTCGACGTCATTGATGCAAATAATGCCGCAGGGATGGATCATAGTCCTTTCTCTATGATCATACTCAGAGGAAGAAGTTTCCCAATCTAGTTCAAAATCTTGTTTTCCTTTTTTCACTATAGTGCGCGGTAACTAATCCTAGATGCGCTGTATACATGGAGTGCCATGGGTGATCGAGCGGTTACGTGCATTGGATTTGTGTTCTGATGGCTGTGTCGTCAGAATGTGGGTTCGAATCCTGCCCGCGACCGTGGTACTTGTGTTCTTGAGTAAAGCACTTTACTGTAGTGTAATTGCTTCTCTTCACCCAGGAGTAGGTACCTGTGAGGGTAGATATGGTTAATGTGTTTGATTAGCCCTGTAGCGCCAAAAAGATGGTTGCACATAAATGGGCTGTATACTCCCAAGGAGCTGAGAAAGATTATAGGAATGATATTGGCACAGTGACCTGGGGAAATAATGTAAAGCGCATTATTAAGAATGAAATATTATTATTATTATTATAAATCTACACATTTATATAATTAATTAATGTATTAACATATTTATTTTTGCTGGGGGGGGGGGGGGTTGGATACGGGCCCCTCTTGGAGCCGCCACTGGGGCAGATGCGGTGTCGTTTCAATAAATTTATTTTGTCTGTTTCCTAGGTGATTCTCTTACTCCTGACCACAATGGACAGTCATTCTCGACGTACGATCGTGACAACGATGCTGACTCTACTTATAAATGCGCAGATAAGATGAAGGGAGGTTAGTGGTTCAAGACGTGTACGCCGAGACGATTTGATACTCCTTCCTACAGTAACCTGAATGGCGAGTATTCCCAGCTTTTTCCAGCACATGAGTATAGCCGTGGCATTGTGTGGAGTCAATCCGGAAAACAAATAAAGCACAGTGAAATGAAAATGCGTCGTTACTCTTAAAACTCGCATTTCAATATCAACCAATTATTTTCAATAACGCCGTAATCATATTTCATTTTACAAATTATATCTTTTTAACACCCCCCCCCCCCCCCTTCCCCCATATCCTATTATGGGCAAACTGAAATATTTATTTGTTGATGGCTGAATGTTAGGCTTTTGTTGATGGCTGAATGTTAGGCTTTTGTTGATGGCTGAATGTTAGGCTTTTGTTGATGGCTGAATGTTAGGCTTTTGTTGATGGCTGAATGTTAGGCTTTTGTTGATGGCTGAATGTTAGGCTAAAAAACTCTTAGGTTTCTGGTCACATTATTTTTTTTATTTTGGTAAAATGTGAAAAAGTCATCATTGGACATCGTTTCATAGCCCCCAAAAAAGAAAACTAAAAATGCCGACACGCGGGTCTGAGGCGACGCACGCAGAGACCAAAATCCCGAGACTTTTTTTTTTTGACCTTATGTTAAATTCTTGTAAATATAATTGTTTTTGTTACCAAATATCTTGTAAGGCAGAGTGGTTTATATCTGATAGAAGCTAGTGGATGCATGCCTTAAAACTTCTATACACAACTTTAAAAAGTGTAATGATAAATAATAATATTTAGAATTTAAAAGGCACCTCACGCTGCAACAACCCCAAAGTGCTGTAACATGATCAAAAAGTTAAAAATCAAAACAAATTAAATAAGTAAATATATGTCAAGTTGGTGATGGTATCAAACATCCCTTGAAATATTTCTGTCTGTTTTAGTAAAATTAAAGAAATAATATCCAATATTAATTTCTGTCATCCGAAGGCAGAAATTCAAAAGCTTACTTGATATAAAGTTTGTAAAGAAAATAAACAAACATGCACATTATTCATCAAAAAGTTGCTGACGGCAATTTTTTGCTCCAAGTGATACCTGTACAAATTCTGAATGCTTGTTCACACTTTTCTGATGACTTAGACTCCACATTGAGCTGACAATTTCACAGGTTGGTTGTTTAATGTATATCCTGATTCAAAGACAGTAAGCATACTCATAGAACAAGTTTTGCCAACATGACCAGTGTTGTATCTTCCATTTAACTAGCAACCCCTGAATTAGAAATAAACAGACTTTCAATTAACTAAATGTTCAGATACATTTCCTAAATTTAAACATTTACAAATGTGAAAATGTAATCTTAAATAAGCAACTTGTTTGCAAATTCAGCAAAAATTATTAATTCTTGATTTTTGTTTATGACCCTAAAAGTTCATTGCTGCAGCGCCCTCTGTTGGTCAAACATAAAGGCTATCTATCCACTCATAGTCCTAAAGCAGTGATAATGCACATGTTACTTTGCAGCAAGTGTGGTTCCATTATATCCACAATTCTCCCTTGCAATATCCACAAAGAGGACATACATCCTGAAACAAAGTCACAAACAGAAATAGAAAAAATGTAATTTTTACTTCTGAAAAATGTTATTTTAAAGGGAAGTGCTATTAATCATGTGGGCGTTGTAGATCTTTTGTGTTCATTTGTAATGATACAATAATATTATGCAGTATTGTGATCATTATTCCATATAATTGGGTTTGAGAATGAAACAGTTTTTGTTTTGACTTTTGTGTTTACTACTAAATTGAAGTGTTTATCTGTATGAATAAAAAGAAGAGGTCAAACATTCTAATAAGTTCATTTGTTAAATTTTGACTTTGTAAGTCCATACCAGAACATAACATTGTGCGACTTGATGCTCATATGGTGGGAACAGGTCAGTTACATATAAGCAGGAGGGCAAGAAGATGGATCAGCAATGACCACTACAAACATCTCATGCTTCTAGAAATTGAACCCAAATTAATGGCCTTCCAAATTAAATTTGACCCCCCTCCCCTCTCTCTCCCCCTCCCCTCTCTCTCCCACCTCTCTGTAAACTAAAAGACAATTCTCTAAACGAACCTGTCAGGAGGAACACCCAGTTTTCCCATTACTTCTGTGATTGTCTTCGTGTATTTGATGTTTTCTTCTTTTCCAATCTTGCCAGCGCTCACCATGTCGATACATGCACAGGGCTCAGTACTCCCTCCAAAAGACATCATTTGATCTGGATTTATATACACTGCAATATACTGAAAAATACCAAAAAAATATATTGAATTGAAGTCTTTAAAAAGCAATAGTTACAAAATAAAATAACAAATGTAGATAAATTAATGACAGCCAATTAGTGGCATAACTAAGGTTGGTTCAGGGGGAGGGTGAAACACTTGGGGGAACCAAGATTTTCAGGGGGTACTTTTTTAAAGGCCCTCATTGTTCTTAGGGGTCAAAGTTGTGAATGGGCCTCGGATGGGAGACTTTGGATGTTGCACACACCCTCTCATAGTTACACCAGTGTTGTAGATCTCAAGAGCTGTCTAGAGACCACTTTTTGTTGGTCTCGGTCTCAGACCTATGGGGTTTTGAAATTTGCGGTTCTCGAAAAATCGAGACCTGTGAAAAACCTGCGGTGGGGCATGTAGTCCCTGCCTCCCCCCTCCCACAGTTACACCACTGTGATTGGCAATCCAAGATTGTTTTGTGGATTCAGTCCACCCTGAATCAACACAATCTTGTGATAAACATAATAATTACAATTTTATATAAAATGGTATGGCAAAAAAACGTAGGCTACTTTGTCAATAATTGAATGTTTCACAATGTAGTTTAGTTTTTTGTTTGTTTGTAAGGTGCACTATTTATTATTGATTGATACATTACTTTTTTGTGCACAAGAGAAACAAATCTGCAATGCCTTTCTGATTACTAAAATTACATTAAAGAACATGTTAGCAAATCTTGAAACATAATATTGCAAAAAACGTGGGCTATTTTGTAAACAGTCAAATGAATCACATTACAGAGTATCCCTAAAAAATGTCCATACTTGAATGTCTTAATGTTACCAAATTACAAAACTACAACATTATCCACAATGATTTTACCATAACCATGGCATCCAATTAGATATGTTCTGTTAAATATTGGTTGGATTTGGTTGGCTTTTTTTGGGGTTAAATAGTAAAAAACATTGTAACACTGATTATATTTGCACCGACCCAAGTTTCACAAATAAACATTGCCCATGGCCGTAGTAAAAAAAAATAATAATCATGAGAGCATATTCTCAATTGTCATTATCATTATCATGTTCATAGTCATGTAAACGACACACACTATGAATTATGACATTCAATAACCCATTTGACAGTACAAACTGCCGTTTCCAAGGAATCTGGCAATTTAGTTTATGAATTTAATGAACAGGTAAACAAACGTGTCAATGAAGCGAACCTGAAATAATCAATTTCTACGAGTGATAAATATGAGAAATTTTAAATGTCTAGTAGATCTGCCATTCTAAAATTTGGCTTCCATGACCATAAAGAGTTGATGGACACAAAAGCTGGAAACAAGAAGTACTCAGCTGAGATGCTGAGATGTACATGCTTTTGAAGAGCTATGAAAATATTCTTTGAAAAAACTGCAAACCACACACGTAGGCCTACAACCACAGTTATTATCCTTGAAGTCTTGAACCTTATTATTTCACTTAGTTGTTCATGTACTAATTAACAGTTTCCCAAGGTGCTCAGTCATGGTGCTGGTGTTTTGAAATAAATTTCTGATTGGGCATCGCATTAATAATATCTGAAACCAAACAGATACATTGGTTATCACTTATAGTCCTAATGGTTCATATTTTTGTTATACATAACAGCAAAAGAAACGTCAGCCCTAAAAATATTTATTATTTTCATTTTATAATTAATATAATTTGTTTTATGAAGAATATTATGAGTATGGAGTGTAACACGAACACAATGTGGCAAATTTGGTTGACCTCAAAATTCGTCATGCATGACGTCTGAGGACACATAAGCTAAACATGTTTTCAGATTTATCAAAATTTAGGGGGTGACGTTTCTTTTGCTGTACTCAAAATTATTCTTAGTATTTAAAGAACATACAAAGGATTAGAGTTGTTTATAATCATGTTACAAAAAGGTCTAAGGCTAGTTAATATGTCAGTAAAATGTTGTTTTACATGTAATTTTGATTCATCTTGCTATTTAAATTTTATTTTCTTATGTAATTTACACAAGAGGTTTCGAGGTCTCGGTCTCGGGCACAATTGTATCTGTCACTGTCTTGGATTGTTGGGTCTGGGTCTGGGTCTTGGTCTCGGACCACCAGGTCTTGACCTCAGTCATGGACTTTGTGGTCTCAACAGTTAACACCACTTACGCCACAGTTACACCACTTATAGCCAATCACACTGCCTATAAGTCATCAATGACCACCACAAAGATCTAAGATGATAATTTGGTTGTAGCCAATAAAATGACGACATTCAATACATGTCACACACACAAAATGCTATACATGTTAAATATACAAATATTTCATCGGCATAGACAAGCTTGCGTAGACCAGTAAAAAAGTTGTCTTACAGATTTAAGACAACTGGATGTCTATTTTGCTTTCAAAACTTTATTGTGTAAACCATGCCTGCCCAGGCATTGTGTGTGTACAGTCTACACAGGTTGTCTTATGGGTGTGGTTAAGTCTCTAATGGCAATACCTGAAGAAAATCAACACCACACCCACTAGAGAACCCTTACAAAGCCAACATGTGTGCATGATAAAACTGGGGTGGATCTAGCCCTGATAGGACCCTACACTTATGGTCCTATCAGGGCTAGGGTGGATCTAGGTTCTTGAAAAAGATGGGAACACAGCAACAACAAAAAAACTCCCCCCCCCCCGAGAACTTGGTGGAGTAAATAAAATAATGTGGTATGGTGCACACACAGCTGTTCCATGAATCCTAGAATTTAGGGATTTTGATTGACAGCCATTAATTATCTACAAGGGCTTTCCCGATTTACCAACCTGCATCGGTTTGCCAATCATCTCCTGAAATATGCCAGATGCTTCCTGCAAGAAGCCATCTTTGATGTTCTCCTTTTTGATGTTCGTGCAGATCTTGACCATCGGCATTTTGATGGGCTTCAGTAATCTACAAAGAAGAATGGTTTCAATAACTTTAAAGGACCAATATCGTCATGATCACAACAGACTTTGGACAGGGCATGGAATTTCATTATTTATGCAGCCAATGGCTCATTATTTATGCAGCACGCTCTTGGGGTAATATTTTCAGTCAATGAGTTCATTTAAAAGTACGATACTGATACAAATGCCCTGTCAAAAGTCTGCTTTGATCATGATTAATTATGGGGGGGGGGGGGTATGGAGGATTACTTAGCAAATGGTAGCAGCAGTAATTGTACGTCATTGCAGGCCAGGAATCATGGAATGTCATAAAAACAAGATACAAATAAGACACACAGTATAAAAAGAACAACAATGAATAAACGGATGATGGGAACTAGAAAAGCAAACCAAATCACTATTGCCTGCAGGCATCCAGTTCCCAGACAAGATTTGAAAGTTAAAACAAATTAGTGATTAAAAACACAAATATCAAAATTCCAAATAGATTAAAATGAATATATATATAGTCAGTGTATACATACAAACAATTATTTAAAAAAAACATTTGTTATATATACTTTTAGGCCTATATACACATAAATAACCTGTACAGTATTGAATTGGTTAAAATTTAAATTATCAAATCAATGAATCATCGTCTAAAATACAACTCGAACTGATCAGACATCCATTAAAACATAACCATGTTCAATGCAACAAGATTCATCTTGTAGGCCTCGGCAGAGAACAAAATATCCATTGTTCTTGCTGGTGGATCTTAGTGTTTGTGCAGGCTGCACAGGTTTCTGCTGTTGCACTGTGTTGCATTCAGCAGGGTACCTGTGTAATGCCTGTACTGTACTGACTACTGTAGGGTGTTGGGGTAAAGTGATGAGACTTGATCCAAACATGGAGGTATATAGTTCTACCTCCATGATGCAAATGACAGTTAAGAATCAGACAGAGACATCTAGGCAAGGCCACAGCAAAGCCATAATTGTTAGTTCAGGGGGTGTATAGAAGCCAATTTACCCACTGACTTTAGTTGCAGTAAAAATAAAATCAACAACTTCATAATCATTAGACAAGCAAATTTGGGGTTCATGGTGTGAAAGAGACAATTTGAAAAAACTCCCCTTGAATTGGCAGGCAATTTATTTACTCCATTTTGCCCACTGAGAATATATATGGGGGTGGGGTGTCAGTTGTCATCACACTCATACCTTTGTATGGAGTGATATACACACAGATACACAAACAATTATTCATCATAACTTTGTATATAAACAAATTATACACAAAAAATCGATTCACAAATATACACACAAAACTGATACACACATATACACAAATATAATTTTGTATCATTATATACACAACAAAGATACACATCATGAAGTTGATGATGTTAATTGTTGCCCCACACATGTGTGGCTCGGACACGGACCCGTATACGGGTCCGTGTCCGAGCCACACTTGTATGTGGGGCAAATGTTGATACTTGGTGATGTTGATGACCCACCCCCACCCTCCATCAGTCATTCAGACCATGGAGGTAGAAATGGTCAGACTCAAAAAGGACTTAAACAAAAGTCTCTTAAACAACTGTATTGTAAAGGAAAACAGCTCACCGGCTATAATCTAAAAGGGCAGAATATTCTGTAATTATTTTTTTCTTGGTGATCCAACCGGTTGTCCTGTCGCGCTGCATGCAGTACAGAGTGGAATAGCAAAAAGAGCACGCATGCAACGAGCGCCACCTTTCGACAGTTACCGTTCATTTTCGAAGAGCTCACAATTAGATAGGGATACTTATTTATATCATGGAGGAAGTAATTATTTCTTCCTCCATGTTTATATTTAATATGGTGTGTCGTTGTAAATCACAGTAAATTTGAAGAGATTGTTTCATACTCTAAATAATAAAACAAATAATAATTAAAAGTTTTGTTACTGTTTCCCCTATATATTTAATCAACAATTTATTTGCGGGATATAAACGTTTTTAAATAATTTTCCCTTTTTACCTCAACCCCCTACGGTATACATTGACGATGCCATTAGTTGAGGTCATCCAAGGTCACCCGGACACACGGTGTAAACAATGGTAGACGAAGCAGACGATTTTACGCTGGTGCAGCGGAAAAAGAGAGGAAAAGTGCGAGCTTTCAGAGGGAAAAATCATTTGGGAGTAGATAGGAAGAAAGTCTTTGTGTTTGGTGAATCTTCAGAAGAAGGACACGGCACAGACACAGCTGCCGTTCAAGAGAAAATATTACAAGCCGAGTAAGTTCATGAGTTGCTGCATAAGCCTTAATATCGCAAATATGAAATAGCACTGAAGCAACTGCCGCAAAGCATACAGGGATACAATTTGGGGCATCTGTTTGGCGCAGATTTTGTGACGTCAATAATATTTTGTTTGTCCGCGCGGCACGCAGTGGCGCTGTTGCGCCCACAGACATCCCACAATTCCTTGCAGCTGCTATTTAGTATTAGCGATAAGGCTTATTGCCATTGCCCATCATGCCCATATCATGATATCCCAAAATTCCCATGTCAAAAATCTGGACTATGACTATGAATATTCTGAGCCACTTGCCGTGTAGTAGCCAAATCTGGCTAGCTGGTGATTTTAACTTACCGGATATTGACTGGAACAGTAATCTTTTCATTAGCGGAGGAAGATATCCAGCCCTCAGTAAACTGATGTTAGACATAACGCAAGATAACTGCCTACAACAAATTATTACCGAAAACACGAGAGAAAACAATATTCTGGATTTGGTCTTTACAAACTCTCCATCTCTAGTTCAAAAAAATTCTATTATTCCAGGTATATCTGATCACGACATTGTCTTAGTGGATACCCTCATTCAGTGTAAACGTAATAAACCTATTCGCAAGAAACTCTATTTATATGGGAAGGCTAACTTGAGTGAGATTAAAAAACTCCTACACACACACAATTCGTCCTTAACAGAAGAGGTTCTTTCTTCAATATCAGTGGATGAACTGTGGGTTGGGTTTAAATCTACTCTCCTCTCGGCTATCGACCATCATACTCCATCACGAAATATACAGTCTACCAGTAAACTACCTTGGGTTACCAAATCACATCACCGAGGTATACTGCGAAAACGGAAATCATATGATAAAGCTAAAAGAACTGGCTCTGTGACTGACTGGATCAATTTTAAAATTCTTAGGAGATCCTCTGATAGATCTATTAGGAAAGCCCGGCGAAACTACATTCATAACATTGGAGAAAACCTTACTTCCAATAACCCTAAACCATTCTGGAGGTACATCAAATCAATTAGACAGACGGCTGTTGGAATCAACACTCTTTCTACTCCAACTGGACTTGTCACAGAATCTAGGCAGAAAGCTACAGTACTGAATCAACAGTTTAATTCTGTCTTCACCAAGGAGGATCTCACCAATATTCCAAACCCTGACATATCTGCAACTCCACCCGTTGAAATGATTCAAATTAGTGTAGAAGGAGTCGAGAAGCTACTCAAAAATCTTAACAGTCAGAAAGCCTCCGGCCCTGACGGCATTCCAGCAAGAGTACTCAAGGAATACTCGAACAGTATAGCACCAATTCTTCAGAAACTGTTCCAGAAATCCTTGGATACCGGAACTCTTCCAGCCGACTGGAGAGCAGCGAATGTTACACCTGTCTATAAAAAGGGCGACCGCTCAAACCCGGCAAACTATCGTCCTATATCATTAACATCAATTTGTTGTAAAATACTTGAACATATCATTCACTCTCATATAATGTTACACCTTGAGGATCATCACATCTTATCTGATGAACAACATGGTTTCCGAAAGGAGAGATCGTGCGAGACTCAACTTATCAATGTTGTAGATGACATCACAAGATGTCTAGATTCCCAAAGCCAAATGGATCTCATCATAATGGATTTCTCAAAAGCATTTGACAAGGTCCCTCATCAGCGTCTATTAAGTAAACTGCAAGAAGTGGGTATCCAGGGTTCCCTATTAAAATGGATTGAATGTTTTCTTACTACCCGCACCCAACAAGTTGTCATAGAAGGACAGTCATCCGCCCCCACCTATGTTTCATCTGGTGTCCCACAAGGTACAGTCATGGGTCCTCTCTTGTTCATCTTATATTTAAACGACCTTCCAAAAACTCTGACTTCTCGGATTAGAATGCTCGCAGATGATTGTGTCATCTATCGTGAGATGACATCATTTCCTGAGAGTGCCGAACTGCAGAAAGATATACAAAAACTACAGAACTGGGCTACTAAATGGCAAATGGAGTTTAATGCCTCCAAATGCTACTGTATGCAGATAACACATAAGAAATCACCACTCAACACGTACTACTTACTTAACGATCATGTTCTGGAAAACGTCGTTTCCCATACCTATTTAGGTGTACATATAAACAGCAAACTGACTTGGGCACAACACATTGGCAAAGCGGCAACAAAGGGAAATCAGATATTAGGCCTCATTCGTAGAAATCTCTACAGCTGTTCTCCACGAGTCAAAGAAGCAGCCTACAAATCATTAGTCCTCCATACTTAACTCAACTTGAAGCAGTTCAGCGAAGAGCTGCAAGGTTTGTAACGAACAATTACACCAAGACAGATAGTGTTTCCTCAATTATCTCAACACTAGGCTGGAGACCTCTTGAGGAACGCAGAATGATCTCACGCCTCTCCTTACTGTACAAATCAATTCATCATAAAGCCGCAATAAATTCTGACCATCTTCAAAATATTCAAAGAACAATGACTGGAGTACAGACTCGCACAACGAAATCAGTATCCTTCATACGAAAGCCCGTAAACAAAGACTGTCACAAATATTCATTTCTGCCTAGAACTACAGCAGAGTGGAACCTTCTCCCAGCATCTGTGAGAGAGGCTCCCTCACTTAACATCTTTAAGCAAAATTTACAAAAATTAAACCTCTCAGATATCAAAAGCAGAGCTTATTATGATTAGAGTCACCCAGCCCACACACCTGCAACCTGTACATCCCTAAATGGGAGATTGTTTGCAGTATTTATCCAGATCCAGAGACGTAACGACAAGACAATTATGACCTCAGCTCCCCCATCAAAACCTAGGGGAAATCTAGTATGCCCATCGAGCTTGTACCCTTCTACTGTTACAAGAAGTTGGAATTTACTTTCTCTAGCATTAGCAATATCTGTGTTGGTTTAAAAGTAAAAAAAAAACATCCTTCCACGAAAATTTTAAAGCAATATTTTTATTTCATTTTACAATTACAGGGAGGAATTAGTGATCAGTAATTTTTACAGGGCATTCAAAGGTAAGCTTCATGAATGTTAAGGCCAGTTACTTTTATAAGTAAAAACCAGCCTTGTAAGTTGTATTGTAATTGAAAAAGTAAACAATATGGTTATGTCATCTGTTTTATCTTCATTTTAATATTTTTTTTATTTGCAGATTTATTATTGAAGGTTTTAATACATTTTAAACCAGTTGCAGTCATTACTGATTCACGATCAACATCTTATTGTAATGAGGCAAACTCACCTGGAGATGCTGACAGAGTGAGTCCACAACAGACAAGTAATATCTCTGCTGCCTCAACACTTGATTTCTATGGCAATTCCTCCAAGAAGTCCTGCAAAATGGAACAACCAGAATGTACAAACACACAATTGAAGACAACTTTGTGCCTGATGGATGCACACTGCGAACGAGAGATCTGTATCTGCAATAAGTCTTCCCAAATTGAAAAAGATAAACTAACATCTTTACAAAGTAACAAGCGCTTAACAAAAACTGGATGCCACAGCATTGAGGAGGTCACACAAGATAAAAAGGTCATTGAGGTCACAGGTCATGCCAGTGATGAGGTCATCCACAGTGCATTGCAAACAGTGGTGTGCTACGGACTTGGTAACTTTTCTGACTGTGTAATTGCAAGGTACCAGCTGGCTCTGCTGGTGCTCATGTGTGGATTTTTAAAGGTATTTAAATGGAAGATACAATATTTGTAATGTTGACAAAAGTGCTTTTATGGTTGTGCCTACTCTCTTTTAACTCTAACTCCCTAGGCCCATTTGCTTACACATAACCTGAATCCTTCCTAACTCCCTAGGCCCATTTGCTTACATAACCTGAATCCTTCCTAACTCCCTAGGCCCATTTGCTTACACATAACCTGAATCCTTCCTAACTCCCTAGGCCCATTTGCTTACACATAACCTGAATCCGTCCTAACTCCCTAGGCCCATTTGCTTACACATAACCTGAATCCTTCCTAACTCCCTAGGCCCATTTGCTTACACATAACCCGAATCCTTCCTAACTCCCTATAGGCCCATTTGCTTACACATAACCTGAATCCTCCAAAATCCTTCAGTAGTAAAGCAAGCACATGACATGTATGCACACATGTGTTTCTAATCTGTGATACATGTACATGGCCAGGGACCCTCCCTGCATGCATGGAGCAATAAACAGTGTCCACTGACCCAAGCACTGACCTTGCAATCACTACAACAAACACGGATGTACATGTACCATGGAAAGGTAAGTATGCCTAATAACCTCAATCCTCCAAAATCTTCCACTTTAGCAAAGAGGATTTTGGAGGGTTAGGGTTAATCAAGACCTTAAACAACTAACCTGTGAAAGTTTCAGATTAAGTTGTGTCGTTCAGATTTTCAAATTCATTCTAACATCGAAATTAGGAAAGAGTACTCATTCCTGAATTTCACTTTCTTAAAAGTGACAGCACTTTTTCTCGAAAATATTGATACCATCATAAGTTTAACCCCATCTTCTCTCTCCCTTATAGTACACAACACTCTTGTTGCTACAATGGACAAATTGAGTCCACACCAGGTCAATACCAGTCAGCTGACTGTTTTTGAACAGTGTGGCAAATTGGTGGACAATTGATTACGAGAGTCTTAAACAATGCAAATATAAATCCTAATCAAACGTATTCATGTCATAAGCCATTATAAGATTTATGGCTTTGCATGGTGAAATATAGATATCATTTTGGTTTGCGGTAACACCATGTGTTTATCTCAATGATCACCAACTGAGGTACAGGTATCTCGACTGTCGCTAAGTGAGATTATGGTTCAGGTGAGAACTAATATCGGGTAACACGTTTCTCAACTTGCGCTAAGTGAGAACATGGTTCAGGGAGAACCATGGGGTCTTCACCGGGTTTTCTCTCTGTTTTGATTAGTATGCTCTAATCATCGGGAGACTATACTGTTTAGACTACTGCTTATACATAGCTGTTTATACGAAGCATGCAGTAAATTGTGTTTGGGCCTAAAAGTACATGCACAGTGTTACATAGGCATTTCTTTGAAACCAACAGATTGCAACTGCTCGCTGCGACGTGTATGACCCAAGGTTTACCAAGCAAGAAAAACAGATGTTGACAAATCTTGGTTTCAACGTTATACTGCAGAATGAGGTAAGGATATGTGTTATTGTAGTTTGCTAAATAGCAACACTTAACCAGTTCGCGTCGGAGGCCGTGTATACACGCACATTTTTTTTTGGACAGCGGATCGGAGAGCGTCTAAACACACCACAGGATTCTCGGGAATTTTGTATAGATTCCCGGTCGACGTGGCAACGAGCCATAAGCATACGGTGGAAGACGCGGTCTCCCCGGTCACGCTCTGGTGAGCACCATTGTTCGTGTTTGTGCGGTAAAAATAACCCCGCCACGGGGGTTCGGAAAAACTTTTTTATTCCCGGTGCGAACTGGTTAAAAGCAGAGTTCCTACATGTAATGACAGGAAAATAGCGAAAGTCATTCTAACACTAACAAGGTAATGAGTCATCAACTGATGATAAATGTCTAGTGCTATGCATCCACCGGTTATTTTGGAACCAGGTAGCCAGTAGCCGTAATGTTCCGGTTCCCAAGTACCCACCGTGTGCTGCCGCACTCAATAATTCCTCACGCGGTGCATTATACATCTAATGCAGCACAAGACAGTGACATTCATTTCCATTACATTCATAAAAAATAATGACACACACAAAAAAAAATTAATAATTGATTATTGTTATGAATTTTATGAATTAAGTATCTGAAACCTTATTATAAAGATGGAGGTTCAAAAGGGTTCATCAAAGACTGGCATACGGTTTCTGAAAGATTTTAAAAAGTGGGTTTAGGGTACCCGAACTGGTAAAAAGGAACCGGGTATTGAACTCACCAGTCGGGGTCCTGCAAACCCGGGTACCCGGTACAGGCCTATGAATTTGTCAAAATGACAAAATGTCCAAGATGGAACCATTTCTCAGGATGTTTATTTATAAACCCTTAAAAGCAAGGAAGTTTTCAGATAATAATTCCCTTGGTTTCTGTTGGGATAATTACCAACGGTGTACACCCCTTTAATCATCAACTGTTTTACATCCATAATGAGAGATCGCTGATTTTCCTTGGGTTTTCCTTTCCTTTTTACAGGAGGGCAAAAGAGTAGTGTCACAGCCAACATTGTTCTTCATGCCACACTGTGGTAAGCCCCTCTACAACAACTTACTATGGGCAAACTGGAATACACTCAGACTGTCAAGTATTGTCATCATCGGAAATAGCTTTCACAATATCCAAGAAAGGTAACGGTTTATTTTTCATTATTATTTCCCCCATTCTTATTTTATATATTTTGTCACGATCAACAGTGCATGGAACCGGAGTGCTAGTTTTAGATTAACTCAGTTACTGAAAATAACACACCGTGTAATATTATTACCCCTGCTCATAAGGCTCATAAATCATTCCTGAAACCATCTCAGCTCCCTGGGGAGTATACAGCTCAATTGCTGCCATTACAGCGCATATAGGGCTAATCAACCAACTCTGCCCTCACAGGTACCCATTTAACCCCTGGGTGGAGAGAAGCAATTATGATTAAGTGTCTTGCTCAAGGACACAAGTGTCACGGCCAGGTTTCGAACCCACATTCTGCTGCTAACACCAGAACTTGAGTCCGGTAAGCTAGACCAGTCGGCCACTCCACTTAACACTGTCCCATTAACACTCCTACTATAGCTGCACTTTTATGGCAACTGACTGTTGACCCAAATGTGCACACAGGGACATTTTTGACTAGTTTTTACTGTCATTTGACCACTCTGAACGATACCAGACAATGCTTTTACCGATCAAAAACAGTTAACTCATTTAACCTATAAATGTACTTACTACAAGTAAGGTTTGACAATATTTGACTTTTAAGTGCACTAGATATACCTATCAACATTTTGACTGATTTTGACCCTTGCAGTCATAGGAGGGTTAATGTCCAATTTCTGTGAATGAATTTTTTAATCTTTGAAATCGGACATCTGGATTACAATCAGTATACAATCAGTGTAATCAACAAGTTATCATTATAATAATAAAAAAAAGTTTTTAGTTTTTGCAGATTGCAGAATTTTGCAGAGTCTTAAACAACATTGGCCAGTTTGCATGAGTAGTAAAGTTTTCAAAATTAATGTTGTGTTCTAAACAAAAGACCAAGTGAAAAATAACTCATCAAGTTATAAGCGTAATGCCACCCCCAGCGTACACTCCCAATCACTCACCCTAGATTATGTGGTTATTTGACTGTAGATTCCCCTATATATAGCTGACTAGTAAGAAAATGGATACTTCATTAATTCAACTTTTCTCTACTTTTAGGTTACCCAGCAGACTTCTCAAGGACTTCAGTTACTTAAATCATGTATCCTTTGATAAGACTACATATTGAAAATATAGGTTGTTCTTGTTTTTTAGGTTATCAATAAGAAACATACAGTGTACTTACTCTTCAACTATAAGTGTTTTGGGTTCTTTTACAAGCGTACAGGACCTACGGCTTAACAATTATGGTTAAGTGTCTTGCTCAAGGACACAAGCACCGGGACCGGCTGGGATACAAACCCTCATTCTGACCGCACCAGAACTTGAGTCCAATGCACTAGACTGCCCGGCCATGACACCCCATTGTTGACATCCTGATATTCGCTTTGCTTTTAGCATTTGTGAAGTGAAGTAAGGACCGGCCGTTTATTCAGGCGCTGTCAAGCTTTTCAATGTAACATTTTACCTTGACTCCAAACCCCTCCAGATAATGCCCTTCACCAGAGAATTTCCAGTGAAAAACAATTTTCAGTTTGCGGATATTTTTAATGATACATCAGTTCATCTGTTACCCATTGAGAGACTTCAGGAGATCCCAGAGACCGTCTGGGATAAACATGACGAGCCTATGTATGATCCTGATGTGGAATCAGAGATCATTCCTCACCAACAAAATGCCAAGTCATTGTAAATAGAAAGACACTCTTCAAGGGATTACACACCATTGGTAGTTTTGGAACCGGGTACCTGGCTGCCGTAATGGTCGACAAAACCAGATTTTTCACCGTGCGATGCATAGGCCTAATGCCAATGCATTTGTTCATTACAAGTATAATAATAACACAACAGTAAAAAGAACAAAATTTATAATTCATTAGTACCTGAAACCTTATTATAAACATGGAAGATTGGTAAGTGTTCATCAAAGACTGGCATTCGGTTACTGAATTGTTACATTAGATTTTACAAAGTGGGTTTTGGGTAAAAAGGAACCGGGTACCCGCCACAGGCCTACATTGTGGTCTTTCCATTTCCTTAATAATATTTCAGTGACCTTATTTACATATAACATCATCAGAGGGAAAAAACACATGATTGAAATTTATTTTCTGATTAAACATCAAATAAAACAGAAACGAGTTAACTAACTTTTGTACAGTTTTATTTGAGGGTGCTTGTAAAGTAATCAAAATCAGAGGCACTCAATGTAACAAAATCCTTACAGTGGATGATTTAAATACAGTTGTGTTTTTGTCCAAGCTACTATAACTATAACATGGTACCCTGACTGTTTCAGCAGCAATTAGGACATGGGTATTAAGGAAACCACACAAGGATTACCAGACTTGTGCATCATGATATGCACCTTAAAAGACAGTAAATAGGCCAAGGACGGGAATGCGAAGCGAATGCTATGCAGAAGTTGAATGGCTGGTTCATAAGTTACGCGAATGTGAAAGCGAACCGATCTACTGTGATGTTAGACAGTGAAATTGTGCTATTTCATGAAATTCGCTTTCCCGTTCACTTGAAGTATAAACATACCGTAACACAAAACATTTGTCACATATGATGACATCAACCAGTGTGAAAATCAAATTTACTATCTATTTATAAATTTGGGGGTCTTGTGCACCCCTCCCCCCTTTCAGCCATCAACATACGCTTCTCATGTGCTTGAAGTATGAACACATTTTATCCATGTGTTTTTTTACTTACAATTTCAACTATCTACCGATACAAATTATTTGAACTTAAAAAGCACCATTTATCAAGACATTGCAAAAGGGCCAGGTCAACGTTCAATCAGTCAATGCTAAAAAATGGAGTGACTTATTTCTTCTAATCATTAGTTGAATATTAAGCTTTGCATATTTTCTGTGCTACTGTTGATAGGCCAAATGGACATGGCATGTTAAAGGGGCAGTAGCATTAAAGGGATGGACATTTTCAGTCACTGTGTTCATCTTAAACGAGGGCACCGATTCCATGCCCTGTTGAACATCTGCTCTGATCGTGACAAGGTCCCCTTTTAACACAAGCTGGTCAGGTAGGTACGAAACTTAACAGCATTCTACTGTACACCATTGGTAAAATCTCTATATTAAAATGCATCTTCACTTTTAAGATCGAAGAGACCAACCTATGTATTAATTTCAGCTTGTTTCATTGTGTCGTTAACAAGAAAACAGTGAAAATGCATTCATTTTTGTTTGTATGCGTTCTAATTACGTGGAAGTTAATCATGTTAGACGGAATAATTCCTCAGGATAAATTTGGTACCATCAGCAACTTCACACCAAGTACGTTTTGTGGTTATTATTCAGTCATTTTGTAATCGGGTAATTACCCAAGATGTAAACTCCCTATAAGTATCAGGAAGTTCAGTCTGTATTTGACTGCCATTGTTGTACTCTAAAACATTACCCAGCAGACAGGCATATCATTTTGCAGAGTTACCTGACAAACATTATGTCATACAGTGGCATGTATTTGGCCATCTTATTGTAGTTTTACGTACTCATGACAAAGTACTAATAATACTCAAACGAAATTTATAAATACTTATACTCTTACTCAACTCGACTGCAAATCTACATGCCAGATTTTCCCACCCCTAGGAGATTGGGCAGTTGTTAACAGGTCCACCCCTATCCATAACACGTAAAGGTCCAATGATTTAAGCAGTAGTTCTTTGGCTTATACGCAGCATTTTAACTTGTAATTAAAAAAAAAAGAGAACTTGCCATCACTGTATGAAAAACCATTAATTCCCAAGTACTTATCACAAAGAATGAAAAAATATGAAAACAAATAAGGCTTAAATTAATTTAAATAATATTGGAAGAGCAACATGCACTGATTAAACCCGTAGAAATTAATAAGTTATATTTTACACACACAGCTTTCATATTATTACCAACTTTTTAGGTTGGTTTTAACTTTAAGGTTGGTTAGTTTTAACTTTGGTTGGTTTTAACTTTGGTACTAAGAAACAGTATTGGCATGAAAGGTAGTATACACTTTAGCTAATGTGTCTGTAAAAGCATCCATAATATTGTGACTGGCTCTGGCAAAACCCTAAACTTGGACCCAATTTTCAAAAGTGACCTCCCAAATTTATCATGAAAATTTATAAGAACCACGAGATATGTACAGAATCCAATCTGTGAAAGTCTGAGGTTCTTTCATGTGGAAATGATTTCAGATTTGAATTTATATATTCATGTTATATCAAAAATTACAACATGTCAAACAATAATATATCAGGATTTTTGGCACTCGGGGGCGTGATTTGACGAAAGTAAAAAATCCTGAAAAATGGGCAGTGGCCTGGGCCCAAGTCTCCCTTTGGTCTCGAGGACAAAGCCCCTGAACCTCCTGGAGGATTTACAGACTCCACATCACCACAAACAAGAAACTAGAGGTTTAGACACAATACAGACAACTTCTTTCTTTCCTTGGTGGCTACTTCAAAGGGAGATTTGTAAAAATCCTGAGAAATCACAGGCCTGGGTCTTACCATCTTAAGTTAAAGTTAAAACCAAGTAGAATTGTTTTTTATCTCAGTAAATACCCTTCTGGTTTTCAAGATATATATATCATAAATTCCTGTAAAGATTTCATCATGATAGGTGCACATTTTTGTGAGAAAACGATCCAAACCTGTATTGTAACAGTTGTTATGTTGCCGGACAGTAACTTGATGAAATTCAACATAATAATTCTCAAGTCGAGTTGTACCTCCAGTTCTTTTCAGAACTAATTACTACTCAATTGAGAATTTCACATGGTATCACCGCAATTACTCTTACTTATCCTCCTCACCATGCAAAGCTACAAGTTCTACCTATAATAATTCTCTTTTTCTCCCAGATGAAAACACTTCAGTTTATAATGCTTCAGCACATTTGGGAGAAGTTTGGAATATTCACACGTTCATTTCAACCAACCATGCTTTCAATTTTAACGATGTATCGCCAACGTTTAACCGGCAGGATGGATGGATGGATGGATGGATGGATGGATGGATGGATGGATGGATGGATGTCCTTTTCCCCAATCACGGGTTATTCATCACAAACAGAAAACAGAATAAGACTGTCCCTGACTATCAAGCAAGCATGATCGTTAAAAGGGAAGATACCTCATTGGTCATTACCTGATTACAACATTACCCAATAATTATCCAAAAGCTAACTTGATGTGAAGTTGGTTAGGGTACCAGTCATCCTGAAGACTCTGTCTGAAGTGTAAGGTACCAGTCATCCTGATGACTCTGTCTGAAGTGTGGTACCAGTCATCCTGAAGACTCTGTCTGAAGTGTGAGGTACCAGTCATCCTGATGACTCTGTCTGAAGTGTTTAGTTTCAGTTTATTTTTTTTCCACTCAATCAGAACACAACAAATTAAGATATAAGGCCAATAAAAAAAACAAAATCAGTTAAACAATAATACATGTAATTATAAACGAAGGGCCAATGTGACAAAGGTGATTAAGTGGTGGAGGTCTCCAAAAAGCAAGCTTGTCGAGTAGAGACCCCCAAAAATAATGTGTGTAGAAATTTAACTGAGCTAATACAACTGTAATACAACTAGATGCATAAATTACACACACAGAGAAATATATTAATGTTACCTACACATAAACAAGACAGGACAAACACTAATGAGACAAGGCAGCATGGTGTAACTACACAGCAGTAATATATAATGAAAGATCGGGAGGGCATTATTAATATAAGAGTAAGGAGTAACTTAAACAAATAATTAAAATTAGCTGAAATTAAATGTTACAGTATTTTTCCAACAAGCTATACTTGAGCTTGAGAGGTACGCACATATGGAATATGAAAGTCATCAGAATGTCTAGTTTGATGAAAATGAATTTGAGTATTTAAAGTAAACATACTCTGAAACGAGATTGGTAAATCATGTGAAATAAATTGATACATGAAAATACCAAGTTGAAGCAAATAAATATCATTAAGTTTAAGAGTCTTATGATTAAAAAATAGAAGATTGGAATGCGCCCGAAAATCAACTCGATCAATAATTCTGAGGACCCTTTTTTGCAAAATATGGATTCTATTTAACAGGTTGGCACTAGTATTACCCCAGGCAAGAATACCATATGATAGATAAGGCAAAATTAATGCATTATAAATATTAAACAATATTCCAGAAGGAAAAAAATGTTTTAATTTGTTAATAATTCCTATATTTCTGGATAACAGTTTACATAAATAGTTCACATGATGATTCCAAGATAATTTAGAATCAACATATAAACCTAAAAACTTTATACAGTCAACTTGATTAATAGATATATTATCAAATAAAACATCACAAGGAAGCAACTTGGCCGTATTACTAAATAACATTAAATTAGTTTTTTTTATATTGAGAGAAAGTTTATTTGCTTTAATCCAGTTGGAGATATGAACGAGCTCTGAATTAGCAATATCCACAAGGATATCAAGATTTCTATGAGAACAGAATAAACTGGAATCATCTGCAAAAAGAATGAAAGAAAAAATGTTTGATGATTTAACAAAATCATTGATATAAATTGAAAAAAGAAGAGGACCCAGCAGCGAACCCTGGGGAACTCCACAAGGTACTTCTTTAAGAGAAGACTTCATGCCATCCAGACAGACATATTGTTGTCGGTTAGAAAGATAATTCCTGAACCACTCCAACGCGATACCTCTTATACCATAATAAGAAAGTTTGGATAAAAGAATTGCATGGTCAATGGTATCAAAAGCCTTGGAGAAGTCCAGGAAGATTCCCACAGGTATGAAGAGACTGTTCAATACCAGCATTAATTTGATTAATCATCTGTAAAATGGCATGAGTAGTAGAATGTTTAGCCCTGAATCCAAACTGAGAATCAGATAAAATAATGTGTTTATGCAGGAATTGAGAAGTACGAATATACACTATACGTTCAAGAATTTTCGAAAAGGAGCTTAAAATAGAGATTGGTCTATAGTTGTTAACTAACTGAGGATCACCGCTTTTAAAAATAGGAATGACACTAGCAATCTTCATGGAGTCAGGGATTCTGCCGGTAGAGAGGGCTAAATTCATAATGAAGGTTAAAGGTTTGGAGATCACATCGATGACTTCTTTAATAAGAGGGCAATTTACAAAATCATGACCCGAACTTTTCTTATTGGGTAAATTGAAAACTATAGAGGAAAGCTCATGTTCAGTAACTGGGTTGAAGAAAATAGAATGTGAATTAGCATCAGGGAGGTAATCTTGAAAATGGGAAGTGCAATCAGGAATTTTATTAGCAAGATTGGGTCCAATGTTAACAAAATAATTATTATAATGTTCAGCAATTAATCGAGGATCATTTATAGTCTGATTATTAATATTAATGGTAGTAGTTTTTGAGGGAGTATTACTTTTCAAAGCACTGTTGATAACCTTCCAGGTATTTTTAATACTGCTTTTTTCCTTCTCGAATTGCTGTGAGTAATAATTTTGTTTGGCGGATCGTAAAATTGAGGTAAGATAATTTCTGTAACGTGTGTGTTTTAAACGATTTGACTCGGTGGGAAAAGAAAGATATTTATGATAAAGCCTATTTTTGTGATTAATAGACTTCAACAGGGAAGTGGTAATCCACTGAGACCGAGGTTGCGACTTTCTATTGGCGTGCTTCATCCTAACAAGGGGGATATTCTTATCATATGAATGATTAAAATATATCCATAAAATTATTAAAAGAAATATTTGGGTCATCGGTGCTGAAAACCACAGACCAGTCCAAGGAATTCAACTCAGATTTGAACTGACGCAAATTGTCACTGGAAAGTTTACGAAAACATTTTTGTGTGTGATGAGGAGACTTTCTAGGGGTAAAAGGAAAAGAGGTAAAATAGGAAAATGATCAGATATATCACAAACTAAAATTCCAGAATTAGGAGGGGGAAGAATATTGGTAAAAATGTTGTCAATAAGGGTGGCAGAAGTACTAGTAATTCTAGTAGGTTTGTTAATAAGAGGAATGCAAGAATAAGCAAATACAGTATCCAAGAATTCCCGAGGCTGGTCGTGGCGATCAACTTCAAGGAGATTAACATTAAAGTCTCCTGAGATAAGACATAACTTATTCTCAGATGAAATTAAGACTTGAAGGTCCTGAAAAGTTGATAAAAAGTCATTAAATGAAGCGGAGGGTGGTTTATAAACAACACCTGCAATAATATTCTTATTACCAGGGTTCTTAATTTCAATAAAAATTGATTCAAAAGAGTCTGTAGAATGAGATAAGTCATGACGAACTACATACTGGAGATTACAAGAAATATACAATGCAACTCCACCCCCCACTCTTTCTGCTCGACTGTTTGTCTCAAGATTGTAGCCTGGAATAGTATAAATATTGAAAGGCATATTAGAATTCTTTAGCCAAGTTTCTGAGAGACCAACAATAGAGAAGTCAGCATGAAGAGATTGTAAGTAAATTTGCATTTGGTCAAAATGTCTGGGAAGACTTCTGATGTTCATATGAAGAAAAGAAAATCTTAAAGGATCATTAAGATTAAAAGAAGTTTGTAAATTGGTTTCTGTAAAATAATCGCAAGAGTGTTGATTGTAATTCAAATTATTGGGGTCAATCACAGGATTAAGTGCTTCAGACACATTATTAGGAATATCTAAGATAAGCCGATCAGATCTAACTGGTTTGTAAGAATTCATATCTAAAAAGACAGAAGACAATTCATTAGAATCTAAAGAATTAAAAGGCAAATTCACATTAAGACAGGAATGACAAAACCATGACTCATCACTGAGAGCTAATTGTTGGTACTCTGTAAATGATAGATTTGTACACATCAGGTGAATCCAATTATTGCAAGAGTCACAAAATATCCCATGCTGGTTGTCTCTAACAGTTAATTTACAAGAAATACATGGATAAGACACGGACATAACACAAACACTGACAAAACGAGGTGTATAATGAAAATATAGAAATAAAGCGAAAGATTTAATTGAAGGGGTAAAATGAACACAAAAAAAGTGTCAAGGATAGCAATAGTTAAAGTAAAACAAATGTATTACATAAGGTAGTTTTAAATTTGAATGCAACAAATTAGATTGTCGCGTAACCACGACCATGACATATTCCTACAAACACAATGTAAGTGATGGATGTACATGCTATGTACATGTATGTAGGTAGGCCCGGGGAAGTGTTGATCAGCAAGTACAACTAAATATTTATTTTGCCCGAGGAAAACACAATATATTCTAAACTAATTAATTAAAATAGGAGGGGAGATATTGGAATCAACGAGAAGGAAAAACATCAAAATTGAACAACGTGACACGATCAACCTACCTACTTAGAAGGTAAGTGGAATGTGAATAAGTACCCATCCTCCATGCATTATGATCCGACTACGGGAATGAATAATGATGACGGTATGTCGAAAGAGGGCGCTCATTAATAGAAGAAAAAAAACATGAAAATTCAACGATATAGATACATACAATTAATGAAGACAAGGTATATGATATATGACAATCCGTTAATCTGTTTGGGTGGCAGTCATGAGAATTATGAAGGTATTTATTTATTTATTTATTATTATTATTTTTTTATTCACACCACAAACAATAAATTGGTGAAATAAGACATTCCAACACAAACTTCGCCTGCTCACCTGCCGACCCACAACAAACAGAGCGCCGGATGGTCATAAATTTCAGTGGCATTTGTTCAGTTTCTGAAGGTCCACCTTGGATCCCACAATTACACGGGTGCCATCTTTCTGTCGGATCTCTAACCGGCCGTCTTGGGTCCATACCTTGTCGGTTTCTGGGTGACGCTTCGCTGCATTCAGCCAGCCTTGACGTTCTTGGGTGAGGCTCTCGTGGACGTAGATATTGGAGCCCTTGAATTTGGATCTGAGACGGTAGAATGCAGCCCGCGAGTTATAGTCAACGAACTTGACGACTAGCGGCCTTGCTCGAGGCTTGCCTGATTTGTCCAAGCGGGATCCGATGCGGTGTGAGCGGTCGATGGCTTCAGGGCTCAGATCGATTCCAAGGTGCTGCTTTGCCGCTTCAGTGATCTTTTTATCCGTGTCCTCTGGTTGGGGTGATTCGGCAATTCCATGAACAATAAGGCAGTTACGCCTGGAGTATTGTTCTTGTGCAGAAAGCCGTTCATCAAGATGGCGGACCTCTTTCTCAAGAATGGCGATCTTCTCATCCCTACTCTGCAGTTCTAACTCCAAGGCCTTGTAGATGTCTTGGGAAATAGATTCTGCGATTGCATCCGACAGGGCTGGGATGAGTATGTCCAGAATGACCTTGGATCTCAAGGCTTCGGTGATAGCTGCTGTCAAGGCAATAGGGTCTATTGCGGAGGATTCACCAGAGCTAGATACAACCGTTGATGCTTGCCTTTTTGGAGGCATATTTACAGAAGGATCGAAGTTCACAAGAAAACCAGAACGACCACAAAAAGGACCCGAAGAGTCTTGGCTCACTTATGACCAAGTTCCTGGCTTAGAACCCGAATATCCAACATTAGATGTTACATTCAATATAAAATAGGTACGTTTATGGGAGCTACCACGTGACACGTCCGTACCAGTCATCCTGATGACTCTGTCTGAAGTGTAAGGTACCAGTCATCCTGAAGACTCTGTCTGAAGTGTAAGGTACCAGTCATCCTGATGACTCTGTCTGAAGTGTAAGGTACCATTCATCCTGAAGACTCTGTCTGAAGTGTAAGGTACCAGTCATCCTGATGACTCTGTCTGAAGTGTCAGGTACCAGTCATCCTGATGACTCTGTCTGAAGTGTCAGGTACCAGTCATCCTGATGACTCTGTCTGAAGCGTGAGGTACCAGTCATCCTGATGACTGTCTGAAGTGTGAGGTACCAGTCATCCTGAAGACTCTGTCTGAAGTGTAAGGTACCAGTCATCCTGATGACTCTGTCTGAAGTGTAAGGTACCAGTCATCCTGATGACTCTGTCTGAAGTGTCAGGTACCAGTCATCCTGATGACTCTGTCTGAAGTGTCAGGTACCAGTCATCCTGATGACTCTGTCTGAAGTGTCAGGTACCAGTCATCCTGATGACTCTGTCTGAAGTGTCAGGGTACCAGTCATCCTGAAGACTCTGTCTGAAGCGTGAGGTACCAGTCATCCTGATGACTGTCTGAAGTGTAAGGTACCAGTCATCCTGATGACTCTGTCTGAAGTGTGGTACCAGTCATCCTGATGACTCTGTCTGAAGTGTAAGGTACCAGTCATCCTGATGACTCTGTCTGAAGTGTTCTCATTGCAGAGAAACCATAAAAATATGCACATTTACAAAAGGTTGCAGACGGAAACTTTTTACCTCATGTGTTTTTCTGTAAAAAGGCTCGGACTTTTACTACTAGGACTAATTTGAAGCGTTTATCTGTATGAATAAAAATGAAGTAAAAGCTGTGAAAGTTTGAAGAAATTTAGTTGTTATTTCTGTGTGGGGTGTAAACAAAACTGCCTTCTGTACAAGATATTTCAAAAAAGTAATGAGCAATTGTACGATCCCCTAGTAGTTTTGTCACAAGACGGTTCTATTAACATTCTACGTGATCCTGTGCTTCCACTCAAATCTACATTTCCTTAGATTTACAGAAACATTTCCTTAGATTTCCTTAGATTTTTTCCCGATGTTCCTTAGTTTTACTTAAATCATCAAAAGTGTATTAGGCCTTTCACAATTGATTGTGAGTTTCCTGTTGCCGCGCGCGTCCGAAATTGGCACCGCGTCAAATATTTAATTATTTAATTTGATTTAATTATTCTACAATTTCGCCTTTGAAAACTGACTTTCATCACAAAATGTTGCGATATTTATACCTGATATTCACGGTCCGTGTTTTCCAAGTTAGATCTGCTTGAAAATGTAGTCTCTTTTACATACCACAACTGTCGCAGTTGAATAAAAAGCGCTCGTATAATTGAATGAAAGCGTATGTCGTGTAGCAGCATACATGTACATGTACATGTACATCATCAATCTACAACGCACGCTCCGAGTGTGATGCCGTCTTGAGCAGAGACTATGCACGCAAAATCTCAAAATCTGACGTGCCGTCGTGCCATGCATGCGGGCCGGGCGGGCGGCGCACATGGCCGGCCGGACATTCTGGGATCTAGTGTATGTACGGGCCGCGCCGGGCTAGTACAGTTGTGTCCACGTCGCATTGAACATTTTGCATCACCCTTCAGCGGATCCAGAACTTGAGTAAGTATTTGAAAATAATTTAGTATCCTGTTTCTTAAACAGTCACGAGCTTGAGATAGTAACAAAACAAATGATTAAACAGGGGGAAATGAACGAGCAGTTTGGGAGCGGCAGCGTTTACCACCTCCATATGGTTTAACACAGGGTAGTTTTCGTTTTGCGGCCTCACTGATTTGAATGGCCGCCTGGCAGTTTTTCCAGCAACATATTTGGCCGCCTCGCACGTAAAAATGGCTATACATAAAATTAAAATAAGAACTTCAGTATTTACTGTGTATTCTGTAAGAAGTTTCGGAAGTTTCTTGTTCGTCCTTGTTTGTGTTTCTGCCATATTAATTTAAATACTTGCACTTTCAAATCTACTTCGGTTCCGACGTACATTTACGTACGTCGTACATTGCATTCGCACCACGCATGTCGGGTGGTTGAGCCGACATCTTGTACAGTAAATGTTGTACTGGTACCCAGCGCGTTGGGGTATATACGTGTACGTTTTATAGCTATCGATATGTTTGGGGTACCAGTGTACACGTAGTCTTGGTTCAAGACGATGTTGTTGTATATTGGATAGACGCCGATCGTATACTCTTGCGACATATGCAGGTATGATCGATCGTCTGTCCAATTTGCATCAACATCGTCTTGAACCGAGACTAGTGTGTACACGCTTGCTCATATCTGCTCGTTCTTTTCAGCCTGTATTTGGCTATTGTATTCTTGCAATCCGATCACTGCCTCACTACGCTAGTGCCACTGCAAGTAGTGGGGGGGGGGGGGGGTATCACTTTATATTCACATGCTCTGATGCGCAGTGGTAGTGATAGTTTTTTTTTTAAAGGGTCAAAAACATCAAATTTCGCAAATGTGAATTTCAAAACAATAGAAGCAATGGGTTCATTTGATCCTTCAACAACCCCTAAATTTAAATTGTAGTGATCAAAAACGTATATTAACTCCTAGGTGCAAGTTCGCGCTACCCCTGCTGCTGCTGCATAATTATTGTAAATGTAAAGGAGCAAATTGTGTTAATACGGGTAAGTCACACATGAAAAACATACAAATACATGTACTAAGAAATATTTATTTCACACATAAAAATTATGATTACAAAATTACTAGTCCTTTATTAAGTATGAAGCCTGTACCATGTAAGAGAACACTACAGTATGGTGTTAAAATGCAATAGTAACCTGCTTGTGCCAGTCAAAACCCCAAAGTATCGCGATATAAATGGCAGCCGCCACAAGAAGTTAACCGCCTGAAAATAATTAATAATTAATAATTAAAAGTGACCTCGTCCATTTTTTAAAACCTTAAACAGGAAACTCACAATTAAATGTGAGTGGCCTTAGCCCCTATATGCATACACAGTTTGCATATGTGAAAGTTGCAGTAGGCCAGAAGTGCATGCTGTTGAAAAAAAGCGCAAAACCTTTCAAAATGGAAAGTCAATTCATGGGAAAATAAGCATTCTTTTGGCAACTAAATATGGAAATATGTATTTCTTACCTGTCCGGTGGTCACTTACCAGACATACATACATGTGCGTAGGCCAGCCTAGGTAGCATGAAAATCTGACGTCATGCTTAGACTAGCCCATGGCTGTGCCTAACATGCGGCCAGCAACTAGGCTGTTTGTGCCGTGCCTAGTCAAATCTGCGTCAATGCTATACAGCGCGCAAACTGACCGAGGGTATAATAAGTGTTAATTTTTATGCAACATTATTTCGTAAAAAAATATCGAATATTTACGAACATTCCTTAGAATTTCCTTACAATTTACGGCATTTCCTTAGATTTCCTTAGATTTCTTTATTTCCTCAGAAATTTCCTTAGAGCGTCAAAACATTTCAAAATTTCCTTAAAATAAGGAAATTTCCTTGAAAGTGGAAGCACTGACGTGTCCATTGTAACCACATGAATTAAGTCCACCAATAGAGGGCGCGTGCACTCTCAGCGTTAGCTAGTATTATGGAGGCGCCACGTGGGTCGATCAACTAAACCAGAAAATCCGTCTTGCACTATGCCTAGTCTGTAATGATAAACCTGTGGCGGATAGGAGGTATGCACTCGACAGAGTGACCACTCTCGTTTCATCGGAGTAGATGAGCTTACGTAGATCAGTAAAAAGTTGTCTTACAGATTTAAGACAACTGGTCAATTTTCATGCATAGGCCTATGCTTATGTTTTCATAACTTTATTGTGTAAATTATGCCCGCTCACGTGTTGTATGTGTACACTCATAGAGGTCTTACATGGCGTTAAGTCACTCGATCTATCAATGCCACGCCCAACGGGAAAACAAAATAATCTGACAAAGCCAACGTGTGCGTATTATAAATCATGTTCAAAAAGACACGTGGTGGTGTATCACTCGTCTGTTTACATTGTTTTTACCTGTTAGAAACACTATACTTAGAAGGCCAATATTAGAAACCGTATTACGAACATCACTGTTACATTCTAGTCAGTATAATTCACATATCATTGAGCTGCACATGACTCCCCTGTCCCCTTTCCCTTGCTCGCTTATCCTCAAGGGTCCATCGTCTCTTAGATCTGACCTGCTTGCACACAGTCAGTATAATTCACATATCATTGGGCTACACGTGACTCCCCTGTCCCCTTTCCCTTCCTCGCTTATCCTCAAGGATCCATCGTCTCTTAGATCCGACCTGCTTGCACACAGTCAGTATAATTCACATATCATATTGGGCTACACATGACTCCCCTGTCCCCTTTCCCTTCCTCGCTTATCCTCAAGGATTTATCGTCTCTTAGATCCGACCTGCACACAGTCAGTATAATTCACATATCATATTGGGCTGCACATGACCCAACTCCCCTGTCCCCTTCCCCTTCCTCGCTTATCCTCAAGGGTCCATCGTCTCTTAGATCTGACTTGCTTGCACACAGTGATAATGATATGCTCGATTATTAAATCATTAATTAAAGGTAACAAAGTGACAATACAGAATCTTAGTTTTGTGTTAATGTTCAATTAAAATTAAAGTATTTTATTAAGGGAATAAAAGTTCGTCGCACAGTCTGTATCCAGCAAAAAAGACCAAGCAACAAACTTGCATCCCCATTCATAAATGCCCAGTTGATTTTGTATTCAAAATTTCAATATCCAGTGCCAATTGTAGTGTTAATGAGCCTATAGTTTGCCATGGCGTTGTTAAAGTATTGGCGCGAATTGGAGGGCACATTCCGTGCATGCTCTTGTGAGCCAGAATTTTTCGCACAATTATTTGTATATTATAGTTGTGATAATTAGGTTATTAAATTTAAACCAAACTTAAATTTAAACCCCCTCGTAGCTACGTGCCTGGCGAAATCCAAGTTCATTTGGATCTTTTTCCTGAGCCAAATGCTTCCAGAGCTAGAGATCATTAGCTCAAACTAAGTGAATATATCAACGGGTTAATGAATTGTTTTGTATTCATTCTTTTGGGAATCCATAACGGTGACATTTTAATTATGGCTATCATAGACATGGCGACTCAAACGGACAATAAATTCAATTACTCACTTGTCATTTGAAAGAGCTTTACAACACTGTGACCGACGTTATCAGAAGTCTATTACCTACATGTAGGTACACTCTTAAAACTAAAGTGTTGAATCAACATTTTAAAGAGTTCGGTCAGTGACAACTCTTTATAAAGTTGGATTTAACTTTTAAAAGTGTTGAATTAACATTAATAAAGTAAGATTTAACTTGACTTTTTGTTAAATCAACACTTTCTTCGAGTTGAATTTAACTTTATAAAGTGTTGTCACTCACCGAACTCTTATATGGTTGATTCAACACTTTAGTTTTAAGAGTGTATTAACGACAATAAGCTGTATTTTCTATACCGTGGAAAATCAGGGAGGCGTGTGTGCTTGGCACAAAATACTCTATAATACAGATTTGTTAAAAACGACAAATCACTGGCATTTTAGTCAAGACAGGTTAATTAATAAAAACGGTTAAAATATTGGTTAATCTATAACCTGAATTTATTAAAGTGAAATAGAAATGGCGACTCTAATGCACAATAAATTACCTTTGTTACTTACATGTAGGTTAACGACAATAAGCTGTATTTTCTATACCGTGGAAAATCGTACCGTGTGGCCTGTATCATATGATAGTAATCAGGGAGGCGTGTGCGCTTGGCACAAAATACTCTATAAAAACAGATTTGTTAGAAACAACCAATCATTGGCATTTTATTCAAGATATTGAACAGATTAATTAATTAAGAAAATGGTTAGAAACAGAATATTGGTTAATAAATCCTGAATCTTTTAATGCACTGGGCAAGATGAATCACTTGGACATTTATCCATCAACGATTGGTTGTGTTTGATGTTTAAAAACCGTGTCTTGCATCTGGAGGGAAGCGGAATTGCGGACAGCTGTAGCAGCAGTACTCCTGCCCCCACCCCGCTGTCCAAGCTTTGGAACATCCCCCAACTTGGGTCAATGTGTCACGCCCTTTCCCTCGTGTCCCCTCTCAGCCACCCTGGTCCCCCACCCGGCTAGCTGGGCATAGTTCATTTTTTATGACGGTTTTATCGCCTGTGGCTACGACGCTGAGGTCTTTATTCAGCGGAAAATACCAAGCGTCGAACCCATTTTATAAACACCCATCTAGATTTTGTATTTAAAATTTCAATATCCAATGTCATTTGTATTGCAAAAGAGCCAAATAATCCAACAAATCTAATGAGAATGGATGGCATTCCAACTTGGCTCGTGAGTTCGCATCACGTTATACAAACTTTAACACTCTGATTGGTTCATTCCCACGTGGGGTATACTCACTTCCTAGATGGTTATTATCGCCAATATGAAATAGGCAGCCGGTATTTACCGGCCGTTAAAATACCCCCATGTGATCACATTTCGTCCAATCGGATTGTCTTAACTGTATTGGGCATTTATGAATGTAAAATATTATTACCGTGTAGTGGCCTATATTGTTAATGAACCTATGTAGCTTGCCATGGCGTTGTTCATTGCATTGGCACATACAATTATTAATAATACCATAATTGTTTTTCCTGAGCCAAATGCTACCAGAGATCATTAGCTCAAACTACGTCAATATATCAACAGGTTAATAACATTTCTTTTGTATTCATTCTTTTGGAAATCCATCGTGGTGACATTTTAATTTATATGACTTTCAACTGAAATAGAAATGGTGACGCACAATAAATTCAATTACTTGCTACAAATTTTTATTATTGCTGATAGACCAATGTTTTTATTATTGCTGATAGTCCAATGATAAGTTCTTTTGTATTCATTCTTTTGGAAATCCATCGTGATGACATTTTAATTATGGCTATAAACTGAAATAGAAATGGTGACTCCAACGCACAATAAATTCAATTACTCACTACAAATTGTTATTTTATTGCTGATAAAAGGTTTACAACCTCTTGACTGGCTTTATCAGAAATCTATTAGACCAAAAAAGTCTCCGGTTTCTGGTCTCATTGCCGACCAGACCTACGCGTTGACATTGGGTTTTTTTAATTAAATTTTTATTATTTTTTTAAATTTATTTATTACTTTGAAACGATGTCCAATTGCAGCCAAAATTGCTGGATAGATTGAAAGGTATGAACGTTTGTCGATTTGTGAGCCCTCTCTTAGCCACCATCCTTTTTGTATGGGGCATTTGGCCTGTTTACAATTAACCGCGTACGTATCACGTATTTCACTGATTGGCCTTATATCTACGATAAATACGAAAATGAGGCTGCAATTCTCACAACTACATTCTACACCACACCAAGAGACGGGTGGCCCGTGGGGAGAGGTGGGGAAAACAATTGATTGATACATAAAGTATTGTCGTGAAATGTCACTATTATTAGAGTGAGACGTGTCACTCTGTGGAACATGGTAGGTCCCTATAATATCCACTTCATCGACATACCGACTGAGGATATCATTCCTTGGGTTTCGCTTCAAGTTCATATGGGATATTTCCCGAAATAATTGACCTTAGATTATTGTTAATAGTCCATTCTATAGGACCATTATTTGACAATCAATTAATTTATTATGATCGTGCTTTTTATGACGAGGTTTTGTGAAATATCTTATTTGGAGTAACTAAAAACAAAATAGGTATGTCGGTAAATTTTGTGAATTTGTTCGGTACATTACCCCCATATTTTTCTGGTACATTCACCAAACAAACTTGTTCCCCCTCCTCCACTCTGAAAATGCTGTCTACGGTGCTTACTTTACACCCTTCAACCCCATCCCTTCCCCTGGCACTCAGCAAATTATTTAGGATCGGACATTTCAACATTGGGCTGGTGTGCACGTTTAATGTTTCGTTTGCTCGTTGTTTTTTAATCAATGTTTGTTGCTGTTCAAACAAAAATCGTTGTCTGCCTGTTAGAAAAACTACTAGTATAGGAAACCGTATTTACGAACATCACTGTTACATGTAGTCCTCAAGGGTTCATTGTCTCTTAGATCTGACCTGCAGGCACACAGTGATAATGAGGTACATTCAATCGATTATTAATCATAAAGGTAACAATGTGACAACGCAGAATCTTTTGTGTTCATGTCTAAGTGAAATATTACTGAAGTATATTATAATGTTAAACGTTATTGCCTGTGTATTGTTAATGAGCCTTTAGCTTGCCATGGCGTTGTTCATTGCATTCGCGCAGACCCAAATTTGGCAAATTTCTCTTTGATTGTTTTTGATTGGCCAAGGCTAAGTAATTTTTTAAAGCTTTACACACTATGATTGGCTGTATCACAACTTTCAGAAGTCTATTACCTACATATGCTATATATATACAAAGGTTGTGTTTTATATATCGTGGGAAATCATACCACGTGATCTATACCGGTAACATAATCGGGGAGGCGTGTAAGGGATACATTAACAAAGCACAGATTTGTAATAGTATGACAGTTCGCTCATTAAAGGGAAGGTACAATATCGGTGATTACAAGACTAAAAAATTACCAAATTCATATCTGAAAAGTTACGTAATGTGAAGTTGGTAATGGGACCAATCATCCTGAAATATAATTTTGTCTGAAGTGCTCTCATTTCAGAGAAAACAACAAAATAGTAGCCGACAGCAACTTTTTGCTCCTACTGTTTCTTGAAAATTGTGAATGCTTGTTCAAACCTTTTTTCATGACTGGTTGTTTAATATTATATCTCGATTCAAATAATGTAAGCATACCCATAAAAGCAGGTTTGTCCAACATTACCAATATTGTTTTCCCTTTATAATATTTACAGACAGTAAAATGACTAGATAGACTGCCGTCAATCGTGACGTGTGTTTGGCTATTATACAGGCCTATAGCGAAAACAAGTTAATGATAAATGATAAAAACAGACGTGAACTACGGTGCGCGTGACATTGACAACTGCAGCAGCGCGTTGTTCTGAACGAACCGCCTTCATAATTCGTGTTTTCCCCTCACAACAGTTTCACCTCTGATCATCTTCTTGTGTTAATATCAATTGGAAACTAAAAGCATCTAAGTAAAACAGACCAAGCAATTGACTGTTAAAGAAAACATGATGTCACTGCATCTGGCGTTGGTGACGACACTTGTGGCAGCTGCCTTTGGTAAGTTATCTGAAGATCAGCAAGGGGCGGGACGAGTTTTCAAGGAAGCCGAACCTCTTCTTTAGTTTTTGTTGGGGGAGTGTTTTTGTTTTTGTTTTGTTTTTTGCGGGGAGTAGAAGATAATGTGAGGGGTCTGGCTCACTCCCCCAAAACCCCCTCCCCGCACCCCCCCCTTTTCCCCAAAAACCGGTTTAAACCGGTTCGCATCCTGGGGTCTCTTTATTTTATTTTTTTTAAGATCCCGGGGGCCGTGTTAACCTCGCCGCCTCTCGAAAAAAAAATATCGAAAAAATAACTTTAAAAATTTAAATTTTATAAAATAGATAGGATAAAATCTAGTAGGATGATTACGACGATGGATAAAGTTTTATCGAGGTGGACATTGGGTGAATTGATAAATTTTGCTAGCGAGCATGAACTATCGGTGGAACTGGAGAGTGGATTGAGTAGGCGAAAAAAAAGTCTTATTATAACGCCGTAAAAGAATATAAAAAACAGCATAAACTAACGCCATGGTATAAATTAACATTGGGTCAACTTAAAGGGCATTTAAAAGTTAAAATTCCCCTGCCCGAATATTTCAGCGGAAAAAAGAGGACACATCAAAAAAGACTATATCGCCGCCATTAAAAGGGTTTTTACGCGCCCGAAGAAGAGTTGAGCTTTGATGAACCATCCATCGATGGCGGAATGTATTTGAGGCAGCGAATTATGACCGTGCCGCTCGGCCATAGCTAAGAAAGAGATCCAAGCGTCTTTTTTAACGCGTTTAAGCCAAAGATTGTAGGCAAGTTAACCTCAGACTTGCGAGAATTTGGAGGGATAAAGTTTATGATTTATTTGCAGATTCAATTGCATAAAGAGAAACCGGATGGTACGATCGATTATGACTTTCCATCGTTTCATAATAAAAGCTACATCCTTTTACTCGATCCGAACGAGATTGAAGATGTATTAACCACAGCCTTTGCGGAAATCCAAGAGGCTATAGAAAAGTGGACTCACAACGGTTCTGGATGGATCATAGATCGTGTTGAAACTATGAGAATTACCATTGCTCGATATCAACCTTTGAGAGGCGGTTCTTATATAAAACTACCAAAATATATGAGACAAAAAAGCATGCATCAACGTAAAAAACAAGGACGCTGTTGTCTGCGATGGGCGCTACGTTCTGCTTTTTTTTCCCGCGGGAAAAAATGCGGATAGAATTTCTAGATATCCGTCGGAAGACGGTTTAAATTTTGACGGGATCGATGCTCCAACTCCGATCGATCAAGTCAAAAAAGTAGAGAAACAAAACAAGTTGGCTATAAACGTTTTTGGTTACGAAAATTCAATCGTAGTTTACCGGCTTAGCGATCAACCCGTGACTATGGCTCGTATTAATTTATTGTTAATTCACGAGGAAAACAAATCGCACTACGTTTGGATCAAGAATTTTAACCGTTTACTTTTTATTATTTCTGGTTTATTAAAAAAACACATGGTTGGCAGTCACATAAGTGACTGAAATAACCTTGCTTACAATTACAACTATACAAAAAGCATTAAAAAAATACATATTAAACCATTTAAAAGAAGAAACAAAAAACGAAACATAAAGATAGTAAAAACCAAACGAAACATAAAGATAGTAAACACTTTTGCGTGAGATGTTTACACGGTTACACCACCGAAGCCCTGCTCCAAAAACACATTCCCGAGTGTGAGGGAATTGGCGGTAGAGAGGTTAAAATCGTGATGCCGATCGAGGGTAAAAATAATATGCGTTTTCAAAATGTTTATAAAAAGATGAAAGTTCCTTTCGTCATATACGCGGACTTTGAAGCGTTAATTAAAAAGATTGACGATGCGAGTACAACCAATACTAAAAAATTGCAAGAACACGTAGTTTGTGGGTATTCGTACGTAGTCGTTAGATGCGACGGTCAAACTCAACCACCCAAGGTATACAGGGGAAAAGATGCATCGAAACATTTTTTGGACTCGTTGTTAAAAGAAGTAGAAAACATCAACGAGATATTTAAAAAACCTAAAAATATGTTTATGACGATGGACCAAGTGAACAATTATAAAAAATCCAGCAAGTGTTGGATTTGTGAAAAAGATTTTGACAAAGGCGACAAGAAAGTACGCGATCATTGTCACATTACTGGAAAATATCGAGGAGCGGCGCATGATTGTTGTAATTTAAAACTTAGCATAAAACCGAGCAAAACGCCTATCCCGGTGGTATTTCATAATTTGCGAGGATACGACTCTCATCTCATCATGCAAGCTACGAGTCGAGTCAAAGGAAATTTAAAGTGTATCCCAAACAACATGGAAAAGTATAATTTCTTTTTCAATCGGGCAACTGCGATTTATCGACAGCGCTCAATTTTTACTAGCTTCACTCGATAAACTCGTTAAATCAAACAATCCCGATTCTTTACTAATATCTAAAAAGTACGAACCGGACCCAAACAAGATGAAATTGCTTTTAAACAAAGGTATTTATCCCTACGAGTACATGGATAATTTTAAACGTTTTGAAGAAACGAGTCTTCCTCCGAAAAACGCTTTTTATAGTAGCTTGAACGACGAAGGCATTACGGACGAACAATATGAGCACGCAAAGAACGTTTGAATGTAAAAATCTAGGGGATTATCACGACCTCTATGTGCGTACGGATACTTGTTTATTAGCGGACGTTTTTGAAAATTTTCGCGCAACTTGTATAAAAAAGTATGAATTAGATCCAGCTCATTATTACACTAGTCCAGGCTTGAGTTGGGACGCTCTGTTGAAACATTCGAACGTACGTTTAGAATTGTTGACGGATTACGACATGCATTTATTTATAGAAAAGGGCACTAGGGGAGGTACGTCGATGGTTAGCGAGAGATACGCTAAAGCAAACAATCCCTACCTACCCGATTACGACCCATCAAAACCTAAAAATTACATCCTATACCTAGACGCGAATAACCTTTACGGCTGGGCGATGAGTCAATACCTTCCAACTGGAAAATTTAAATGGTTAACGAGAGATGAAATTGATTCGATAGATATAAAATCAATCTCGCAAGAATCGAACGAGGGGTACATTTTAGAAGTTGATCTTGAATATCCTAAAGAATTACACAATCTTCACAACGCGTTTCCACTCGCGCCAGAGTGGTTAAAGATTTCAAAGGAATGGATGTCTCTATATCAGCTCGAGCTATTGAAAAACAGACCAGCTCCAAAAGTAAATAAATTAACTCCAAATTTGAACAACGAGTCAAAATACGTTCTTCATTATCGTAATCTACAGCCATATTTATTTCTCGGCATGAAACTAACGAGAATTCATCGCGTTTTAATATTCAATCAAACACCTTGGATGAAGTCTTATATTGATTTGAACACACGTCTTAGGAAAAATGCCGAGTCAGATTTTGAAAAAGATTTGTACAAGCTCATGAAGAATTCCGTTTTTGGAAAAACGATGGAAAATTTACGAAATCGGGTCAACGTGAATCTAATGAGATAAACAACGTATCCGTAAAGCAATCGCGAAGCCATCTTTTGCTAATTTCAAGATTTTCGATTACGATCTGACGGCTATTCATACGCACAAACTCAAACTCACACTCAACCGCCCGGTATACGTCAGAATGAGCGTGCTAGATTTATCTAAACATTTAATGTACGATTTTTATTACAATCATTTAAAAAGCAAATACGGCAACGGGTGCAATCTACTTTACACGGATACGGACAGCTTATTACTCAATATTCAAACGGAAAATATTTACGAGGACATGTCAGAAGACGCGAATCTCTACGATTTTAGTAGTTATCCTAAAGATCATTTCCTCTATTCCGACGCTAATAAAAAGATTATCGGTAAATTTAAAGACGAGACATCTGGAACTCTTATTTCTGAATTTGTTGGCCTCAGACCAAAAATGTACTCGATACTTTTATCGAACGAGGAATCTTTAAGAAAAGCCAAGGGCGTGAAAAAACCAGTTTTGAAAAAGAAAATTATGCACGAGCATTTCAAACAAGTTTTATCTCAAAAAAAGACTCTTTCCCACTCTATGAATTTTATTAGAAATGAAAAACATATCATTTTCACGACACGCGTCAATGAAATATCCTTATCGCCGCTGGATACAAAGGGGTATACACTACCGGACGGAATTCATACTTTATCTTACGGTCATTATAAATTACAAAACTTTAAATAAAACAAAAAACAGCTCTCTAGATTATACGTAACGAGCCGTTTTATTGAAACCATGGCAAAAAATATCTCAGTAACGCATAAAATGTATCGACGATAAAGCAAAGTCTATTGTTCATTGGAGAAAGTGTTCAAATATATCAGCGACGAAGCGAATCTATTGTCGAAAGTGTTCCTACCATGAGCACTTCTAAAAATAGTTTGATGACGTGGTTGCTGGCTGGCGATGATTCAATGGCGAAGCGAATCTATTGTTGAAAGCGCTCATACCATGATCGCTTCTAAAAAATAGTTTGACGACGTGGTTGCTGGCTGGCGATGATTCAATGGCGAAGCGAATCTATTGTCGAAAGTGTTCCTACCATGAGCACTTCTAAAAATAGTTTGATGACGTGGTTGCTGGCTGGCGATGATTCAATGGCGAAGCGAATCTATTGTCGAAAGCGCTCATACCATGATCGCTTCTAAAAATAGTTTGTTGACGTGGTCCTGGCTGGCGATAATTCAATGAGTCTATAACGATATAGAGCAAAGGTAAATACTCATATTCAGTAGTCATTATACGCAAAATACACCAGTGAGGATTTTTCCAAAACTGAGATATGTCATTATCCATAAGCATGGCTCGTATTTTATTTTTACGTCGGCATAGTTCGGAAATTGAGATCCCCAATTTCCGAAATTTGGGGTAATTTCTAAAAGAAATTTGCAAGTTCACGCAGTTTTCTTGCGTACGAACTACGGATACCAACATTTTGTTGCCACTGATCCCAAGTACAAGTGGCAGCACTCTTATTCAATCTAAAAAGTTTATATGTTAAGAGTCTTACCTTCGCTGATGGTGTTATAGACCGGTCTGACTGTAGGCTATATACCGGTATACATAACAGCAAAAGAAACGTCACCCCCTATATTTTGTTATTTTGTAATTATATTATTAAACATAATAAATATACAATGTTGTGGGATGGTTGGCTGCCAGGTCAACTAGATTTCCCACATTGTGTTCGTGTTACACTCCATACTCATAATATTCTTCATTAAACAAAATTAATTATATTAATTATAAAATGAAAATAATAAATATTTTTAGGGGTGACTTTTCTTTTGCTGTTATGTATATATTCACTGTACTACTAGTATACATTTCCAAAATGAGAATATTGCGAAAACACCCGTTTACACAAAAGAATTTCAATAGAATCAATCAATCAAGATAATGGGAACGCGTGTGAACAGGTGTTGGTAAAATCACTCATAATAGGATGGAATCAGACCGTGAAATTAAAGTTTCCATTTAACCGTGGAGAAGTGAAAAACAACTATTGTTTATTTCTCATAATACAATCTATTGCAAACAGGTGTTTGTGACTCATCTAGTACGTCAATAGCTCAATGACAGGCAAAAATTTATTGACGTAGAAGAGTCACCAAACCATTTTTTTTTAGAATTCGCAAGAGGGCGTGCGGTCGCGAAATTATCAAGATTATTCGCAAGAGGGTGTTATAGCATAATCTCGATGGAATAAAGTTATAATTTTTAGGCGGTAATTCGGTACTGATTGGCACTATTTGCAATTCTTCTCTCACAAAAGATCGAGTAGGACCAGATTCTAAATAATTCAATATGGGTTGATTTTTTGCTACTGTATAATTTTTAATGGCGTATGTTTTAATGGACCATATGGGATCCGTCGCGCGTCTCCAAGTATTGTGTTCAGCCACGCCAGGCGCGTATAAATATCTAACGAGCGCGTTTCTAGCAATTTTTTTTTCATTTTTCCCATTGTATTGTCGAGATGGAGAGGCTGGATTTTGCTCAACTACTATTTGTTTAATGGCATCTCTCGGTTTTAATCCAATGAGTCTGGTTTCTTCGTCATTTAAAGCTTTTATTACTTCCGGTAACCTATTTACCCATTCTCTAGATCTTGCATTATTTACCATTTCTTGCGCGTATTGATGAGAAAACAATCTCTCGGCCAAGGTTCTGTTTAATCGTTCCACGATGCCCTGCGCTCTATGATTTCCGACCTCGCCTCTTTGTATCTTTACGCCATTTTTACTCATTATGCTATTTACGCTCGCCATAATTTCTTTTCCCGGATCGACTTTGAGGATTTTTGGCCAAGTCAGCGGACTCCTTTTGTAATTTTTTTCAAACGCGTTACCGACTTACGCGGCAGTCTTGTCAATCAACGGTTCGGCTTCTTTATACCTGCTGGCTTCGTCGGAGATTGTTAATGCGTACTTGTAAACTTTTTTACCGATTGTACCGTGAGTAATAAACAACAAATCAGCCTGATGGACCTCGTTTGGTTTTTCTTGGAGAGCTTTCGCGCTGGTCGGCCTGGGGATGTATTTGGTTATGGGAGATAAATCTGCCATAACGCTTGCTTTTTCAACCACTGTCGAGTTGTACTTTCAGAAATGTTAGCTTCTTTGGCTAATTTCTCAATCGCTCCTAGACCCTTCCAATATCCTTTCGGGCTGTAATAAGCGTTTTCGAGTTTTAATCTTGTACGCTTATCCATTTATTATTTATATTTTTTTATTGGGGAGAATTTATAATATTTTTAGGTAAAATTCCTTGTTGAACCAACCACGTTTGGGTCATTAGCGCCGACCCGACCGTAGCCGTGAGCTTTAGACTGTCGCTTACATCTAGTTTTCCCAAATCAGCTGGTTTTATTTTAAACACTTTTCTAGCGGCCATGCTATAAATAACGGCTATAATTCCTACAGCACATCCGTGATGGGCTGCATTGACGATGTTGCTCGTATCTAACGCAGACATTTTATATTATAGGCAATATTTTTTACTCCATTTCGAATGGATCAACATCTTTGTCTCGTGATGGTGAAACAGTTTTACGGGTTCTGGGGCTGATTGCGCGGCAATTTCTACGGGGGTTTTTTGGTCAGAGTTTAGCGCCTTGTAGATAAAATATGCAATGCCTCCAACGACCGCTACTCCCAGACCGATGTAAAGCGCGTTTACTCCGTCGCTTTCTTCTTTCGCACTCGAAGATGTGTTTGGCTCGACAGCGTCGTCGATGGCTTTCTTTTTTAAACTTGTTTTTTTCTTTTTATTAAATTCCGCGAGTCTTTTACCAGCCGCGACTCTGTTCGGATTTTTTATTTTAGTCGGTGTTTTTGTTACCTGGTTTACGGGCGTCTCCTCCGTTTTCTCTCGCTCCATCGTCTTTATAATCTAGACAAGAATTTTTTATTTTAAAATGTTTCGCCGAAATTAGCGCCCCTGTAATTGGCGCTAATAATTTTCCGTACTTGTAGTATACTTCGCATAATCCGCAAGAGAGCGCTTTTTCTAAATCGGTAATTAAATCATCTTCGTCATCGATCGTAAATTCGTAACCCATCACATCGATCAAGTTTAATCCGGATCCCAGCGCTCTAGCGTAAAGACTTATGATCGATGAGCCCAATGAGGCTATCATTTCACGAACTAGTCTCGCGCGTATAATTTATCTCGTTCTACCGAGTTTAAAGTTTCAATCTCGGAAATGGTATACTCTTTACCAAAATATTTCCTGGAGTTTCCTCCAGCTACGACGGCCAACAATCGATCGCTGCGCTTATTGTCAATTGGTATAGGCGGTAGGGCGATATTTTCAACGCAACTTGTTTGCGGCTGTTCGTTTAGAATTTTTGCAACTTCTTCCATTATTATATAATACTTGTTATATTTTTTTTAAATTTGCTTCGCTCTAGTCAACGGTTTTATAAATTCTACATTTACGTACGAGTATTTATGAATCAAAAATACGAGTCCACCGAGCACCAATTTGTAAATACACAAAATCCAACTAAACATTCTATTAGCATATTTATCTATAAATCTTATTATAAATCTTATAATCTTACAAGTAACTTACTACGACCTATCAAGTAACCTGTCAAGTGACCTACTACAACCTGTCAAGTGACCTGTCAAGTGACCTACTACGACCTATCAAGTGACCTACTACGACCTATCAAGTGACCTGTCCAAGTGACTCGCTGCAACCTGGTCAGATCCGTCTAGTATTTCGTAATTGGTTGGTTGATCCGTTTTTAAAATCAACTTGCAATGTTTGGCTCGTTTTAATTTTTGATTAATTTCCATTCTGGTCTCTTGGTCCGGTATGACGTCATTTTCTCGAAGACAATTTTCGAACGAGTCTCTATCTTTACAATAAAATATACACAACCACTTTAGTTGCTCTCTAAAATCTTTCAACACGCTGTTATGTTTTTGAGAAAGAATCCAACAGCTGTGTTTGGCGTGTCTACCGCTAAAAGCCAACTCGCTGATCATACATTTATTATTCTCGTCGTATTTTCTATGTTTTAACGCTTTGATTGCGGAGCAGTCGTCGATGATAAACAGCGTCTCATCTCCTTTGAAGGCACCGTGGTAAATTTCTATAACTCTGTCCAGCGTCGAATCGGTCAAGTCGTTAATGTACACTCGCTCATCGTTCCAAATCCACCTTCTGTTTTGGTAGGCGAGATTTTCGGCAATGGTCGGACATAGTATGACTATATGCTCAAAATATCTACGATATTCTTTTTCATTTTCCAATAGATTTAAAGCAAATTCTGTTTTTCCGCATCCGGTCTGACCGCAAATCAATGCAGCGTGTGGATATTTCGGTAACATGTTTAATAATATTCAACATGATTTTTTTTTAAATATATCGCGGAATGAAATCGTCTATTTTCGATATTGAGTTGAGCGTCCATGATGATGTAAATGTAGCAGTTTAATTCGCCGGCAGTTTCCGACTGCTTTTCGAGCTGAATGGTAATTCCTTCGGATGCGTTTTCTATCCGTCTGCCACTACCATGAACTTTGTTATCATCGTTGCTTCTCAAATCTAAAAACAAACCGTATTTATCTGATAGGTAATCCTTGAGTTTCATATCCGACAGACCCAAAGCCTTGGTTACTCCCATGGCGTGTTCTTCTTTCGAATCTCCGAAATATTTCTGAATTTCTTCCCAGTGTTGATATCCGCGCACCCCTTGCGCGTAAAGTTGATTGGGAATTCTTTCGATAGTAATTGAGATTTTATCAATCTTTGGATTATAAAATTTTAAAGAAGACTTTTCAGTAGGCTCTTTGAATAGCATCAATATTCCCTTCATGCTTTTTGCCGGAGTATTGAGATTTATATTCCACGTTTTATCTCTCTTGTTTAGCGGTTTTATACAGTGTCTCAAGACTCTGTCGTATAATACCACCAACTTTTTGCTATATTGATTTTTAATCACTCGAGTGAGTTGTGGATTGGTGACAATCTCGTATTCTAGAGAAATTCCGCTTATGATATATTTGCTATCGGCGTCTGAGCTTTTGATAACTTTGGAATATTTATTAAACGTAAGTTCATAAGTTAGCCGATCCGTCAGCCCGGCTTGACAATACGGTTGATGATCGGTCAATAGTTCTATTTTTATAAGTATCCGCGACAGCCTTGTCTTTTCCTTGATTAGCAGCAGGATCACCGCCGCTGGCGTCTACTCTTAATTTAGTTATATTATCCGATTCGAATCCTTGATACGTTAGATTTTCGAGTTGGTGTTTCGTCAACCACGTGTCTTTGAAACAATTGTACACATCCGCATCGTTTAAAGAATACACTTCATTTCCTTCAAATTTAATGGAAATATTTTTAACGATGGCTCTGCCTATATTATGTACGATGGTTCACTCTTCATCATCTTCGGATTCTAGAGTAATGTTAAAAGCCAATCTGGCCGATCCTGGAACGATTACGTCGTCTTTTCCCAAATTTTGGAAACTAACCGTCAACAGTTGATTTTCATCGATGGTGCTCGGATTGTTTGTGATGACGACTTTTTGTCGTATTCCTTTTATACCTTTTGAATTTCTCAATCGCCTGTACGGATTTAGTTTGTGCCCAAATGCTTCGCTCATATTTAACATGTACTATTGTTTTATTAAATTTATATAAAAAAATGCTTATAATAAAATGGTGTCTATAGCGATGATGATTGGAGGCGCAGTAGTATAACGCCCTCGCTTTTTCCGGATCAAATTTTTTATTTTCCAGTTTACGTTCCAACGAAGTGGAAAAAGAACGAAAGAGGCACGATTTAGCGCTAGAAAAACTTGCTAAAGCTAGAGACAAATGGTCCAAAGAGCGCTCGAAATATCTAGATTACATAAACGACCGACTCAAGAAAGAATCGCACGCTCAAAAAACTTTTACCGATGTAAACGAAGCGATGAATGAATATTATATCGTTACCGGAAGTCAATTTAATTTACCGCCGAGTTTATACGACTTGCCTAAACTAGCCGATTTTTACGCTCCTAGCGAAGATCAAAAAACCAGAGAAGTCTTGTTTATCATCTTGGGCATGGGAGTAGTAGGCTATCTGAGTTGGAAATTATTCAAACAAGATAAAAATAAAAACTAATTGTAAATAGTATGGCAGAAGGAGGATACGATGATCCGCTAATAAAAAAAAACGTTCAAGACGACGATGGCGAAGAAATAGAGATGGACCCCATAACGCAGCCGGTGACGTATCATACCGCATATGAAGGAGATGTGTTATCCGCTGACAATCTACCTACATTTAGGAAAGAACTCGAACTGTTGTAGATGATTTTTACAAGCAAGTCGGACACGAGCCTATTGCGAAAGAATACAATAAATTCGAGTACAAAGACTCAATCCTTTATTTTTTTAAACAAGACGGGACAAGAATCCCGCTAAATAACGTAAGAGAAAAGGGAAAATTTTTAGCATTATCTACTCTCAAACAAAGACACGGCTTGGATTTTATCCAACGTGATCTCAATGAAATAACCGTTGAAAACATTCCGTTGCCAGATTTGTCGCAAGTCGCGACTAATGTAGAGCAAAACTTGGATGAAACAATTTCTATTCTTCGAGACGACAAAGAATCGCTAGCGGGTGGACTTCCATTGCGAGAACTGGAAGGTCTCGATAAAGCCTTGCAAACGACTCGAGGTCAACTCGATTTAAATTTAGATTGAACACACTCTACGAAGAAATATCAAATATTCAAACATTTATTTCTGACGCTGAAAAGCAGGGAAATGAAAAATTGGTCAAAAATATGCGCCAACAGCTGAAAGATAAACAAGACGAAAGACGAGCGAGACTAGAGGCTGTTAGTACAAATGAGCGCGGACTTCGCAGTCAAATCAATAGAATCAAAGAAACGATTAATAAAATGTTGGAAAGAGACGTCGGGTTGGGTGAAAAAATTAAAACTTTATTTAGAGAACAAGGCATAACGATAGCCAGTATATTAACGGCGATTAGTCTCGCCATCGGTGCCATCGTGGCGAGCGTAAAACCGATTCAAACGCCACCTCCACCACCTACGCCTACACCAAGTGGCGGTACCGTAAAAGACTGGATACAAAAAACTCTCAAAAACCTATCGAATCTACTAAATAAACTTGGATTAAAAGCCTTGGATTCTCTACCTGGTATCATAGGTGGAGTATTGAGTTGGTTATTGACGAATCTTTCAAAGGCGGTAGGATGGTTGGCGGAACATGTGTGGCTACTCGTGAGTGGAGTCGGTATCTTGGTTTTATCTTATCTACAGGGTCAACGTTGAAACAACTCGTAAATAATTACGCCTAACCCAAAAGCAATCGCGAGACCAAATATTACAGTTTTTTTTTCCTCTTGGTGAGTATCATCAATCGCGAGGCCGAGTTGAGTATCGACGGATTGATCAATAGATGGTGGTTGTTGAGTATCTGTAGATAGTGGTAAATCGGTAGGAGGAATGATGGATGGTGTGTCGTTATGTGAGAGTTGCTGAGAATCGATGGATGGTGGAGGTGGGGGAACGGGCGTTGAATTTGTGTCTTGATTCGATCCGAGCGACAAATCAGGCGTTGCGATCAAAATATTGTTGTTGTATCCCACGTACGTACCTATTCGTAAATTCATGTCGGATGGCATAAGGTATAAAACTTCTCCGATGACAAAGTTTAACTGCGATCGAGCGTATTGTAAAGAATCTTGGTACCTCTGAATAGAAGATTGCAAATCTACCGGAGAATCGATCGAAGCATCGAGAATGTTTAAGAATTCTCTTTTTGCATCTAAACCGGTACCCGGTACGAGAATTCCAGTTTTAGCTTGAACTTGAGCTCCTAGCACCGCGTAAACGTACGTTCTTATAGAGTCGTTGATTCGTTCTATACCTATATCCGTAAAGCCTTGAGCCAATCCCGACTCGAGTATAAATTTAACCCAAGCTCGCTCAGTCTGGGGAGATTGTGAAATGTAGGCGACTGAAAACGTCGAGGGATGATCTCCAAAACCCATCTTTGTCGCGTCTGAATAATCGTTCTCGCTAGAGAAGGGAACATGCAGGCTTGAATTATCGTAGTCTTTCCCAGGTACCGGAATGTAACCGTTGTCGTAATAATAGGCTATTCCCAATCCTCTCGAGTTTTTGTCTTGTTGTTGTTTCCAATCAGATACCGGCGAGACGTGAAAGTCTCTACATATTTTATTATACGCGCCAATGTCTATATTGTTTTTAAACGCGCTCCAACAATTTTGAAAAGATGCGGGACAGCTCATTCCTTTGAGCAATCGTCTAATTTGATAATAGACGTGAAACCTAAAGAAACTACTAATCATCGTATTCGAATGGAGTAAATGTTTATAACTCACTCCACACCCCGTCGTACTACACCACGTTACAAAATTCATTTGATTATGATAAAACTTTAGCGGATACGAATTCCAGCTACTTACAATTTCATCGCTATTGACGCGGGGCAACTTGTACTTGTTAAAAGGATCGGCGAGTTCTACTTCTACAAAATCGTTTTCTGTCACGTAAATCTTTTGAATGGACAAGTCGCTGGAAGAAATTGTTCCAGCTTTAAAATTTCCAGATTGTTGATACCGTTTTGATATATTACTCTGAAATGCTAAAGGAAGCGTCATTTTATTATAAACTAACATTATTTTATCTTTTAGTTTATAATAAAATGCATCATACGATTGAAATTAAAAATTTTGACAAGCCCGTCAAATTAGATAATACAATCGATAATCGAGATGGTAAACTTTTTATATCGTTAAAGACCGTCAACGTTTGGGTCGGCTACTATAATGTGCGCAAGAAAGAACAAATATTGCGCCGTAGAATTGGTGCGACTGGAGGCCAACCGTCCGATAATTTTCATACTATCAGACCTGGACTTTACAATATAAAACAAATTATCGATATTATCGTACATAACACACCCTGGGTAACATTTAACATTAATGAAACAACCGGTGAATCTTTGCTCGAAATTAATGATCAAAGGTATCAAATCAAATTGCCATCCGGGCTAGCCAATTTACTCGGTCTTTCGGATGAATTACTGAGCGAAGGAACGTATGAAGGGAAAATTGATTTGCAGCCTTTTAAAATTCTGTACATTCATTGCGATCAAATTTCTACTAGCGAATTTTTTTTTACAACGGTAAACCTTCGAGTATTTTAAACGTTTTGCCCATACAAGATGTAAAATTTGGTAAAAGTACCTGGATAGAATATTCTAATCCATTACGAAAAAATCTCAAAACTGGCACTTTAAACGAATTGAGTTTTAAAATTAAAGATTCGAGCGGTAAAGATATTAATAATCACGGTATGCCAGCCATTATAACCGTCGAAATGAATAAATGTTTTTAAATAGTAGGTACAAATAGCGAGTATTTACGGTCCGGGCTTTACTAGCGAACCAATTTCATCCAATAATGACGATACATCCATTTCTGAATATCATGGACGTATCGCTACGAGGGAAATTCGCCAAACGATGCCGTTGATAAATTTAATGGGAAGACTACCCATTAACCTCGAGTGGAATGGATCGACGAATCAACCCTGTTTTTTCCTCGATAGAGAACCGGCATACTGTTCAATTTTTGCGAAAAGTATCAAGGGTGAAAATGATTCTTATTCAATCACGTCAAAGCGCAAGTTTGTAGCCAATCGAGCCTATATATTCTCCACTACCGATGAATTTAATGTACAACTTTCTTTTACCGCTGTACCGCAGGTTTTAGAATGTGGAATTTGCTTCAAGACCGAAGGTCAAGAAGTCTTTGTACAAGCGATCTTTTTTGGCGCTATAAACACGGGAATCTGTTTTGATATAAAAGTTGCAAGTTTTCCCTTGGTTTAAAAAAAGATATAATCTTTATTATTAATAGAATGATGGCAGATGCAAAAATATATCCAACATTACCAGCCATGGACACCGCGGCTAATATAGATGTGAATGCGTTTAGATTACAAAAAATCAACGAAATCCAGAAAGAAATTTCCGTAGAGAGAAATGAGCGCGAGAGATCGTATAAAAATACAATAAAATCATCAAGACTTTATCTATCGCGGAAACAATGGCCGAATGCAGCGCTATCGGGGCTGGAGCGATGGGAATTGCCAGTCTGGCTAGCGTCGTAGCAGCGCCGGTCGGATTCGTCCTCGAAGGAGTAGCCATCGGGTTAGGCGGTATGGCGATGGCGATGAAATACGCGAAATACAAGCTCGGTAAAAAATCAAAGAAAGTAGAAACACAACGAGATAAAAGTTTTAGCCGAGAGTAAACTTAACACAATCGGCAGCCACGTTTCGAAAGCGATCGAAGACAGTTGTATAAGCCAAGAAGAATTTCTTTTAATCAACGAGGAGCGAAACAAGTACTCGGAGATGAAAGAAAACATTCGAACAAAATTTACTCCCAAAGACGCTCAGTCAGATGTTAAAGCCATCGGAGAAAAAGAAAAAAAAAGACCTTGCAGAAAAACTTTACTGCAAAATTTTCTATAGAAAAATCTTACAACGAGTTGTATAATAAACTAGCCTTAGATCCGCTAGAAAGACCACCAGCGTATAATTCAACTTTTTAATACTATTTTATTTTTCAACTCTTCCATGACGAGATTAAAATTTCTTCTAGCTCTCGCTTCGAGCCGGTTTAAAAAAGGTCTTTTTAATATATCGCCGCATTTCGTACATAAATGCGTCGTTGTTTTAGTACCCTTCTTACACCTTCTGCATGGACCCGATATACATTTTCCTTGTCGAATACGCCACTGATGCAGCGGACAAAATTTGTCTCCTATTGTTTGTTTTACCAACTAAAAGCCATTCGCACGGAATATTCTTTTTAGGCGCTAAATTGTCAAAATGTTTTATCACCGCCAACATGTAATCTTTTCTAGTCGGTTTACCGTACTTGCCAGATGGCTCGCCCATCTTTATTTCTTTTCTTTCAACAAACTCTTTCAGTTGCGCCACAGTCTTAGACCAAAATTTAGTATTCATCATCTTTATCATCCTACTAGATTTTATAAAATAAAATTTCAATTTTTAAAGTTATTTTTTCGATATTTTTTTTTCGAGAGGCGGCGAGGTTAAGATCCCCCGGGTCTTAAAAACAAAAAAGAACCGGGGATGCGAACCGGTTTAAACTGTTTTTTTTTTGGAAAAGGGGCGGGGCCAAGGGGGCGGGGAGGGGGTTTTGGGGGGAGTGAGCCAGACCCCTTACTTTATCTTCTACTTGGGGGGACATAGTCCCTATCGACCCATCCCCATTACCATATCTTACCGATGCACCAGATACCTGCATTTTCTTTCTCGATCATGATACACCTTGATGACATTGTTATGATATTGTGTCATTTCAATTATTTTCCTTTATCTATCCTTTATCTTATCTTATTAAATTGTTTCCTTTGAGAATGGACATACCCATTTGGCCACACCCTTTGGTACGCCACTGGAGATTGTTTAAGAAACCCAAATATGCTTTTGATTTCATCTTACATACAGACCTATAGAGTAGACAAAAAGAACGTCATTTATTGGGGAAGCTTTCCCCCAAAGGAAGCAATGCCGTACTAACAATCGTCTCACATTAATGTTTTGTTTTCTCCACTGAATTTGTTTTCCTAGTTTAAATGTTAACTTATTGACAGAATCATTTCCCTGGAAGTCTGGATTCATCACACGAAGTTAGTTTTTCGATAATAATTCCTTCATTGTGTGTTTGTGTAATTACCAATGGTGTACCCGACTTATTCCCAGTTATGGTTGAAGAGAATAGCAAAGATGAGGAAAAAACTGTCATAACAATCACACACAATAACAAGGGTAACAACTGGGAGAGTGGTGTCTTCAGAAATACCCCTCTCCCCCTCTCCCTCTGAAAAACTCCAAATGGTTGATGAGACACCACACATTGTGTGATATAAACTCTATATAACAAAACGTGTTTTGTTCTGTTTTGATTCCAAGTAAACTTGGGTTGTACAGAGGCGACAGAGGCGACAGGGACGAATCGTGGTGACACCTGTCCGTTACACGAGTCAGCGAATGATGAGCTATACAATTGGATAAAATTAGCCCTACAGAAATGGTTACAGAAACACTGTCTGGCTGTTTGTCCTCCATCGAAAGGTAAGGAGTCACAATATTTTAAGCCAGTATACACTATACACCTTTGGTAAATGCGTCCATAACCGATAAGAATCAAGAGATACAAACCAACATGTCAAAGTTTCAATTTACTTCATTGTGTAAATGAATTCAGACTGACTGTTCGTATTCATTGTGTACATGAATTCAGACTGACTGTTCGTATTCATTGTGTACATGAATTCAGACTGACTGTTCGTATTCATTGTGTACATGAATTCAGACTGACTGTTCGTATTCATTGTGTACATGAATTCAGACTGACTGTTCGTATTCATTCCAATGTGGAATTTCTATATTCGGATGATAGAAATGCATTTTGGAAATTATGTAAAACTGTGATCATTACCCATCGCTGCATAGTTAGTGACTTGAGTTGGTCATTACCCATAGCTGCATAGTTAGTGACTTGAGTTGGTCATTACCCATAGCTGCATAGTTAGTGACTTGAGTTGGTCATTACCCATAGCTGCATAGTTAGTGACTTGAGTTGGTCACTTAGACTTGAGTCTGAATCTGATTCAAGTCACGAAAATTTTAAAACACGAAATTGAATGCAGCTGCCCATCGGATACATAATGTCGGTATATAGCGCCCCCATTGCTCGCCTACAGGTTGTGCTGTCAATATTCCACAAGAATGTACAAAATAATACATCTGGAAACCTGACAAAACTGTCTTAAGTTTAGAGGATTGTCCATATCTCAATTGGCAATCTTGAAAATCTTGTTTGGTTGGCAGTTTTGTTTAAAGTTATTGTTTATCCAGCCTACAGAAAGAAATGTTTCAGTGCGACTTGAAAAACTTGAATTGAGACTTGACTTGATAAACCGACCCAATTTCCGTCCGTCTGTCTGTCCATCATTTTAGAACCAAGTGAGACCACCACCCCACCAAGTGAGACCACTGCCCCGCCAAGTGCGACCATTGCCCCGTTTCTCGACTGCCAGTCCTTGCTGGATGCTGGTCACACCGCGGATGGTGTTTACACCATCAACCCATCACAATATCCAGAAGGCTTAGAGGTCTTCTGTGATATGACAACGGACTCAAAAGGCTGGATTGTAAGTACACTACAGTAAAACTTATAAACAATCATGACAAAACAAGTAATACAAAATACATTTCATTTCGAAATCGATCATATCGAGAGTGCACCTTTTTAACTTTCTATTTTGTACGGAAGCGTTAAAGTGAATAAAGTGACAAAAATACTCGGCTTAAGTCATAATTGTGGCTTAATTAAAACAAATACTTAGCTTAAGTCATAATTATGATATAATAAGTCATAATTGTGACTTAATTAAGCATTAGTCATAATTATGACTTCAGCTAAGTAATTTTTTAAGTCATAGTTATTACTTAAGCTAAGTAAATTTTAAAGTTGTAATTTGTAATTAAAGTTGTAATTATGACTTGGTACTAAGTTATAATTATGACTTGGTACTAAATCATAATTATGACTTAAAGCCAAGTATTTTTGTTACGGTGTCCCTTTAACGGTTCCGTCATTTTGTTCTTATTGCATAAATCTGTAAAGGTATTCCAACGACGCCAGGATGGGACGGTTAATTTCACCCGCAGCTGGGACGAGTATAGCAATGGTTTCGGGAACAAGACCGGAGAGTTCTGGTTGGGGAACGACATCCTCCGTCGTCTCACCAACGTAAGCGGGGATACATGGGAGATGAGAGTGGATCTTAAAGCTAGAGATGGGACTACACCAGGGTCTGCTGTATATCAAGCATTTCGCATCGAAGGAGATACGTACATACTCCACGTGGGTGTATATAGTACAAAAGACAACCCGATATTTTATGGTAAGTACATGTAGGTTTTCTGAACATACCAAATAGGACCTCTAAATATCCTACTCGACAAATGCTTTATATCAGATATTGCCAAGCCTCGTATTGAGGGGAAAGTGTGCAGTAAAAGATACTACATGGGTCAATGTGACGTCCTATTATGGGTCGTGTGTACCCACTCCACACCCCTTATAACCATCTTGGGTCCTCATATAGATGTCACCGTCTGCACCCCCAGAATATTATACCAGATTTGGGAGATTTTGTCTTAAATTAAGGTATAGTTGTAATTAAAAAATATACCAATTGGTCGAAATTTATTGTAAAAATTACCTGGTGTAAAGCTGTTGATGGTATCAATCTTTCCTAGTAATAATTTTGTCAGAGGTGCTGTCATTTTAAAGGAAAAAAGTGAAATAATTATTGCCGATAATATTTGAGATGTTTACTGTTTCCACGTTAGAATGCACACAATGTTCCAGTTTGCCACCGAACAATCTAAATGCATTGTAACTTTTTTTCTCGTTAAAGGGGCAATATCGTCACGATCAACAGGACATGGAATCGGGATGTTATTTTTAGATTCACTCATTGACCTTATCACGCGTGATAAGGTCAAGGTCTCAATAGTTCGATATCCAACTTTTTTTCCTTTTTCACGGTAGAGTGAGCAGTAACTTGTAGCTTTATACAGCATACATTGTCTTTTTGCCTGAATAAGTAAATTATTCATTTGTGTATTTATATTTTGTTCTTTCTTTTTAATTTAATGTTTGTTATTTTGTATTTATTTATTTTATTTATAAATATTTTTAGGGTGCTGGAGGCGGGCCCGTTTCCCCTCTTGGATCTCACTATAGGGCAGATGAAATGTGGTTTCAATACAATTTACTTGCGCCATTTATTTCATTTATTTTCTCTGTTTCCTAGGTGATTCTCTTACTGCTGACCACAATGGACAGCCATTCTCGACGTACGATCGTGACAACGATGCTGACTCTACTTACAACTGTGCAGATGAGATGAAGGGAGGTTGGTGGTTCAATAAGTGTACGCCGAATAAAGTGGGTTATCCTACCGCTCCCTACAGTAACCAGAATGGCGAGTATTCCCATAAGCCATATGTTAAACTAGGGTATAGCCGTGGCATTGTGTGGAGTAATTTTGGAAAGCCAGTAATGCGCAGTGAAATGAAAATGCGTCGTTCCTCTTAAAAGTCGCATTTCAATATCAACCAATTATTTTCAAGGCACCCTTGATAACGCCGTAATCATATTTCATTCTACGAACAATATCCTTGAAACCCCTCCATATCCTGTTATGGGCAATTTGTTCACATTATCCCGTGAAATATTAATACTGTTTGAGAGGAAACATTTAATTATAAGCTCTTTCCAAATCGTCCCTAATTTTGCCATAGTGACAAATCCAACTTTTTAAAATTTTAAGTTTTCCCGCCCATTAGTACATTCAGGAAAAGACCTACCATTGTATCTAATCCACATGCATGTATTCCTTATAGTTTTGGAGATAGAGCATGCATTCAAATGACGAATGCTCTAACTGGCTATTTTTGTAATTTGGCAAAGTGACCAATACCGCATTGGTCACTATGCCAACTCAATTCGGGATTGATCACTATGGCAAATTAGGGACGAAATATAATATGGTATGTTCGCATAAATTCAAAATAAATGCAAAATTTTACAGAGCATTGATGTCTCTGACGTTCAACTTTGAGAAGGCACTCATGAATATTTAATAATTTTACAATTATTGTCAATGTGTTAAGGTAAATGATCAAATGACCATACCCTCTTGACAAAACATGTGGGTGTGTGTTTGTGGGGGGGGGGGGTTGTAGCTCCCCCTCCACCCTAAATAGGATAAGTTGATCGAATGGCCTATTCACCATATATTAATGACTTACCCCCATGTCTTATTCCCTGAATACAAGAGGTTGTGTACCTGTACATGCTCATTATAGTAACCTGCCTAATTGTGTCTGTTTGCACGGGCAACAACGCTTTCAAATGTCATTGAATTGTAAGTAAATTAATGGAAATAGCTACATCCATTTATTTATAATAGCTACGTCCATTTATTTATTCCTTATGTCAAGGATTGAACTTTTCTTTGGAACTATCAGATTATTGGGCCTTCTCGCTGGTGCATGCAGCATGTAAGCTACAGAGTGTGCGGTTGTGAGAATTACTGCTTCACCTATTGCAGCGAATAGGCTTATACAACATTATTACCTGAATTGGATATATTCAAATTAATTAAGGAAACAAAAGAAAAAAAATTGATTATTTGTACCCAGATAAACTTTTAAGTGTGTTGTTTCATTATAAGAATAATGTTTGTAAATAATTTCAACATTTAATCAAGAATAACTTTGCGGCATATATAACAACTATTATAGCTGTATATATGTGGCATTATAGGCTAGTGTATCACGCTTGCTGTCTTTTGGTTACGTAGGATGACAATAGAAATGTTCAAGATTTCAAAATGACAAATTGTTCCTTTTTAATTAAAATGAAAGTATGAATGTTATTGATAAATAACAAAACGGTAGAATTTTAACATTAACTCATTACTTGATGTAAAGCTTATAATGATATCAATCTCCTCTAATGATTACGTCAGAGGTGATGTCATTTGTAACAAAAGTGAAATAATTTCCAGATTGAATTTAGGAAAGTTTAATTGGTTAACACCAAACGAGGTTGCAGTGAGAGCAGTATAATTTTATTGTTGTAGAACTAATGGGGAAAATAAGCATTTTAAATAAAACCTTCTCTGTCATTCTGATTATTATATCATAATTTGATTACCAATTGTGTTTCGCATGGGTTCATTAAATTGTTTGAACATCAACGTTTTTATGTAATTATTGTAAATATAAGTCCTTACACTCTTAAAACTGTTGAATCAACCATATAAGAGTTCGACGAGTGACAACAGTTTATAAAGTTAAATTCAACTAAAAAGAAAGTGTTGAATTAACACGGAGTCAAGATAAGTCTTACTTTATCAATGTTAATTCATCAATTTTAAAAGTTAAATCCATCTTTATAAACAGTCACTGACCGAACTCTTTAAAATGTTGATTCAACACTTTAGTTTTAAGTGTATCTAATAAATGTATCGTCTCGTGTTTTCTGCTGATTTTACATCGACTATTTCCTTTAAGAAAAGGAAACAAAAAAACTTCGAAATGAGATATTTTATTATAGTCAAAAGATAAGATTTAGGCCTATAATAAAAAAAATTATCTAATTTATGACAGGACCCAGCATAAATTAATTTTGGTACATATTCACTGTAAAAAAGATGCTTCTCATGATTATTTTGAGAATTGTACAATGTTTACGTATTTGTTATCCTTTTCTCAAGTTAAATAGAAATGTTCCAATGCAAAAGAAAATATTTGGAAATTGCGACAAACACGGGCGATACATCTTTGATTTAGTTACGGTATTTCTTGATGATCTTAATGTTAGTATTAACCTGGTGAATAACGTCCAGGCTTGTTATAATGTGTAATACATCTCTGAAAGTGTAACAGTTTTGTGTTGTGTGTCCATAATTGCCATGAGAGTATTTCCCCTTTCAGTTTCAAGTGAAAATATACCAGTTTACCAATCCCCACATCAAGAAAGGGCAGCCCGGGATTGAGGGGGGGGGGGGGTGGAAGAAACAATTGATCAGTTCACAAGGGCAAAGTGCATACATGGATGGATTGACCATTGTGCATGAACGATTAAACTGAAATTATGGTCTAATACAGTAAGCCCAAACAATTGTCTGGTTACGGCCACGGAGTCCAGAATAGTCTGGATGCAAGACGTTATTAAACCAATACTAGTTACACGATCACCACGCCAATCTTCGTGTGTGTGGAGGTAGAATTAGCCTCCATAGATGGGCTAAGTCAGATTGTGGACATGCATGAATAGCGCCCGCTGTTGGTGGATCAAACCACAGCAGATCGGCGCGCGTACGTGCAACGTCACAAGTAACGTCTTGCACCTAGACTAACTCCAGAGCAGTTGAAACAAGCCCTGTCTTTATAAGGAAAATGGAAGATAGTTCCATCTTTGGGTAAAACATTTTGGGGAAAACAATCGTAGCGTCCTCGAGTGGTAATCTAAGTGACGTCAGATTATTGCTTGTGCTAAAGACAACATCTGTGCCAAGTTTGACGGCCAACGAATGAAAATCATTTTATGGAAAACATATGGGGAACTTACTGTTTTTGACCACCCCCCAAAAAAAATCAAAATAATGGTTATAGCGCCCCTAACGCCCTATTCTATATGTATGGAAGTGTTTACGACCCCATTCTATAGATCTTTATTTCATATGATAGTACTTGCGTCCAGACAGCCAGGAATTTCCCGTAAAAATCCAATATATTTTACAGTGTAATGGCAGGAAAATCCCGAATTCTCCTAATTTAACTTATAATCTGTTTTTTGGAGAAGATTATATGTATTTCCCCCTTCTCAGCTGAAGTGTGCTACTTTGGGAACGAACCAGACCCTCATGAGACCCACAAACTCCGGTGGGTGCTACCGGTTCAAGACCCGTGTCGGGTTCGGTAGGGTTCAACTGGGTCCCCTAACTCCCTCACTTGTCTTGTTGTTCTATTTCCCGACCGATGAGCTTAAAGATGGGCTTACACAAACGTTTCGGTCGGAGGGACCGCGCACAGGACGCTTTCAATGATCTGAAAGTTTTTCGTAGGCCTATACCGATATATTCAGCAGCAATGTTGCCTCTGGAGGGAATCTTGTACTCCTGCCACCCCCACGTCTAAGCTTTGGTTATACGCCACAGCCAGCCAGGCTTACAAAATCATCCACACGTATATGAACGTGAGATATAAAAACAAAGGAAACTGTTCAACTGTCCAATGTTTCAAAGACAAAATATAATTTAGTGGACCTTAAATTAACCCAGTGTGCATATATATATATATATATATATATATATATATATATATATATATATATATATATATATATATATATATATACTGGTGGTAAAACGTCTAAAATTGCATCAATACTTCAATGAATCAAGATATATGAATAAATTAAGCCTATTTCAATGTGCATGCTCTTAACGAGAACCTTTTAAAAATTCATTCAAATTGTTCGTATTCATTCCATCATAAAATTTCTGCCTTTGGATGGCAGAAATTCCTTTTGAGAATTATTTCTGTAAAACGATAAACACCTGAGCTGAGATATGTTTGATACCATCATCAGCTTTACACTAAGTAAGTTTTATGAACAATTGTAATCATTTATATGTTTTCCAAGATTACCAATATTGTATAGGCCTATATAAGATGTACAGTTTTCTGTTAATAACTGTGTCCTCTACAAAATATCAGATTGTATGTTAGTTGAGATAAACACATGGTGTTACCGCAAACCGAAACGATATCGATATTTCACCATGCAAAGCCTCAAAACTATAATGTTTGTTGCTGTTAAAACAAAAATCGTTGTCTGCCTGTTAGAAAAACTACTAGTATAGACATATATTATAGAAACCGTATTTACGAACATCACTGTTACATCTAGTCCTCAAGGATCCATCGTCTCTTAGATCCGACCTGCACACATACAGTGATAATGATAATGAGGTACATAAACTTTCACTCGATTATTAAATCATAAAGGTAACAATGTGACAACGCAGAATATTTTATGTTCATGTCTAAGTGACATATTGCATTGGCGCAGACTCAAATTAGCGAATTTCCCTTTTTAAAATTTCATGATTTTCCTGAGCCAAGTGCTTCCATAGATCATTAGCTCAAACTACTTCAATTATATATCAACAGCGTAATGGCATTTCTTTTGTATTCAATCTTTTGGACATCCATCCTGGTGACATTTTAATTTGGCATATAGCTTTCAATTGAAATATGCATGAATTGGCGACTCCAGCGCACAGTATTCAATTACTCACTTCAAATTGTTCTTTTTTTTATTGGCCAATGCTTTGTCATTTTTAAAGCTTTACAACACTATTATTGGCTGTATCAGAACTATCAGAAGTCTAGCTACATATACTATATATATACAAAGGTTGTGTTTTCTCTATCGTGGGAAATCATATCACGTGATCTATACCGGCGGGGAGGCGTGTGTGGGGGGATACATTATCTTCGGCACAAAAATACTCTCTAAGCTGTTAAAAACTACCAGTAGTTGGCAATGTAATCAAGATATTGTGTAATAGCAGTTCGGGTCTTGTTAACCCGAATCTCCTACTGGTTTATCTAATCAATATTCATTGGGCAAAGCGACCAATAACTATCACTTGGATACATGTCACTTGCACACATTATCTATCAACGATTGGTTGTTTTTGATACGGAAGCTTGAATTGAATTGAATAAAAACAAAGAAAACTGTTCAACTGTCCAATGTTTCAAAGACAAAATATAATTTAGTGGACCTTAAATTAACCCAGTATGCATATATATATATACTGGTGGTAAAACGTCTAAAATTGCATCAATACTTCAAGGAATCAAGATATATGAATAAAATTAACCTATTTCATTGTGCATGCTCTTAACGAGAACTTTTTAAAAATTCATTCAAATTGTTCGTATTCATTCCATCGTGAAATTTCTGCCTTTGGATGGCAGAAATTCCTTTTGGGAATTATTTCTGTAAAACGATAAACGATAAACACCTGAGCTGAGATATGTTTGATGTAAGTTTTATGAACAATTGTAATCATTTATATGTTTTCTGAGATTACCAATATTGTATAGGCCTATATAAGATGTACAGTTTTCTGTTAATAACTGTGTCCTCTACAAAATATCAGATTGTATGGTTTTCTTAATTGTCATAGACCAAGTGTACATTTTGTGCCCGGCGCAGTTTGACCTTTAGAGTTCTTTTCTAAACATGTGATATTATTGGTCACGTCGTCTATTCTTCTCCTAGAACTCCCCCAATAACAATTAATCCAACCCGCTTAAAAGCCCATACCTATTGGTATTTTCGGGGGAAAAAGGGATAAATGATGACAGAGTTACATGAAACTTATATTTGATGTAAAGTCAACGATGGTATCAAACATCCCTTTAAATCTTGGTCTGTCTCAGGTGCTTTCATTAATTTAGTACATTATTAATCAAATTATATTGCAATTGAATTTGTGTTATCCTGAGACACAAAATCAGAATGCATGATTACTATTTTCTTTTTAACGACACAATTAAACAGACGTTTTACCAAGAGTGTGTACTGGTTTTAAAGGACATGTATACCTATGTACCACACTGTCATTAATGTAAAACATTACCGTTTGTTGAACACATTTTTTCTTCTATCTATTCGCCTTATCTACGATAAATACGAAAATGAGGCTGTAATTCTCACAACCACATTCTACACCACACCAAGAGACGGGTGGCCCAAGGTGAGAGGTGGGGAAAACAATTGATTGATACATAAAGTATTGTCGTGAAATGTCACTATTATTAGAGTGAGACGTGTTACACTCTGTGGAACATGGTAGACCCCTATAATATCCGCTTCATCGACATACTGACTGAGTATATTATTCCTTGGGTTTCGCTTCAAGTTCATATGGGATATTTCCCGAAATAATTGACCTTAGATTATTGTTAATAGTCCATTCTATAGGTACTATTATTTGACAATCAATTAATTTATCATGATCATGTTTTTTTATGACGAGGTCAACTATTTTGTGAAATATCTTATTTTGAGTAACTAACATTTTCTTCAGTAAGGAAAAAACAAAATAGGTATGTTGGTAAATTATGTGAATTTGTTCAGTACATTATAACCCCCATATTTTTTCCGGTACATTCACCAAACTTATTCCCCCTCCTCCACTCCAGTCTACGGTGCTTATTTTACCCCCTTCAACCCCATCCCTTCCCCTGGCGCTCAGCAAATTATTTAGGATCGGACATTTCAACATTGGGCTGGTGTGCACGTTTAATGTTTTGTTTGCTCGTTGTTTTTTTAATCAATGTTTGTTGCTGTTAAAAAAATCGTTGTCTGCCTGATAGACATATATTATAGAAACCGTATTTACGAACATCACTGTTACATCTAGTCCTCAAGGGTTCATCGTCTCTTAGATCCGACCTGCATGCACACAGTGATAATGAGGTAAATGAACTTTCACTCGATTATTAAATCATAAAGGTAACAATGTGACAACGCAGAATCTTTTATGTTCATGTCTAAGTGAAATATTACTGAAGTATTATGAGTTGTAAAACGTTATTACCTGTGTATTGTTAATGAGCCTTTAGCTTGCCATGGCGTTGTTCATGGCATTGGTGCAGACCCAAATTTGGCGAATTTCCCTTTTAAAATTTCAATTTTCCTGAGCCAAGTGCTTCCATAGATCATAAACTGAAACTACGTCAACAGTGTAATGGCATTTCTTTTGTATTCAATCTTTTGGACATCCATCCCGGTGACATTTTAATTTGGCATATTGCTTTCAACTGATATGCATGAAATGGCGACTCCAACGCACAGTATTCAATTACTCACACCAAATTGTTCTTGTTTTTGATTGGTCAGTGCTTTGTAATTTTTAAAGCTTTACAACACTATGATTGGCTGTATCGGAACTTTCAGAAGTCTATTACCTACATATACTATATATACAAAGGTTGTGTTTTCTATATCGTGGGAAATCATACCACGTGATCTATACCGGTACCATAATCGGGGAGGCGTGTGTGTGGGGGGATACGTTTTTCATATAGGGATATGAACGTTTGCCCGATTTGTGAGGCCTCTCACCGCGTCACCGCACCGATTTGGAAGCCGACCGATGACCAGAACCCGGATACCTTTTTTTTACCTTAGCTAATTTTGGGTTAAATCCTGGAAGGTTCAAGTTCAACCTGGGCTAGCCCAGCCATAGGCATACACTTCGCCTGCAGCGGAGGTTGTATTGAACAACATTACGTTTTGTATACACTGAACGAATGAAGGAAAATTGATAACCTATTAGTATGGTCAAATGATGTAACGAAGTAATTTGTAATATTATGACAGTTCGCTCATTAAAGGGAAGGTATAATATCTGTACTTACAAGACTAAAAAATTACCAAATTCATATCTGAAAAGTTACGTAATGTGAAGTTGGTAATGGGACCAATCATTCTGAAATATAATTTTGTCTGAAGTGCTCTCATTTAAGAGAAAACACCCAAAAAAAACAATGCATATTTACAAAATAGTTGCCGACAGCAACTTTTTGCTCCTACTGTTTCTTGAAAATTGTGAATGCTTGTTCAAACCTTTCTCATGACTGGTTGTTTAATATATATCTCGATTCAAATAATGTAAGCATACCCATAAAAGCAGGTTTGTCCAACATTACAAATATTGTTTTTCCCTTTAATATTTACAGACAGTAAAATGACTAGATAGACTGCAGTCGATCGTGACGTGTGTTTGGCTATTATACAGGCCTATAGCGAAAACAATTGACTGAAATGATAAAATAGACGTGAACTACGGTGCGCGTGACATTGACAACTGCAGCAGCGCGTTGTTCTGAATGAACCGCCTTCATAATTCGTGTTTTCCCCCACAACAGTTTCACCTCTGATCAGCTCATCTTATTGTGTGAATATCAATTGGAAACTAAAAGCATCTAAGTAAAACAGACCAAGCAATTGACTGTTAAAGAAAACATGATGTCACTGCATCTGGCGTTGGTGACGACACTTGCGGCAGTTGCCTTTGGTAAGTTATCTGAAGATCAGCTAGGGGCGGGACGAGTTTTCAAGGAAGCCGAACCTCTTCTTTAGTTTTTGTTGGGGGAGTGTTTTTGGTTTTCGGGGGATCTTAGTGGACCCATCCCCATTACTATATCTTACCGATGCACCAGGCAGCTGCATTTTCTTTCTCGATCATGACACACCTTGATGACATTATTATGATATTGTGTCATTTCAATTATTTTCCTTTATCTTTCCTTTATCTTATCTTATTAAATTGTTTCCTTTGGGAATGGACATACCCATTTGGCCACACCCTTTGGTCCGCCACTGGAGATTGTTTAAGAAACCCAAATATGCTTTTGATTTCATCTTACATACAGACCTATAGAGTAGACAAAAAGAACGTCATTTATTGGGGAAGCTTTCCCCCAAAGGAAGCAATGCCGTACTAACAATCGTCTCACACTAATGTTTTGTTTTCTCCACTGAATTTGTTTTCCTAGTTTAAATGTTACCTTATTGACAGAATCATTTCCCTGGAAGTCTGGATTCATCACAATAAGTTAGTTTTTCGATAATAATTCCTTCATTGTGGGTTTGTGTATTTACCAATGGTGTACCCTACCGGTCCTACTAATTGCCGACCCCTGCCGACATCTACCGACAAAAGGGTTACAACTGGGAGAGTGGTGTCTTCAGAGATACCCCCTCCCCCTCTCCCCCTGAAAAACTCCAAATGGTTGATGAGACACCACACATTGTGTGATATAAACTTTATATAACAAAACGTGTTTTGATTCCAAGTAAACTTGGGTTGTACAGAGGCGGCAGGGACGAATCGTTGTTACGTCTGTCCGTTACACGAGTCAGCGAATGGTGAGCTATACAATTGGATGAAATTAGCCCTACAATGGTTACAAAAACACTGTCCAGCTGTTTGCCCTCGATCGAAAGGTAAGGAATCACAATATTTTAAGCCAGTATACACATTTGGTAAATGCATCCATAACCGATAAGAATCAAGAGATACAAACCAACCTGTCAAAGTTTCAATTTACTTCATTGTGTAAATGAATTCAGACTGATTGTTCGTATTCATTGTGTACATGAATTCAGACTGACTGTTCGTATTCATTGTGTAAATGAATTCAGACTGACTGTTCGTATTCATTGTGTACATGAATTCAGACTGACTGTTCGTATTCATTGTATACATGAATTCAGACTGACTGTTCGTATTCATTGTGTACATGAATTCAGACTGACTGTTCGTATTCATTGTGTACATGAATTCAGACTGACTGTTCGTATTCATTGTGTACATGAATTCAGACTGACTGTTCGTATTCATTGTGTAAATGAATTCAGACTGACTGTTCGTATTCATTGTGTACATGAATTCAGACTGACTGTTCGTATTCATTGTGTACATGAATTCAGACTGACTGTACGTATTCATTGTGTAAATGAATTCAGACTGACTGTTCGTATTCATTGTGTACATGAATTCAGACTGACTGTTCGTATTCATTGTGTAAATGAATTCAGACTGACTGTTTGTATTCATTGTGTACATGAATTCAGACTGACTGTTCGTATTCATTGTGTACATGAATTCAGACTGACTGTTCGTATTCATTGTGTAAATGAATTCAGACTGACTGTTTGTATTCATTGTGTACATGAATTCAGACTGACTGTTCGTATTCATTGTGTACATGAATTCAGACTGACTGTTCGTATTCATTGTGTAAATGAATTCAGACTGACTGTTCGTATTCATTGTGTACATGAATTCAGACTGACTGTTCGTATTCATTGTGTACATGAATTCAGACTGACTGTACGTATTCATTGTGTAAATGAATTCAGACTGACTGTTCGTATTCATTGTGTACATGAATTCAGACTGACTGTTCGTATTCATTGTGTAAATGAATTCAGACTGACTGTTCGTATTCATTGTGTAAATGAATTCAGACTGACTGTTCGTATTCATTGTGTACATGAATTCAGACTGACTGTATGTATTCATTGTGTAAATGAATTCAGACTGACTGTTCGTATTCATTGTGTACATGAATTCAGACTGACTGTTCGTATTCATTGTGTACATGAATTCAGACTGACTGTACGTATTCATTGTGTAAATTAATTCAGACTGACTGTTCGTATTCATTGTGTACATGAATTCAGACTGACTGTATGTATTCATTGTGTACATGAATTCAGACTGACTGTTCGTATTCACTGTGTACATGAATTCAGACTGACTGTTCGTATTCATTGTGTACATGAATTCAGACTGACTGTACGTATTCATTGTGTAAATGAATTCAGACTGACTGTTCGTATTCATTGTGTACATGAATTCAGACTGACTGTACGTATTCATTGTGTAAATGAATTCAGACTGACTGTTCGTATTCATTGTGTACATGAATTCAGACTGACTGTTCGTATTCACTGTGTACATGAATTCAGACTGACTGTTCGTATTCATTGTGTACATGAATTCAGACTGACTGTTCGTATTCATTCCAATGTGGAATTTCTATATTCGGATGACAGAAATGCATTTTGGAAATTATGTAAAACTGTGATCATTACCCATAGCTGCATAGTTAGTGACTTGAGTTGATCATTACCCATCGCTGCATAGTTAGTGACTTGAGTTGATCTATTACCCAGAGGGCAGAGTTGGTTGATTAGATCTCTGACCGACCGACCGAGTGGGTTGTGAAAAATATCGCGGAGCTTTGACGGAAATGTTATCCTTTTTTATCTTTGATTATGTTTGTCATCCGCTCATATATCGTGATTTTATATGTTTGCTTAATGTTTCTTAATCGATGTACTGTATTTTTGATATGATATTTGTTATATTTTAGCGGATTTTTAACTTTGATACTTCTCGTAATAATCAACATGACAGAAGAGTCTGTTTACACTCATCCATACATTCCTGGGCATACGTTGTAGGCCTACACCTGGTATTGAACTGAGTTATTATTACGCTCAGAAGCTTTCCGTCGCGGAAATTGTTAATGTTATTGATGTCTTTTTAACTAAGTATTGTACATTTTGTCTGAGACTGAATAGGTATTTTAGATTTAGTCTCGGATTTTGTGTAGTAATTGATTCTGGTCGCCATTTTATATTTTTACGGTAGAGCTCCTCTGCCTTATTGATGTTCAATATTGTTGTCCTTTGAAATGTTTGTAATGTGGTAAACTCCAATAGTCTACAATTTGACATCTTGTCATTGATTTACACATCATCTAAACTGAACAAACAGTTTATTGCATCTAGGGTTTTTTATTCCTCCATGCTTGTAAATTTCAAATTTAATGCAAGGGTTGGTAAACTAAACTTGGCTGTATCTATTATGTCTCTTTTGGGATTGTGTGGGGATATACACCCCCACCCAGGACCACAAACCAAATCAAACTGTAAGAAACCTAGAAGGAAACGTAAACCAAAGTTCCCATGTACCATATGTGGACAAGGGCGCAACCACTGGGGGGGGGGGAGGGGGGGGGTCGGGGTCACGACCCCCCTACTTTTATGTGGACCTCCCCAACTTCTGGAAGACCTTATTTTCTGGGGAGGTCCAAAATAGTCCGATAAGCGTTTATTATCGTGAAACATCCATATTTCACAGGTGAAATACTAGCTTAATCTAATTAATAAAACATTTTGGTATTTTATGTATACATGATCCTAGTAATGTCATTCATGACATCACAATTATGCAACACTTCCATCAACACGCTGAAATACGTGATATTGAACCAAGACCCCATCTGCTAGTGGCGTGCTCGCTTCGCTCGCCCGCAGATCACGTTGCTATTGGCTGCTTGGGACCCCCCCCCCTGCCCCCAACTTTCAACACGTGGTTGCGCCCTTGTATGTGGAGACGATGTACTTGACAACCACCGTGCACTCAGTTGTGACACCTGTGGCTTATGGACCCACACCCAATGTGGGGAAGTTAGTGATGCAGAATACGTCACCTTTGTCAATCAAGAAGACTTTGTGTGGCCAGTGGCGGACCGTCAGGGGGGACTGGGGGGGCAGCCGTCCCCCGGCCCGGAGGGCCTGACCTCCTCAAAGAAAAAAGTTTTTTTTTTAACATTCTGGTGGAGGGGGGTGGGGGTGGGGGGATGGGGGTGGTTGGGGGACCGGGCCCGAGCTGGAACTTACACAAATCAACCGGGCCCTTTCTTTATTTTGAGCTCCCCTGAAAACATGAAGTGTAATCATGACGGGTCTCTCGGAAATCACGTGTGGTTAGGGAATGATGCCTGGGGGGGGGGGGGGGCCGACCGTGCGCTCTGCCCCCCGGCCCGGCGGTAACTTGTTCCGCTACTGTGTGTGGCATTGTCCATCTTGTGATATTTTAAACTTTAATGATTCCTACTCCATGGTTCACGATTTTGAATGCACTAACCAGTATGAATTACTTGGTGATTCAGTAGTTGGCATTGTGTTTGCAGGCAAACCTCTTCCCCCACCACATACATGCATTAGCAATACACCAGACAGTGTCAGACTTCCAAGGCCTAAGAAAACTAAAAGTAAACCTGCCAGGGATTCGAAGTCTACTTCACCATGGATCATGACAGACCGATTGGCCTCAGCCTTTGAACCCGAGGAAGCACACACTCACACCGGTTTAAACACTCATCCTAATTCAGAAACACTTAGTGATCTAGACTCACATGTTGGTTCAATCACACAGACTAGAACAAACGACACATGAACAATAGTTCTCACACAGACGAAAACTCCAAAAATGAAAATACCAAACCACATATCAAAGGACCACTTAAGATCCTCAACATAAATTTCAGAAGTCTTAAAGGGAAGATCCCTGAACTCCATGCTCTAATTGAAACTGAGGGGCCGGACATCCTCATCGCAACAGAAACATGGCTTAATAATAGTATAAAAAATTGTGAACTTTTTCCGTCAAACTATTCCATATTCAGGAAAGATCGCCTGGATGGTTACGGAGGTGTACTCATAGCTGTTAAAAACCTACCAGCGCAACACCTCAGTGATCTTGACGCAGACGCAGAACTCACTTGGATTAAGATTGACATGAACAAAGACAAACCTATTTCCCTGACACCTCACTCAACTCACTACACCAACTTGAAGACTCACTTACAAAACTTTACACTCATCACTCACACCATAACCAAATATGGCTGGGAGGGGATTTCAATCTTAGGGACATAAATTGGGAAAACCAAACTACAAACCCAGGTAGTAGCATCAAAACACAATGCAATACCTTCCTAGACATGTGCACACAGTTTCAACTTGAGCAAATGGTCAAAATTCCAACTAGGGAAAATAATATTCTTGATTTATTTCTTGTTTCAAACCCTACACTGATAAATAGCATAGATACAATCCCAGGTATTGGGGATCATGACATAGTCAGAATATACAGTAACATAAAGCCAAATATTACTAGTTCCACTAGACGCAAGATCTTTCAATACTCGAAGGGTAATATGGCAGTATTAAAAACCGATCTTCTTAGTTTCGGTCATACACTCATCCAAGACTTGGCAAATCATACAGTCCAAGAAAACTGGCTCACTTTCACTTATAAACTCAAAACACTCATGGAAACTCACATTCCAACTAAATTCACAACATCAAGACACAACTTACCTTGGTACAATGCCAGACTTAAACGTATGAACAGGAAGTTACACCGACTTTATAATAAACAACGCAAATCAACACTTGAACACGACAAGACAGTCTTCAAAAAATACCGCACCATGTATAAAAAAGAACTTAGACATGCCCAGACTGAATACATTAGTTCCAACATGAGTGAAAATTTCCATCAGAACACACACAAAAATTGGAAGATGGTTAAAGCAAAACGAGTCGACAGTGGCGGTATTCCACCATTAAAGCACAATAACTATTCTACAAATGACAGTCAAGAAAAAGCTGAAATTCTAAACAATTACTTTAAATCAGTTTATACTCAAGAAGACACGAAACATATCCCAGACATGGATGGAAACCCCACCCCTGATATTTCTGACATTGAAATTTCCAGGGATGGTGTTCGCAAACTTCTTGAAGATCTCCAACCAAATAAAGCATCTGGCCCTGACCAGATCCCCGCAAGGATACTAAAGGAGTGTGCGACTGAGTTGGCCCCCATTCTCACTTCAATTTTTACTCAGAGTTTAAATACAGGTAAACTGCCATCAGACTGGCTCATGTCTCATATATCACCGATTTTTAAAAAGGGCAACCGTAATTCTCCTAGTAATTATCGTCCTATTGCACTTACATCCATATGTTGAAAGATTCTTGAACACATTCTCACTTCACATATTATGTTTCATCTTGACCGGTTCAACATTTTAAACGACTCGCAGCATGGTTTTAGAAGGAGAAGAGGTTGTGACACTCAGTTGATTTTAGCAACTAGTGACTTGGCTGCATCCTTCGAAAAGAACAAACAAGTAGATGCAGTTTTTCTCGATTTTTCTAAAGCCTTCGACCGGGTTCCACATTCACGTCTTCTAAAAAAGCTTCAGCATTATGGCATAACAGGGAAAATCCATGGGCGGATAAAAACATTTCTCACCTTACGCAAGCAAAGAGTTAGTCTTGATGGAAAGTTGTCTTCAGCAGTTGATGTCACATCCAGTGTGCCACAGGGTACGGTCATAGGACCATTATGTTTTTTAATCTACATAAATAATTTACCTAACTGCGTTTCACCTGGCACAATGACCCGCCTATTTGCTGACGATGCCCTTGTGTATAGAGAATTGAATAATCCGGACGATCCTATCATTTTTCAACGTGACTTGGACGCTCTCAGTAAGTGGGGATTAGACTGGCAAATGAAATTTAATACAAATAAATGTTACACAATGCACTTCACATCTAAAAGACCCCAACATTACTCCATACAAACTTTGTGGCAACACCCTGGACATAACTGATTCTCACTCTTATCTTGGTATCATATTTGACAGTAATCTAACATGGAAAACTCATAAAAATAATGTTACAAATAGCTGTAAAAGGACCCTGGGGTGATCCGTAGGAATTTTAAATGTTGCTCGACTGATATAAAATCAAGACTTTACTTGTCCCTTGTCCAGCCTAAACTAGAGTATGGCACAGCTGCTTGGTTTCCATATACCAAACAAGAAACACATACTTGACAAAATCCAAAGATCAGCAGCTAGACTGTGTCAAAACGACTACTCGAGAGATTCTAGCGTTACTGCCATGCTAAGTTCTTTGAGCTGGCCAAGCTTAGACACCAGGAGGAAGATGACTAGGCTCACCATGTTATTCAAAATAACCCACAACCTCGTTGATATTAAATGGCAGGATTACCTCACTAAGCCTCAACGTAGATTAAAAAAGACCCACGACCTCTCCTACCAACGACCGCAAACAAAGACCAAAACTCTTAAATTTAATTTTTTTCCATGGACTACTAAAATTTGGAACGATTTACCACACCATCTACTCGATCAAATAAAGCTAACCAGCTTCAAAACCGGACTTGTTAAACACCTGAACGAAACCACAACCCACAACTCAAACTAGTCGGTCAAGTCAACACTCTGTAGTGATGCGGATTTACCGCTTTTACGGAGTAAAACAATCCAGATCCAGATCCAGATATATAGCTGCATCGTTAGTGACTTGAGTTGGTCATTACCCATAGCTGCATAGTTAGTGACTTGAGTTGGTCATATAGCTGCATAGTTAGTGACTTGAGTTGATCATTACCCATAGCTGCATAGTTAGTGACTTGAGTTGATCATTACCCATAGCTGCATAGTTAGTGACTTGAGTTGATCATTGCCCATAGCTGCATAGTTAGTGACTTGAGTTGGTCACTTAGACGTGAGTCTGAATCTGATTCAAGTCACGAAAATTTTAAAACACGAAGTTGAATGCCGCTGTCCTCGGATACATTATGTCTATTGCTTGGTTGGTATATAGCGCCCCCATTGCTCGCCCTACAGGTTGTGCTTTCAACATTCCACAAGAATGTACAAAATAATACAACATCCGGAAACCTAACAAAACTGTCTTAAGTTTAGAGGCCTGTCCGTATCTCAATTTGCAATCTTGAAAATCTTGTTTGGTTGGATAAGTTATTGCTTATCCAGCCTACAGAAAGAAATGTTTCAGTGCGACTTGAAAAACTTGAAATTGAGACTTGACTTGATAAACCGACCCAATTTCCGTCCGTCTGTCTGTCCATCATTTTAGAACATGAACCCAGAGCATTTATCGCTTTATGGAACTTTTATCAAACATGACGTTTGTTTTGGTCTTTGTCTTGTTTAACTTTGAAATGTGCTCATTCATTTTATTTGAATCAGATGTTACAATGCCATCTGGTGGTTCGACTGCCGCCCCGCAAAGTGCGTCAACTGCCCCACTCAGCGCGAGTACCACCCCGCCAAGCGAGACCACTGCTCTGCCAAGCGGCATCACTACCCCGACAACCAGCCCGCCCAGCGAGAGTACTTCCCCACCAAGTGCGACCGCTACCCCACCAAGTGTGACCACCGCCCCACCAAGTGAGACCACCATCCCGCCAAGCGAGACCACTGCTCTGCCAAGCGACATCACTACCCCGACAACCAGCCCGCCCAGCGAGAGTACTTCCCCACCAAGTGCGACCGCTACCCCACCAAGTGTGACCACCACCCCACCAAGTGAGACCACCGCCCCGCCAAGTGAGACCACCGCCCCGCCAAGTGAGACCACCGCCCCGCCAAGTGAGACCACCGCCCCGCCAAGTGAGACCACCTCCCCGCCAAGTGAGACCACCGCCCCGCCAAGTGAGACCACCTCCCCGCCAAGTGAGACCACCGCCCCACCAAGTGAGACCACCGCCCCACCAAGTGAGACCACCGCCCCGATTCTCGACTGCCAGTCCTTGCTGGATGCTGGTCACACCACGGATGGTGTTTACACCATCAACCCATCGCAATATCCAGAAGGCTTAGATGTCTACTGTGATATGACAACGGACTCAAAAGGTTGGATTGTAAGTACACTACAGTAAAACTTATAAACAATAATGATAAAACAAGTACTGGTAATACAAAATACATTTCATTTCGAAATCGATCATATCGACAGTGCACTTTTTAACTTTCTATTTTGTACGGAAGCGTTAAAGTGAATAAAGTGACAAAAAATACTCGGCTTAAGTCATAATTGTGGCTTAATTAAAAAAAATACTTAGCTTATGTCATAATTATGAGATAATAAGTCATAATTGTGACTTAATTTTTAAAAAAGTCATAATTATGAATTATGCTAAGTCATAATTATGAGATAATAAGTCATAATTGTGACTTAATTAAGAATTAGTCATAATTATGACTTCAGCTAAGTAATTTTTAAGTTATAATTATTACTTAAGCTAAGTAAATGTTAAAGTCATAACTAAGTTATAATTATGACTTTGTACTAAGTCATAATTATGACTTGGTACTCAGTCATAATTATGACTGAGTACCAAGTCATAATTGTGACTTTAAGCCAAGTATTTTTTTTTACGGTGTCCCTTTAACGCTTCCGTAATTTTGTTCTTATTGCATAAATCTGTAAAGGTATTCCAACGACGCCAGGATGGGACGGTTAATTTCACCCGGAGCTGGGACGAGTATAGCAATGGTTTCGGGGACAAGACCGGAGAGTTCTGGCTGGGGAACGACATCCTCCGTCGTCTCACCAACGTAAGCGGGGATACATGGGAGATGAGAGTGGATTTTGTAACAAATGATGGGACTGCACCAGGGTGTGTTATATATCAAGAATTTCGCATCGAAGGTAATACGTACATACTCCACGTGGTTGATGGAACAGAATACCTACCTAACATATATGGTAAGTAGGTTTTCTGAACATACCTAATAGGACCTCTAAATATCCTACTCGACAAATGCTTTATATCAGATAATTCCAAGCCTCATATTGAGGGGAAAGTGTGTAGTAAAAGATACTACATGGGTCAATGTGACCTCCTATGGGTCGTGTGTAACCACCCCACACCCCTTACAACCATCTTGGGTCCTCATATAGATGTCACCGTCTGCACCCCAGAATATTATAACAGATTTGGGAGATTTCGTCTTAAAGTAAGGTATAGAATTAAAAAACAACCAATTGATCGAAATTTATTGTAAAATTTACCTGGTGTAAAGCTGATGATGATATCAATCTTTCCTAGTAATAATTTTGTCAGAGGTGATGTCATTTTAAAGAAAAAAAGGTGAAATAATTATTGCCGATAATATTTGAGATGTTTACTGTTTCCACGTTAGAATGCACACAATGTTCCAGTTTGCCACCGAACAATCTGAATGCATTGTAACACTTATTTTCTCGTTAAAGGGGCAATATCGTCACGATCAACAGGACATGGAATCGGGTTGTTATTTTTAGATTCACTCAGTGACTGAAAATAATACCTACGTGATAAGGTCAATTAGGTCATACTACCGCTGCTGCTGCATAAACGAGCCAGTAGTTTTCAGTCACTTAAACTAGGACGCCGTGCCGATTCCATGCCCTGTTGAAAGCCTGCTCTGATTTTGACGATACTCCCCCTTTAACGACACAATGTAATCAGCTGAATCATTCATAGGTTGGTTGTTAAATTAATTCAAAGAAAGTAAACATAGGTCTATATTCATGTTTATTTGTGTTTAAAATATTTACTTCCAGGCAAGAAATACATTAACACAAGAAAAACAAATAGAAACTGATAGTTAACTATACAGAAAGATAACTTGAGCCTTGAGATTATCCAAAAGGGCTTTCGTTGAAGCAGTTTTGCCAGCACTACCAATTTTTCGTACATTCCCTTTAATTTGGTGCGCCTACAACCAATGACCAACAGTGAAGACAACACATGCCAAAATATAATAAATGACTAAGTGAAAATGCTTAATCGAAACACAGCATCCAATTGACATAGTCCTATACGTACATATAGGCCTACATTCTTTATACGTCAGTCGATTCATACACAAACGTGTCATTGAATGTCTGTGTATATTATTCATCTGTTTCATTCAATGATAGATCTATGCTCTTATACACATCACAATTATTCTTATATTCTTGTATTCACGGTGTTTTATTTCATTCGATGTCATGAATACAAATAAGACCGCAAGGGTTGATTTAGATTTCAGAGGATGGTGGTGATGGTGGGGAGGGGGTCCCAAAAGTTCGATATCTAAATTTTTCCTTTTTTCACGGTATAGTCCGCAGTAACTTGTTTGGCCCGGCTACGCTTTATACAGCATACATTGTGCGCATTGTACTTCTGACTTTTTGACTGAATAAGTAAATTATTCATTTGTGTATTTATATTTTGTTCTTTCTTTTTAATTTAATGTTTGTTATTTTGTATTTATTTATTTTATTTATAAATATTTTTAAGGGGCTGGAGGCGGGCCCGTTGCCTCTCTTGGTTCTCACTAGGGCAGATGAAATGTGGTTTCAATTAGTTTTATTTGCGTCATTTATTTCATTTATTTTGTTTGTTTCCTAGGTGATTCTCTTACTCTTGACCACAATGGACAGCCATTCTCAACGTACGATCGTGACAACGATGCTGACTCTACTTACCACTGTGCAGATGAGCTGAAGGGAGGTTGGTGGTTCAAGACGTGTACGTGGTCGGGAGGGTTTACTGGTCCTCCTTACTACAGTAACCTGAATGGCGAGTATTCACAGCCATTTAATGCACTAGTGTATAGCCGTGGCATTGTGTGGAGTAGTTCAGGAAGGCCAATAATGCGCAGTGAAATGAAAATGCGTCGTTCCTCTTAAAAGTCGCATTTCAATATCAACCAATTATTTTTCAAGGCACCCTTGATAACGCCGTAATCATATTTCATTCTACGAACAATATCCTTGAAACCCCTCCATATCCTGTTATGGGCAATTTCTTCATATTATCCCATGAAATTTTAATACTGTTTGAGAGGAAACATTTAATTATAAACTCTTTCCAAATCGTCCCTAATTTGCCACAGTGACAAATCCGACTTTTTACAATTTTAAGTTTTCCCGCCCATTAATACATTCAGGAAGAGACCTACCATTGTAATCCACATGCATGTAGTTTTGGAGATAGAGCATGCATTCAAATGACGAATGCTCTAACTGGCTATTTTTCTAATTTGGCAAAGTGACCAATACCGCATTGGTCACTATGCCAACTCAATTTGGGATTGATCACTATGGCAAATTAGGGACGAAATATAATATGGTATGTTCGCATAAATTCAAAATAAATGCAAAATTTTACAGAGCATTGATGTCTCTGACGTTCAACTTTGAGAAGGCACTCATGAATATTTAATAATTTTACAATTATTGTCAATGTGTTAAGGTAAATGATCAAATGACCATACCCTCTTGACAAAACATGTGGGTGTGTGTTTGTGGGGGGGTTGTAGCTCCCCTCACCCTAAATAGGATAAGTTGATCGAATGGCCTATTCACCATTATATTAATGACTTACCCATGTCTTATTCCCTGAATACAAGAGGTTGTGTACCTGTACATGCTCATTATAGTAACCTGCCTAATTGTGTCTGTTTGCAGGGGCAACAACGCTTTCAAATATCATTGAATTGTAAGTAAATTAATGGAAATAGCTACATCCATTTATTTATAATAGCTACATCCATTTATTTATTCCCGATGTCAAGGATTGAACTTTTCTTTGGAACTATCAGATTATTGGGCCTTCTCGCTAGTGCATGCAGCATGTAAGCTACAGAGTGTGCGGTTGTGAGAATTACTGCTTCACCTATTACAGCGAATAGGCTTATACAACATTATTATCTGAATTGGATATATTATTCAAATTAAGGAAACAAAAAAAAAAATTATTTATACCCAGATAAACCTTTAAGTGTGTTGTTTAATTATAAGAACAACTATTACAGCTGTATATATGTTGCACATATAGGCTAGTGTATCACGCTTGCTGTCTTTTGGTTACGTAGGATGACAATAGAAATGTTCAAGATTTCAAAATGACAAATTGTTCCTTTTTAATTAAATTAAAATGAAAGTATGAATGTTATTGATAAATAATAAAACGGTAGATTTTTAACATTAACTCATTACTTGATGTAAAGCTTATAATGATATCAATCTCCTCTAATGATTACGTCAGAGGTGATGTCATTTGTAACAAAAGTGAAATAATTTCCAGATTGAATTTAGGAAAGTTTAATTGGTTAACACCAAACGAGGTTGCAGTGAGAGCAGTATATTGCTGTAGTTAATGGGTAAAATAAGCATTTTAAATAAAACCCTCTCTGTCATTCTGATTATTATATCATAATTTGATCACCAATTGTGTTTCGCATAGGTTCATTAAATTGTTTGAACATCAACGTTTTTATGTAATTATTGTAAATATAAGTCCTTACACTCTTAAAACTGTTGAATCAACCATATAAGAGTTTGGCGAGTGACAACAGTTTATAAAGTTAAATTCAACTCAAAGAAAGTGTTGAATTAACACGGAGTCAAGTTAAGTCTTACTTTATCAATGTTAATTCATCAATTTTAAAAGTTAAATCCGTCTTTATAAACAGTCACTGACCGAACTCTTTAATTTAAACACTTTAGTTTTAAGAGTGTATCTATTACAAATGTATCGTCTCGTGTTTTCTGCTGATTTTACATCGACTATTTCCTTTAAGAAAAGGAAACAAAAAAAACTTCGAAATGAGATATTTTTTATTATAGTCAAAAGATAAGATTTAGGCCTATAATAAAAAAATAACCTAATTTATGACAGGACCCAGCATAAATTAATTTTGGTACATATTCACTGTAAAAAAAAAAGATGCTTCTCATGATTATTTTGAGAATTGTGCAATGTTTACGTATTTGTTATCCTTTTCTCAAGTTAAATAGCAATGTTCCAATGCAAAAGAAAAATATTTGGAAATTGCGACAAACACGGGCGATACATCTTTGATTTAGTTACGGTATTTCTTGATGATCTTAATGTTAGTATTAACCTGGTGAATAACGTCCAAGCTTGTTATAATGTGTAATACATCTCTGAAAGTGTAACAGTTTTGTGTTGTGTGTCCATAATTGCCATGAGAGTATTTCCCCCTTTCAGTTTCAAGTGAAAATATACCAATTTACCAATCCCCACATCAAGAAAGGGCAGTCCGGGGTTGGGTGGAGGGGTTGGAAGAAACAATTGATCAGTTCACAAGGGCAAAGTACATACATTGATGGATTGACCATTGTGCATGAACGATTAAACTGAAATTATGGTCTAATACAGTAAGCCCAAACAACTGTCTGGTTACGGCCACGGAGTCCAGAGTAGTCTGGATGCAAGACGTTATTAAACCAATCCTAGTTACACGATCACCACGCCAGTCTTCGTGTGTGTGGATGTAGAATTAGCCTCCATAGATGGGCTAAGTCAGATTGTGGACATGCATGAATAGCGCCCGCTGTTGGTGGATCAAACCACAGCAGATCGGTGCGCGTACGTGCAACATCACAAGTAACGTCTTGTACCTAGACTAACTCCAGAGCAGTTTAATTAAACAAGCCCTGTCTTTTTCAGAGAAATGGAAGATAGTTCTATCTTTGGGTAAAACATTTTGGGGTAAACAATCATAGCGTCCTCTAGTGGTAATCTAAGTGACGTCAGATTATTACTTGTGGTAAAGACAACATCTGTTCCAAGTTTGACGGCCAACGAATGAAAATCATTTTATGGAAAACATGGGGAACATACTGTTTTTGACCCCCCCCCCCCCAAATTTTTTTAAAAATTAAAAAATAAAAAACAATGGGTATAGCGCCCCTAACGCCCCATTCTATATGGAAGGTTTATGACCCCATTCTATAGATCTTTATTTTATATGATAGTACTGGCGTCCAGACAGCCAGGAATTTCCAGTAAAAATTCGATATATTTTACAATGTAGAGAAATGGCAGGAAAATCCTGAATTCTCCTAATTTAACTTATAATCTGTTTTTGGAGAATATGTATTTCTCCCTACTCAAACTGTAAAAGTTCACTTCGTCTCTGCTGAAGTGTGCTACTTTGGGAACGAACCAGACCCTCATGAGGCCCACAAACTCCGGTTCAAGACCCGTGTCGCTGTACCAGAATCCGGCTCGGTGGGGTGAACAAAAACACACCCGAAAGGTTATTCAAGACGTACTACACCGACAACCCTTTAATTACATCAAATGACGGTTCAACTGCAGCGGTGAGAATTAACCAACCAATATCAGTGCCTAGCCTTGATAGAACCCTATCTGCAATACATGAACAAGTTTCGGTCGTATAGCTGAAAAAAATATTTTGGAAATCCATCCTGGTGACATTTTAATTATAGCTATCAAATGAAATTCAAATGGCTCCAACGCACAATAAATTCAATTACTCGTCATTTTGAAAGGCTTTACATCACTATAACTAGCGTTATCAGAATTATGTTACCTACATGGGTGTGTTAAAGACTACAAGCTGTAGTCTTCTATGTACTGTGGAAAATCGTAAGTAGTATGTGAGCAGCATCACACGACAGTTTGTGGTGGAGCAGGAGGAGGAGCGGAGGAGGAGCCATTACAAACTGCACAAAATCAAACTGAGGTGGGATTGAGCAATCTGAGGTGGGATTGAGCAATGTGGTGGTGGGAGCACCATAATTTTTTTTTTTTATGGCCAACTTCAAATTTTTTTTTTCTTCCATTTTTTTTTATGACGTCATTTCGGCCAAGTAAAAAAAAAAAAAATTGCAGTTGGCCATCAAAAAAAAAAATTATGGTGCTCCCACCACCACATTGCTCAATCCCACCTCAGATTGCTCAATCCCACCTGCAGTTTGTCTGCAGTGATTTTGTGCAGTTTGTAATGGCTCCTCCTCCGCTCCTCCTCCTGCTCCACCACAAACTGTCGTGTGATGCTGCACACATGATTGAAATTTGTCATGATTGAAAAAAAAAAATCAATTTTTTTCAACCACAATTTTACCACTGCACACAACTGCACACAAAATACTGCACACAAAATACTGCACACAAAATACTGCACACAACTGCGCACTACTCCCTCCACACAAACTGCACACAAAATAGAGTAGTGCGCAAGCGCCAGTTTGTGTGGTGGAGGGAGTAGTGCAAGCGGAGCATGTATATTGATGATTTCGGGCAAGTTGAGACATAATGACACAAAAATATAAACACAAAAGAACACATTCAACTCTTTTTACAAGTTGAGACACGTTATAACAAACTATTACCGTTTTTATATATTTGTCAATGAATTTAAAGGTGGAGGTGTGCAGTTTGTGTGGAGGGAGTAGTAGCAATGGCGCAGGCGTGCGCGCGCGTGGAGGTGTGCAGTTTGTGTGGTGGAGGGAGAAAAGCGCAAGCGCAGCATGCCAGAGGTGTGTAGTTTGTGTGGTGGAGGGAGTAGTGCAAGCGCAGCATGCATATTGATGATTTCGGGCAAGTTGAGACATAATGACACAAAAATATAAACACAAAAGAACACATTCAACTCTTTTTTAAATTTTTTTATTCACTTTTTTTTGAATGGATTACCGATACAAATCACTATATAAAAGAAAACTCAAAATTATTATAACTCAAAATATTAATAATTACCAAGAAAAATGCACATTAAACAAGAATCCCTATATAAAAACAATGTAAATTTTATGTCAGATTGAAATAATTTCTAGAATTAACGTTACTGTTAAAGTATGAGATTAAAAAAACAAACTGCACACAATACTCCTCCACACAAACTGCACATTAAGGCTTACCCATTGTGATTTTGAGAAAAAACTAAAATATATAAATACAATGCTTACCACCTGTGATTTTGATGGAAACCAAAAATATATAAATACGCTTACTCCTTGTGATTTTGATGGAAGCCAAAAATATATAAATACAAGGCTTACCCCTTGTGATTTTGAGAAGAAAAAAAAATATATATATAAATACAATGCTTACCGATACCCCTTGAACTGCACACAAAATACTGCACACTACTCCCTCCAGACAAACTGCACACTACAATCACAAGGGGTAAGCATTGTATTTATATATTTTTGGTTTCCATCAAAATCACAAGGGGTAAGCCTTGTATTTATATATTTTTGGTTTCCATCAAAATCACAAGGTAAGTTGTATTTATATTTTTGGTTTCCATCAAAATCACAAGGGGTAAGCATTGTATTTATTATTTTTTTCTCAAAATCACAAGGGGTAAGCATTGTATTTATTAGTTTTTTCTCAAAATCACAAGGGGTAAGCCTTGTATTTATATATTTTTTGGTTTCCATAAAAATCACAAGGGGTAAGCATTGTATTTATATATTTAATTTTTTCTCAAAATCACAAGGGGTAAGCATTGTATTTATATATTTTTGGTTTCCATCAAAATCACAAGGGGTAAGCCTTGTATTGATATATTTTTGGTTTCCATCAAAATCACAAGGGGTAAGCATTGTATTTATATATTTTATTTTTTCTCAAAATCACAAGGGGTAAGCCTTGTATTGATATATTTTTGGTTTCCATCAAAATCACAAGGGGTAAGCATTGTATTTATATATTTAATTTTTTCTCAAAATCACAAGGGGTAAGCATTGTATTTATATATTTTTGGTTTCCATCAAAATCACAAGGGGTAAGCATTGTATTTATATATTTAATTTTTTCTCAAAATCACAAGGGGTAAGCATTGTATTTATATATTTTTGGTTTCCATCAAAACTACAAGGGGTAAGCATTGTATTTATATGTTTTTTGTGTTTTTCTCAAAATCACAAGGGGGGTAAGCCTTGTATTTATATATTTTTTTAGTTTCCATCAAAATCACAAGGGGTAAGCATTGTATTTATTAGTTTTTTCTCAAAATCACAAGGGGTAAGCCTTGTATTGATATTTTTGGTTTCCATCAAAATCACAAGGGGTAAGCATTGTATTTATATATTTTAATTTTTCTCAAAATCACAAGGGGTAAGCATTGTATTTATATATTTTTGGTTTCCATCAAAATCACAAGGGGTAAGCCTTGTATTTATATATTTTTGGTTTCCATCAAAATCACAAGGGGTAAGCATTGTATTTATATATTTTTGGTTTCCATCAAAATCACAAGGGGTAAGCATTGTATTTATTAGTTTTTTCTCAAAATCAGAAGGGGTAAGCCTTGTATTTATATATGTTTGGTTTCCATCAAAATCACAAGTGGTAAGCATTGTATTTATATATTTTTAGTTTTTCTTAAAATCACAAGGGGTAAGCATTGTATTTATATATATTTTGTTTGTTTTTCTCAAAATCACAAGGGGTAAGCATTGTATTTATATATTTTGTTTGTTTTTCTCAAAATCACAAGGGGTAGCCTTGTATTGATATATTTTTCTTTTTATCAAAATTACAATTTTGAGAAAAACAAAATTATGTAAATCACAAGGCTTACCCCTTGTGATTTTGATGGAGAGCAAAAACATATAAATACAAGGCTTACCCATTGTGATTTTGAGAAAAAACTAAAATATATAAATACAATGCTTACCTTTATAGATGAAAAATAATGTAGGTTACTTTTGTTTTTCGTCAGAGACTGTATAAAATGTATACAATTTAGTTATTGGAATTTAGAAATGAAAAAAAAGAACAAATTAAGCTAGGACGAAAGAAAATTCTGTATAAATAAGCAAATTGTTTTATGTCAGATTGAAATAATTTCTAGGATTAACGTTACTGTTAAAGTATGAGATTAAAAAAATTGTTTACAGGGACATTGTGCATCACACTTATCCTCTTACCAATAGACAAAGCTACTATTAAAAACACAGGCATACACGAATATAATTTATTTTAATGATTAAATCGAACAGTTAATATTCATAACAGACTCGGTAATAATCTCTTCTTGGAATATGTGTTGGCTCTGAAAAGAGCCGGTTGTTTTATTGGTCTTGGCCGTAGACTGGTTACTTAAACTTGGCTGGATTACGCTGCACCAAAAACCTGGCGTACTCTTAGTTGCCAACCACGATAGCATATTTCAAGGCCTCCATCTGTGAAATTACTTCAATGTGAGGGAAGTTTTTGGGAATTTGTTCCCAGTCTCTCAGTTCAGGATCCACATTTATACTCATTCGCTCCGCTTCAATAATATTAATTTCTCGATTCTCTCTTACATATTGATAAAAGGCAAAGAGAGTGGCCATACTGGTGACAATATTATAGGGTGTTGCTCGATCAAGGTGAATGAAGAGAGGTGATGTGTGTGAGAAACGACTGTCTCAAACTTGCCCGAAATCATCAATATGCATGCGGCGCTTGCGCACTCCCTCCACCACACAAACTACACACCTCCGGCATGCTGCGCTTGCGCACTACTCCCTCCACAATTTTTTTAATCTCATACTTTAACAGTAACGTTAATCCTAGAAATTATTTCAATCTGACATAAAACAATTTGCTTATTTATACAGAATTTTCTTTCGTCCTAGCTTAATTTGTTCTTTTTTTTCATTTCTAAATTCCAATAACTAAATTGTATACATTTTATACAGTCTCTGACGAAAAACAAAGTAACCTACATTATTTTTCATCTATAAACCTATCCAACTTCACTTCATCAATAACTTTATACAGAACAAATCAACATCTATACAACGTGTACCTATGCATTAACTGTGCATAGCGCGCAAAGGGTCAACGCACTGTGAGCCAGTCACTGACCTAACTAATATGTGTTAATCGTCTGCTGCACATCTATTTGTAATCTGACAATAACAAACAAAAACTCCTAAGAAAATCACAAATTATTACTCCTTATTATTCTACTTACTCTTTAAGATATCCAATTATCCAACTGGCCTTAAATAAACTCCAATACAGCCATATTACTTAGAAAAACCTAAAGTACGAACTATTGCTGTCTCCGTCAGCAGCCATGTTTGTCCAAGTTTTACCAAAGCACGATGGGAAAAGGTAAAAAGGCGCAAAAGTCATCGATTTAATTTTTCTGACTAAAATCTGAAAAAGGGAGGAGTTTATTAACCCATTTGTAATAAACAATTTTATAAAATATCAATGTATCGTTTTGAAATGTATCGTTTTGAAATGTATAAATTGTAAGTGGTCATTCACAGCTGGCCAAGCAATAATTAATAAAATACTGTCAATTATGAAAATCATAAAATGTGATTAACAAATAAATGAATGAAATTACTGTCACACAAACTGCACACAAAATACTGCGCAAGCGCAGCATGCATATTGAAGATTTCGGGTGGAGGTGTGCAGTTTGTGTGGTGGATGGAGTAGTGCGCAAGCGCCGCATGCATATTGATGATTTCGGGCAAAGTACAGTTATTTGCTTGCTTGAAAAAGAATAACGCTTGTTCTCATACCTTTTGTAGTGTTTTTTATTTATTTATTATTATTTTATATTCCTTAAGGGAGGTAGAAAGGGGAGGGACAACAACGTACGAAGACAGACAAAAGAACGACTGTACATGATTACCCCTTGTGATTTTGAGAAAAAACTAATAAATACAATGCTTACCCCTTGTGATTTTGATGGAAACCAAAAAAATATATAAATACAAGGCTTACCCCCTTGTTATTTTGAGAAAAACACAAATAATATATAAATACAATGCTTACCCCTTGTAATTTTGATGGAAACCAAAAATACATAAATACAATGCTTACTCCTTGTGATTTTGAGAAAAAATTAAATATATAAATACAATGCTTACCCCTTGTGATTTTGATGGAAACCAAAAATATATAAATACAAGGCTTACCCCTTGTGATTTTGAGAAAAAAATAAAATATATAAATACAATGCTTACCCCTTGTGATTGTCTGGGCGCGCGCGTGGAGACCAAACTGCACACAAAATACTTACTCCCTCCACACAAACTGCACACTTATTGTCCACTATACAAGGACTTTAGGAAAATGTATGTTTATTGATATTATCAAAACAAATGATCACTTTGAATTTTAAATGGCAAAGAAAGACAGAATTTCCTTATGAACTCTTCAGATGAAGCTAAAATGAAAACAAGTGTACTTGTATTTCACGTAATGTGCGTAATTTCAGTAACTTTGTACTTGCAAGGCCTACTAACCAGTTGTTTTTATTTTTTTATTTTGTATTATTATTATTATTTGTTTTGGTAAAACATACAGTTTCTGTCAAAAGAAAATACAGACATAATTAATTGTAAATAAATTGTCAATATTTTTTCAACATTACCTTTTAATTTCATTAAACCAACTGAATTGAAGGAGTAATACATGTACATTGTAACTTTTGATAAATGTTCCAACATTGAGAAGTTGAATAAAGCAGCCAAGAGCTGAGGTCATGAAAACAAGAAAAGTTTCCTCATATTTTATTACAGTGTATTAGAGATTTTGCGTTGAATCAGGATGTTCGATTTCAAAATTATTCAGACCATATATTTAAGAAGCAAATATGTAGCATTGAGACAACCGTATCCACCCAAACACTTCTTCTCAACAGACGCTAATACTTTGAATCATCATCATCATCATATCAACAAATGTTGCTCAAGAAATTCTCTTTTTATTTTAGTATTTATTATTCCATTATAGATTAATGCATTCCATCAACTCTAAGTTGTTCAAGCAAATTTGCCAGTGTTCGGTCTAGCAAAATGTTCTAAAGGCCCGAATTTGTTAGAATTTAAAATAACAATAATAATAATAATAACTAATGTTTTCAGTTTATCAAATGTTTTCTAATTTAAAACCAATATAAAAACCATCTCTAAATATATTGATGTCAAAGATTGCTGTTGGTGTTAAAATTAAATTTAACAAATCATACTTGAATAGCTTCATGTACAGTCGTTCTTTTGTCTGTCTTCGTACGTTGTTGTCCCTCCCCTTTCTACCTGAAAGTGTCATAGTGCGTTGCAAGGTTAAGGAATATAAAATAATAATAAATAAATTAAAATAAAAAAAAACACTACAAAAGGTATGAGAACAAGCGTTATTCTTTTTCAAGCAAGCAAATAATTGTACTTTTTAATTCAACTTCAACTGATCACGTACATTCAATTTGAATTGTTTTAACATGTTCAAAGTTTTAACAACAAACTTTTAATGTATGGAAATTTCTCAAAATGTTTTTCTCAACATTGTAACTTATAAAACAACTATTTTTTATTCAAAGGGGGTCCACGTTCATACTAAACTTGATTTCAAATTAACAATTAAATCATTAAATTATTATTTGGTGTCCTTTAGTATCTTCAAAAATACAACAACAACATATGGCAAATTGATAATACTTATTGCAGATGAATGAACTAAAATAATCGTCTTCTAACCTTTGCGTTATGTTCAAAGTGTTCAATTAAACAAGTCCATTTAATTCCATGACCTCGTTCACGACATGAAACGGGAGAATTCCCGAGTTTCTATCGTCGAAAGTGTCAACAAGGTTCAGAGTTCCATTCTGATGTTCAGAGTTCCATTCATTCAGAATATCAGTTATGATAGAGTACACGTCCTCGTCCATTCCATCGTAAGCTTCAACACCAACATGATGTGCTACTGCGCCAAACACAGCACAAACATGGCTCGGCTGAATGTATTGTTCTGCTTCCTCGAAGTGGTCATCCACGAAATCTTCAAGGTGGTACTCAGGAGTCTCGCAGTAAAACAGACACTCGTGATCCCACTGCCTTGGCCAATCAAACTCACACCCTTCGCAAGGTAGACTCTGTTGAACTGCATAACTTATTCTGATGATGTGATCCGTGACGATTTTGTCATCACTTGGTTCCCAAGTGTCCTGATTTTCTTGCGCTTCAACACATTCTCCTCGCCCTCCATGTCGTGCTCTTCATCATCTGCAACAGGTAGACAATACCATTCAGTTAATCAACAGTTAACATCTTCTTTGTTAATCAGCTAAACTTGAAAGATGGCTTTAGTGATGGCGGTACTCTGTTGTTTGAGCTGACCCCACTGCTCCACGGTGAGATTAATTCCCCTCTTGCCAGCAAGCAATTTGTTTCTGCTGGGATTTAAATAGTACTCTCTTATGTTAATGTAGGTGCGACCCTTGAAACGCTTGACAACAGCATATCGCTCACCTCCGATTTGAAATTGCACCGCCTTCTTGTCGTTCTCTTCCTGTTGTTCATCCGGTGGAAAGTACAGCTTGCGCTTGACTCCTGCCTTCCCTATAACATTCTCTGGGAGATTAGCTCCTACTCTAGGGGTTGATGCTTCGGTGTCAGCAGCTAATCCCTTGGTTAATTGTTCAACAGCAGCAGACAAAACATCAACAGTGGGTGGATGTGGCTGCAACATCCGTTGCTCACGCAGATAAGTCGATGAACTGGGCAGATCCCACGAGGTCTCTCGTGTGAGCTTGTTGTAGAAATAGCTCTTGCCATGTGTCACACTCTGGGCTTCGCACCACCCAGCATCTATCATGTCGGGAGGAATGAGCTTTCTCTCCTCCTTCTCGATGCGTGCCCCATCGGTCGGTGGTAGTGGTGCCGGGGCCGGAGTCGACGGCAACGCCATCGCGCCAGGTGCGGGAACCACAGGTGTGGGTATCGGGGTCGATACAGGCTCACCGTTCATGTTAAGGCTCAAGTATTGTCGTTTGTCGACTGTTCACAATACAAGTAGTGTATACGAGCAACAATGCAATGTTCTTGATGAGAATATTGGCGAAAATATGAGAGTTTGGATTAAAATTTCCGTCTTTTATACTCTACCATCCTTCGCGTCGCCGAAACAACCAATCACAAAGAGTGTGTGGTTGTTCCATAAACAATGCGCAAACATTCAACCAATCAACGAAAGGACACCAAATAATAATTTAATGATTTAATTGTTAATTTGAAATCAAGTTTAGTATGAACGTGGACCCCCCCTTTGAATAAAAAATAGTTGTTTTATAAGTTACAATGTTGAGAAAAACATTTTGAGAAATTTCCATACATTAAAAGTTTGTTGTTATTTTACATTGTTTTTATATAGGGATTCTTGTTTAATGTGCATTTTTCTTGGTAATTATTAATATTTTGAGTTATAATAATTTTGAGTTTTCTTTTATATAGTGATTTGTATCGGTAATCCATTCAAAAAAAAGTGAATAAAAAAATAATAAAAAGAGTTGAATGTGTTCTTTTGTGTTTATATTTTTGTGTCATTATGTCTCAACTTGCCCGAAATCATCAATATGCATGCTGCGCTTGCGCACTACTCCCTCCACCACACAAACTACACACCTCCGGCATGCTGCGCTTGCGCACTACTCCCTCCACCACACAAACTGCACACCTCCACGCGCGCGCACGCGCGCGCGCCATTGCGCACTACTCCCTCCACACAAACTGCACACCTCCACCTTTAAATTCATTGACAAATATATAAAAACGGTAATAGTTTGTTATAATGTGTCTCAACTTGTAAAAAGAGTTGAATGTGTTCTTTTGTGTTTATATTTTTGTGTCATTATGTCTCAACTTGCCCGAAATCATCAATATACATGCTCCGCTTGCGCACTACTCCTCCACCACACAAACTGGCGCTTGCGCACTACTCTATTTTGTGTGCAGTTTGTGTGGAGGAGAAAAGTGCAGTTGTGTACAGTATTTTGTGTGCAGTTGTGTGCAGTGGTAAAATTGTGGTTGAAAAAAATTGAAAAAAAATTTCAATCATGAAAAATTTCAATCATGTGTGTAGCATCACACGACAGTTTGTGGTGGAGCAGGAGCCATTACAAACTGCACAAAATCACTGCAGACAAACTGCAGGTGGGATTGAGCAATCTGAGGTGGGATTGAGCAATGTGGTGGTGGGAGCACCATAATTTTTTTTTTGATGGCCAACTTCAATTTTTTTTTTTTACTTGGCCGAAATGACGTCATAAAAATTAAAAAAATGGAAGAAGAAAAAAAATTGAAGTTGGCCATCAAAAAAAAAATTATGGTGCTCCCACCACCACATTGCTCAATCCCACCTCAGATTGCTCAATCCCACCTCAGTTTGATTTTGTGCAGTTTGTAATGGCTCCTCCTTGGCTCCTCCTTGGCTCCTCCTTGGCTCCTCCTCCGCTCCTCCTCCTGCTCCACCACAAACTGTCGTGTGATACTGCTCACATACTACTATCGTACCGCGTGGCCTGTATCATATTATGGTAATCATAGAGGTGCATTGTGCTTGGCACAAATTGCATATCTTCGGCACAAATACTCGTTAAAAACAGATTTGTTAGAAACGACCAATCGTTGGCATTTTATTCAAGATATTGGACAGGTTAATTAAATAAGAAAACGCTTAGAATATTGGTTAATCTAACTTAAGTCTCTTAATGGTTTTATTCTATCAATGCATTGAGCAAAGTGACCAATAAGAATCACTTACATACATATCTATCAACGATTGGTTGTTTTTTATGTTTAAAAACTGTGTTTGTGTGTTGTCAGTTGTGACAAAGGTAGGGTTCAACTGGGTCCCCTAACTCCCTCACTTGTCTTGTTGTTCTATTTCCCCGACCGATGGGCTTAAAGATGGACTTGTAACACAAACGTTTCGGTCGGAGGGCCCGCGCACGGGACGTTTTCAATGATCTGCAAGTTTTCTGCCTATACCGATATATTCAGCAGCAATGTTGCCTCTGGAGGGAATTTTGTAATCCTGCCACCTCCACGTCTAAGCTTTGGTTATACGCCACAGCCAGCCAGGCTTACAAAATCATCCACACGTATATGAATGTGAGATATAAAAAACAAAGGAAACTGTTCAACTGTCCAATGTTTCAAAGACAAAATATAATTTAGTGGATCTTAAAGTAACCCAGTATGCCTATATATATACTGGTGGTAAAACGTCTAAAATTGCATCACTATACTTCAAGGAATCAAGATATATGAATACAATTAAACCTATTTCATTGTGCATGCTCTTAACGAGAACTTTTTAAAAATTCATTCAGATTGTTCGTGTTCATTCTATCGTGAAATATCTGCGTTTTGGGAATTATTTCTGTAATACGATAAACGATAAACACCTGAGCTGAGATATGTTTGATACCATCATCAGCTTTACACTAAGTAAGTTTTATGAACAATTGTAATCATTTATATGTTTTCTGAGATTACCAATATTGTATAGGCCTATATAAGATGTACAGTTTTCTGTTAATAACTGTGTCCTCTACAAAATATCAGATTGTATTGTTTTCTTAATTGTCATAGACCAAGTGTACATTTTGTGTCCGGCGCAGTTTGACCTTTGGAGTTCTTTTCTAAATATGTGATATCATTGGTCACGTCGTCTATTCTTCTCCTAGAACTCCCCCAATAACAATTAATCCAACCCGCTTAAAAGCCCATACCTATTGGTATTTTCGAGAAAAAAAAGGATAAATGATCACAGAGTTACATGAAACTTATATTTGGTGTAAAGTCAACGATGATATCAAACATCCCTTTAAATCTTGGTCTGTCTCAGGTGCTTTCATTAATTTAGTACATTATTAATCAAATTATATTGCAATTGAATTTGTGTTATCCTGAGACACAAAATCAGAATGCATGATCACTATTTCCTTTTTAACGACACAATTAAACAGACGTTTTACCAAGAGTGTGTACTGGTTTTAAAGGACATGTATACCTATGTACCACACTGTCATTAATGTAAAACATTACCGTTTGTTGCAGCAGCGTAGCCAGGACTTTTTCAGTGGGGGGGGGGGGCACAGGGGGAATTGCTTTTCAGTGGGGGGGGGGGGGGGGCAGGGGTATGGGTTTTTCCCTTTTCTTTATCTTTTCTGTTTTTGGGGCACTATGAGGATTTTTCGTGGGGGGGCACCTGGGGGGCACTGGAAATTTGTGGGGGGATACGTGCTCCCCAGGCCCCCCGTGGCTACGCCGCTGGTTTGTTGAGCACATTTTTTCTTCTATCTATTGGCCTCATCCACGATAAATACGAAAATGAGGCTGTAATTCTCACAACCACATTCTACACCACACCAAGAGACGGGTGGCCCGTGGGGAGAGGTGGGGAAAACAATTGATTGATACATAAAGTATTGTCGTGAAATGTCACTATTATTAGAGTGAGACGTATTACACTCTGTGGAACATGGTAGACACCTATGGTATCCGCTTCATCGACATACTGACTGAGGATATCATTCCTTGGGTTTCGCTTCAAGTTCATATGGGATATTTCCCGAAATAATTGACCTTAGATTATTGTTAATAGTCCATTCTATAGGTACCATTATTTGACAATCAATTAATTTATCATGATCGTGCTTTTCATGACGAGGTTTTGTGAAATATCTTATTTGGAGTAACTAACTTTTTTCAGTAAGGAAACAAAAATATTTCATTTCACAAATAATATTCTTTTATGCCCTCCATATCCTGTTATGGATCACATGAAATATTTATGAAATATTAATTCGTTGATGAAATACTGTTTGAGAGGAAATATTATATTACATAAAGTCTTTTCAAATAAAATATGAATATGGATTTGTAATAAATAATGATGTCTCCAATATTCATTTTTGAGAAAACACTCATGAATATTTCAAGTAAATACTTTGATAAAATGTTGATTGTGGCGAGACTTACAATCAATGTTGTTTGTTCGATGTTCCTTTTAGTCGGCTTTGTAAAGAAAAGGCTACCATGCAATGAGGTCTTTGTATAAAACCTTATTTATTTAAAATCAAATTCAGGCTTGATTTGCTCTTAGAATTGGATTCACTTTTAGGATTTGAAACTCAATGCTTTCCCACAATAATCCCATTGTCCACTTATGACACTTCAGGTCTTCAGGCCAATGACACTTCAGGTCCAAATATCAATGGCTAAATGATATATTAAATTCTTGTACATATAATTTGTTATGCAACCAAATAACTTGAAAGGAATATTGTGCTTGATATCCCAGAGAATCAGATGCATGTTTCTTATAAACATTAATGATAAATAATAATAATATTCAGATTTATAAAGTGCCTCACGCTGCAACGACCCCAAAGTGCTGTAACATGATCAAAAAAAGTTAAAATCCATCAAAACATAAAAATTAAATACATGTACGAATACATTAAAAACTGATTATTAACCCTAACCCCTTAGGTATTCTGGTTAGGAACCTTCCTGAATCCTCCAAAATCCATTAGTGCACTTTTGGAAACATGCCCTTATCTTCAAAATGCATCGTACATTTTCGTTGATCTTTCATATTCAGCACTTACGGCCTGTACTTCTTGCAAGGTAGTAATTTTGCCGAATTTGAAGAGGTGAAAGTACCAGTTTCCAACAGTGCTGAATTTTCCAAAAAAAGTGCCCCTTGGAGGATTTCGCCGGATTTGGGGTAACGGGCGTAAATCCTGGGGGGATGGGGAGATCATCCCCCCAGAATTTTCCATGCGTTGAAAATAAAAATACACATGCAGAACTTCAAGCTATAGCGTTCACCCAAACTTCCAAATCATCACATATTTACGCCAATGTTTGGGGGTAGTTAGGGTTAAATAAACACACTTACTTGGTGTAAAGTTGATGATGGTATCAAACATCCCTTGAAATATTTCTGCCTAAGGTGCTATTCTTTTAGTAAAATTAGTGAAATAATTTCCTAAATTAATTTGTCATCCGAAGACAGAAATTCCAAAGTTTACTTGATATAAAGTTTGTAAACAAACACAAATAAATAAAATATGCACATTTACAAAAATGTGCCGACTGCAATTTTTTGGCTCCAAATGTTTTCTGTACAAATTTGAATACTTGTTTTCACATTTTTCTCGTGACTTAGCCAGCTGAAACTATCACAGGTTAATTGTGAATCAAGCATACTCATAGAAGCAGTTCTGCCAACATGACCAGTGTTTTACCTTCTATAATAACTAGCACATTTCAGTTACTTTTCCTGAATTTAATCAGATGTAAACATTTCATATTTAGATAATCAACTTGTTTGCAAACTCAGCAAATATTATGCATTCTTAAATGTGTGTTTATGACCACAAGTTCATCGCTGCAGCGCCCTCTGTTGGTCAAACATAATATAGGCTGTCTATCCACTCATAGTCCTAAAGCAGTGATATTAAATGCACATGTTACTGTGCAGCAAGTGTGGTTCCATTATATCCACAATTCTCCCTTGCAATATCCACAAAGAGGATCCAATCCATGTACATGATATCCCTAAAGCAGTGATAATGCACATGTTACTTTTGCAGCAAGTGTGGTTCCATAATATCCACAATTCTCCCTTGCAATATCCACAAAGAGGATCCAATCCATGTACATGATATCCCTAAAGCAGTGATAATACACATGTTACTTTGCAGCAAGTGTGGTTCCATTATATCCACAATTCTCCCTTGCAATATCCACAAAGAGGACATACATTCTGAAGCAAAGTCACAAACAGAAATAGAAAAAGGTAATTTTTACTTCTGAAATGTTTTATTTGAAAAGGCATTGAAATTAACCTGTTGTAGATCTTTATTGTAGTAGTGATATATTAAAATTACACAGTATAGCCCCCCCCCCCCCCCCAAAAAGGGTCTTTGGTTTCTGGTCTCCGTGTGCGTCGCGTCAGACCCGCACGCGGTCAGCATTTCAATTGTTTGTTGTTGCTATGACACGATGTCCAATTGCAACCAGAATTGCTGGATCGATTGGAATTCTGCCGTGCTGTGTTTCACGTATGAACGTTTGCCTGATTTGTGAGGCCTCTCTTAGCCACCATATTTTGTATATGGGAAATTTGGTCGCCGCGTATACAATGTATCACGTATTTCCCTGTTAGGGAAAAAAGAAGATTAACAAACAAACAAAATGCGTCACCGCACCGATTTTGAAGCCGACCGATGACCAGAAACCGGAGACTTTTTTTGGCCTGATCATTATTCAATATTACTGGGTCATGAGAATACAAAAAGTAAAATAGTAGTTAATGGCCTCACATTTCGAACCCGACAGGTTCTTTCTCAAAGGCAAAATGGACGAAATGCACACATGCACACAGACTAAACACGCAGGAGTGGGCAGAATTTAGTCAGGTGTGGGCAGAACACAAAGGAAGATGATACGTGTGTGATACTGTGTGCATCGTCCATTTTGCCTTTGAGAAAGAACCTGCTAGGTTTGAAACGGAAGGCCAACAACTACTATTTTGCATTTACTACATTTACTTTAGGTTGGTGTCTTCTGTACAAGATATTTCAAAAGGTAATGAGCAATTGTATGACCCCTGGTAGTTTTGTCACAAGACGGTTTTATAACATTGTATTTGTACGTGATCCTTTGTGATCCACTTGAATTAAGTTCACCAATAGAGGGCGCGTGCATTCTCAGCGTTAGCTAGTAATTTAGTATTATGGAGGCGCGGGGGTCGATCAACTAAACCAGAAAATCCATCTTGCGCTATAGTCTGTAATGATAAACCTGTGGCGGAGGTATGCACTCGACAGAGTGACCACTCTCGTTTCACCGGCGTAGATGAGCTTACGTAGATTAATAAAAAGTTGTCTTACAGATTTAAGACAACTGGTCAATTTTCATGCATAGGTCTATGCTTATGTTTTCATAACTTTATTGTGTAAATTATGCCCGCTCACGTGTAGTCTTGGTGCAAGACGTTACTCGTGATTTTATACGTATACGCCGCGCCGATCCGCTGTGATTTGATAAACCAATCGCCGCTGCGGGCGCCATTCATTCTTGTCCACGCGCGGCCGCGCCACCGGCACCCCTTTCCGTTATTAGCGGCCCTTATCGTCAAAATTGTATAGCGCCATCTACGGTGGGTGATTTACGACTGGCGCGGGATCGTGTAACTAGGATCCGCATAATAACGGGCTTGCACAAGACTAGCTCACGTGTTGTATGTGTACACTCATAGAGGTCTCACATGGCGTTAAGGCACTCGATCTATCAATGCCACGCCCAATGGAGAACAAAATAATCTGACAAAGCCAACGTGTGCGTATTACAAATCATGTTCAAAAAGACACGTGGTGGTGTATCACTCGTCTTTTTACATTGTTTTTACCAGTGTTAGAAACACTATACTTAGAAGGCCAATATTTGAAACCGTATTACGAACATCACTGTTACATTCTAGTCAGTATAATTCACATATCATTGAGCTGCGCGTGACTCCCCTGTCCCCTTCCCCATCGTCTCTTAGATCTGACCTGCACGCACACAGTGATAATGAGATACTCGATTATTAAATTATTAACCCTGCGAGAAGGGAATCGGTGATTCCGGAAGGCACTTTTTTTCCTTTTTTTAATTACTCAAACACCGTTGGGCCGATTACGCTGAAACTTCCTGATATCCTCTGACAATGGAACCTTCTAGTTTGATATACTATAGTAACCTTTAACATCGAGATCAGCAAAGGTCACCCCCGACCGTGGGAAAGCTGGGCACCCAGCCAGAGCCCATTGACTCGTGCGCAAATCTAATGCCATTCGTTTGTGCACACATCTAATCCTTTGAAATTTCGCCGCCTAGCCAGCCTGGCTGGCCTTATCAATGTAATCTATGAATAATCCTACTGTAGAATGTGACCTGGGGACCTAGATTCATCTAATTACAAAGCCAACCAGTGTTTTGTGTACAAATCTAAGCCCCGTTCACGTGTGTACAAATCTAAGCCCCGTTCACGTGTGTACAAATCTAAGCCCCGTTCACGTGTGTACAAATCTAAGCCCCGTTCACGTGTGTACAAATCTAAGCCCCGTTCACTTGTGTACAAATCTACATGTAGGCCCCCCTTTCTGCCAAGAAAGGTCAGCTGGCTGATCTTCACAACCCTGGCTATCAATCATCCTACTGGAGGGTCCAGGGGACCTCCATTCATGAATTTAGACTGTTGGAAATCGGTTAGAAAAGGATTGCGTAGTGTATTAGATCGTTAGAAAACGGATCGCGCGGTGTATTCTGAGCGTAATACAAAGTGCCTTCCGGAGTGTCCCCTTATTCCGCTTGTGGCATTGTGGTGTATTGTGGCTCGGAGGGAGGTAACAAAGTGACAATACAGAATATAAGTTTTGTGTTAATGTTCAATTGAAATTGAAGTATTTTATTAAGGGAATAAAAGTTCGTCGAACTTGTATCCCCATTCATAAATGCCCAGTTGATTTTGTATTCAAAATTTCAATATCCAGTGCCAATTGTAGTGTTAATGAGCCTATAGCTTGCTGTTCACGTATTGGCGCGAAACCAAGGTCATCTTTTTCCTGAGCCAAATGCTTCCAGAGATCATTAGCTCAAACTAAGTGAATATATCAACGGGTTAATGAATTCTTTTGTATTTATTCTTTTGGGAATCCATAACGGTGACATTTTAATTATGGCTATCATAGACATGGCGACTCCAACGGACAATAAATTCAATTGCTCACTTGTCATTTTAAAGAGCTTTACAACACTGTGACCGACGTTATCAGAAGTCTATTACCTACACATAGGTATTAAAGACAATAAGCTGTATTTTCTATACCGTGGAAAATCCGTGTGGCCTGTATCATATTATAGTAATCAGGGAAGCGTGTGTGCTGGGCACAAAATACTCTATAAAAACAGATTTGTTAAAAACGACCAAACCTTGGCATTTTAGTCAAGACAGGTTAATTAATTAAGAAAACGGTTAGAATATTGGTTAATCTGTAACCTGAATTTATTAAAGTGAAATAGAAATGGCGACTCTAATGCACAATAAATTACCTTTGTTATAGGTTAACGACAATAAGCTGTATTTTCTATACCGTGGAAAATCGTACCGTGTGGCCTGTATCATATTATAGTAATCAGGGAGGCGTGTGCGCTTGGCACAAAATACTCTATAAAAACAGATTTGTTAAAAACGACCAATCATTGGCATTTTATTCAAGATATTGAACAGATTAATTAATTAAGAAAATGGTTAGAAACAGAATATTGGTTAATAAATCCTGAATCTTTTAAGGCACTGGGCAAGATGAATCACTTGGACATTTATCCATCAACGATTGGTTGTGTTTGATGTTTAAAAACCGTGTCTTGCATCTGGAGGGAAGCGGAATTGCGGACAGCTGTAGCAGCAGTACTCCTGCCCCCACCCCGCTGTCCAAGCTTTGCAACATCCCCCAACTTGGGTCAATGTGTCACGCCCTTTCCCTCGTGTCCCCTCTCAGCCACCCTGGTCCCCCACCCGGCTAGCTGGGCATAGTTCATTTTTTATGACGGTTTTATCGCCTGTGGCTACGACGCTGAGGTCTTTATCCTGCGGAAAATACCAAGCGTCGAACCCATTTTATAAACGCCCATCTAGATTTTGTATTCAAAATTTCAATATCCAATGCCATTTGTGTTGCAAAAGAGCCAAATAATCCAACAAATCTAATGAGAATGGATGGCATTCCAACTTGGCCCGTGAGTTCGCATCACGTTATACAAACTTTAACACTCTGATTGGTTCATTCCCGCGTGGGGTATACTCACTTCCTAGATGGTTATTATCGCCGATATGAAATAGGCAGCCAGTATTTACCGGCCGTATGTAATCACATTTCGTCCAATCGGATTGTCTTAACTGTATTGGGCATTTATGAACGTAAAATATTATTACCGTGTAGTGGCCTATATTGTTAATGAACCTATGTAGCTTGCCATGGCGTTGTTCATTGCATTGGCACATACAATTATTAATAATACCATAATTGTTTTTCCTGAGCCAAATGCTACCAGAGATCATTAGCTCAAACTACGTCAAATATATCAACAGGTTAATCAGATTTCTTTTGTATTCATTCTTTTGAAAATCCATCGTGATGACATTTTAATTATGACTTTCAACTGAAATAGAAATGGTGACGCACAATAAATTCAATTACTTGCTACAAATTTTTATTATTGCTGATAGACCAATGTTTTTATTATTGCTGATAGTCCAATGATAAGTTCTTTTGTATTCATTCTTTTGGAAATCCATCGTGATGACATTTTAATTATGGCTATAAACTGAAATAGAAATGGTGACTCCAACGCTCAATACATTCAATTACTCACTACAAATTGTTATTTTATTGCTGATAAAAGCTGTACAACCTCTTGACTGGCTTTATCAGAAATCTATTAGACCAAAAAAGTCTCCGGTTTCTGGTCTCCATGCCGACCAGACCCACGCGTCGACATTGGTTTTTTAATTTTTTTAAATTTTTATTAATTTATTTATTTATTACTTTGAAACGATGTCCAATTGCAGCAAAAATTGCTGGATCGATTGAAATTGTCCTTTAAACGACATTTTCACATAAGGGTATGAACGTTTGTCGATTTGTGAGGCCTCTCTTAGCCACCATCCCTTTTTGTATGGGACATTTGGCCTGTTTACAATTAACCGCGTATGTATCACGTATTTCACTGATTGGCCTTATCTACGATAAATACGAAAATGAGGCTGCAATTCTCACAACTACATTCTACACCACACCATGAGACGGGTGGCCCGTGGGGAGAGGTGGGGAAAACAATTGATTGATACATAAAGTATTGTCGTGAAATGTCACTATTATTAGAGTGAGACGTGTTACACTCTGTGGAACATGGTAGGCCCCTATAATATCCGCTTCAACGACATTCTGACTGAGGATATCATTCCTTGGGTTTCGCTTCAAGTTCATATGGGATATTTCCCGAAATAATTGACCTTAGATTATTGTTAATAGTCCATTCTATAGGACCATTATTTGACAATCAATGAATTTATCATGATCGTGATTTTTATGACGAGGTTTTGTGAAATATCTTATTTGGAGTAACTAAAAACAAAATAGGTATGTTGGTAAATTTTGTGAATTTGTTCGGTACATTACCCCCATATTTTTTGTGGTACATTCACCAAACAAACTTGTTCCCCCTCCTCCACTCTGAAAATGCTGTCTACGGTGCTTACTTTACCCCCCTTCAACCCCATCCCTTCCCCTGGCACTCAGCAAATTATTTAGGATCGGACATTTCAACATTGGGCTGGTGTGCACGTTTAATGTTTCGTTTGCTCGTTGTTTTTTAATCAATGTTTGTTGCTGTTCAAACAAAAATCGTTGTCTGCCTGTTAGAAAACTACTAGTATAGGATACCGTATTTACGAACATCACTGTTTACATCTAGTCCTCAAGGGTTCATCGTCTCTTAGATCTGACCTGCAGGCACACAGTGATAATGAGGTATATTCACTCGATTATTAAATCATAAAGGTAACAATGTGACAACGCAGAATCTTTTGTGTTCATGTCTAAGTGAAATATTACTGAAGTGTTATAAATTTTGTAAAATCTTATTACCTGTGTATTGTTATAAAAAATTAGCCTTTGGCTTGCCATGGAGTTGTTCATTGCAATGGCGCAGACCCAAATTTGGCGAATTTTTCTTTGATTGTTTTTGATTGGCCAAGGCTAAGTCATTTTTTTAAAGCTTTACACACTATGATTGGCTGTATGACAACTTTAGGAAGTCTATTACCTATATACAAAGGCTGTGTTTTATATATCGTGGGAAATCATACCACGTGATCTATACCGGTACCATAATCGGGGATGCGTGTATTAAGGATACATTAACAAAGCACAGATTTGTTAAAAACTACCAGTAGTTGGAAATTTAATCAAGATATTGTATAATAACATATAGGGTCTTGTTAACCCGAATCTCCTACTAATCTCAACGATTGGTTGCTTTTGATATTATTTTAATAACCGTGTTTGTGCGTTGTCAGTTGTGACAAAGGTAGGGTTCAACTGGGTCCCCTAACTCCCTCACTTGTCTTGTTGTTCTATTTCCCCGACCGATGGGCTTACACAGACTAGTCTTTATTGGTCCGAGGGCCCAGTCTCAACATTCATTCCGCGCACGGGACGTTTTCAATGATCTGCAATTTTTCCCTATACCGATATTCGGTGGCAATGTTGCTTCTGAAAGGAAGCAGAGTTGCAGCAGCCTGTACCCCTAGGCATAGGCATACACTTCGACTGCAGCGGAGGTTGTATTGAACAACACTACGTTTTGTATACACTGAACGAATGAAGGGAAATTGATAACCTATTAGTATTGGTCAAAATGATGTAACGAAGTAATTTAAAGGGAGGTACAATATCGGTAATTACAAGACACAAATTACCAAATTCATATCTGAAAAGTTACGTAATGTGAAGTTGGTAATGGGACCAATCATCCTGAAATATAATTTTGTCTGAAGTGCTCTCATTTCAGAGAAAACAACAAAATAGTTGCCGACAGCAACTTTTTGCTCCTACTGTTTCTTGAAAATTGTGAATGCTTGTTCAAACCTTATTCATGACTGGTTGTATAATATTATATCTCGATTCAAATAATGTAAGCATACATATAAAAGCAGGTTTGTCCAACATTACCAATATTGTTTTTCCTGTTAATATTTACAGACAGTAAAATGACTAGATAGACTGCCGTCAATCGTGACGTGTGTTTGGCTATTATACAGGCATAGCGAAAACAAGTTAATGATAAATGATAAAAACAGACGTGAACTACGGTGCGCGTGACATTGACAACTGCAGCAGCGCGTTGTTCTGAACGAACCGCCTTCATAATTCGTGTTTTCCCCTCACAACAGTTTCACCTCTGATCATCTTCTTGTGTTAATATCAATTGGATACTAAAAGCATCTAAGTAAAACAGACCAAGCAATTGACTGTTAAAGAAAACAAGCAATTGACTGTTAAAGAAAACATGATGTCACTGCATCTGGCTTTGGTGACGACATTTGTGGCAGTTGCCTTTGGTAAGTTATCTGAAGATCAGCTAGTGGCGGGACGAGTTTTCAAGGAAGCCGTCCCTCTTCTTTAGTTTTTGTTGGGGAAGTGTTTTTGTTTTTGTTTTGTTTTTTGCGGGGAGTAGAAGATAAAGTGAGGGGTCTGGCTCACTCCCCCAAAACCCCCCTCCCCGCTCCCCTTGGCCTCGCCCCCTCCCTTTTCCCAAAAAACCGGTTTAAACCGGTTTGCATCCCGGGGTCTTTTTATTTTTTTTTAAAGACCCGGGGGATGTTAACCTCGCCGCCTCTCGAAAAATTGTTTTCGAAAAAATAACTTAAAAAATTGATTTTTTAAAATAAAATCTAGTAGGATGATTAAGACGATTGATAAATTTTTATCGAGGTGGACATTGGGTGAATTGATAAATTTTGCTAGCGAGCATGAACTATCGGTGGAACTGGAGAGTGGATTGAGTAGGCGAGAAAAAAAGAAGTCTTATTATAACGCCGTAAAAGAATATAAAAAACAGCATAAACCAACGCCATGGTATAAATTAACATTGGGTCAACTTAAAGGGCATTTAAAAGTTTAAAAAATTCCCCCGCACGAACATTTCAGCGGAAAAAGAGGACACATAAAAAAAGACTACATCGCCGCCATTAAAAGGTTTTACGCGCCCGAAGAAGAGTTGAGCTTTGATGAACCACCCATCGATGGCGGAATGTATTTGAGGCAGCGAAGTATGACCGTGCCGCTCCGCCATAGCAAAGAAAGAGATCCAAGCGTCTTGTTTAACGCGTTTAAGCCAAAGATTGTAGGCAAGTTAACCTCAGACTTGCGAGAATTTGGAGGGATAAAGTTTATGATTTATTTGCAGATTCAATTGCATAAAGAGAAACCGGATGGTACGATCGATTATGACTTTCCATCGTTTCATAATAAAAGCTACATCCTTTTACTCGATCCGAACGAGATTGAAGATGCATTAACCACAGCCTTTGCGGAATTCCAAAAGGCTATAGAAAAGTGGACTCACAACGGTTCTGGATGTATCATAGATCGTGTTGAAACTATGAGAATTACCATCGCTCGATATCAACCTTTGAGAGGCGGTTCTTATATAAAACTACCAAAATATATAAGAGACAAAAAAGCATGCATCAACGTAAAAAACAAGGACGCTGTTGTCTGCGATGGGCGCTACGTTCTGCTCTTTTTTCCCGCGGGAAAAAATGCAGATAGAATTTCTAGATATCCGTCGGAAGACGGTTTAAATTTTGACGGGATCGATGCTCCAACTCCGATCGATCACGGTCAAAAAAGTAGAGAAACAAAACAAGTTGGCTATAAACGTTTTGGTTACGAAAATTCAATCGTAGTTTACCGGCTTAGCGATCAACCCGCGACTATGGCTCGTATTAATTTATTGTTAATTCACGAGGAAAACAAATCGCACTACGTTTGGATCAAGAATTTTAACCGTTTACTTTTCGACCAAACGAAACATAAAGATAGTAAACACTTTTGCGTGAGATGTTTACACGGTTACACCACCGAAGCCCTGCTCCAAAAACACATTCCCGAGTGTGAGGGAATTGGCGGCAGAGAGGTTAAAATCTTGATGCCGATCGAGGGTAAAAATAATATGCGTTTTCAACATTTTTATAAAAAGATGAAAGTTGCTTTCGTCATATTTGAAAAAGATTTTGAAAAAGATTTGTACAAGCTCATGAAGAACTCCGTTTTTGGAAAAACGATGGAAAATTTACGAAATCGAGTCAACGTGAATCTAATGAGATAAACAACGTATCCGTAAAGCAATCGCGAAGCCATCTTTTGCTAATTTCAAGATTTTCGATTACGATCTGGCGGCTATTCATACGCACAAACTCAAACTCACACTCAACCGCCCGGTATACGTCGGAATGAGCGTGCTAGATTTATCTAAACATTTAATGTACGATTTTTATTACAATCATTTAAAAAGCAAATACGGCAACGGGTGCAATCTACTTTACACGGATACGGACAGCTTATTACTCAATATTCAAACGGAAAATATTTACGAGGACATGTCAGAAGACGCGAATCTCTACGATTTTAGTAGTTATCCTAAAGATCATTTCCTCTATTCCGACGCTAATAAAAAGATTATCGGTAAATTTAAAGACGAGACATCTGGAACTCTTATTTCTGAATTTGTTGGCCTCAGACCAAAAATGTACTCGATACTTTTATCGAACGAGGAATCTTTAAGAAAAGCCAAGGGCGTGAAAAAAACAGTTTTGAAAAAGAAAATTATGCACGAGCATTTCAAACAAGTTTTATCTCAAAAAAAGACTCTTTCCCACTCTATGAATTTTATTAGAAATGAAAAACATATCATTTTCACGACACGCGTCAATGAAATATCCTTATCGCCGCTGGATACAAAGAGGTATATACTACCGGACGGAATTCATACTTTATCTTACGGTCATTATAAATTACAAAACTTTAAATAAAACAAAAAAACAGCTCTAGATTATATGTAACGAGCCGTTTTATTGAAACCATGGCAAAAAATATCTCAGTAACGCATAAAATATATCGACGATAAAGCAAAGTCTATTGTTCATTGGAGAAAGTGTTCAAATATATCAACGACGAAGCGAATCTATTGTCGAAAGTGTTCCTACCATGAGCACTTCTAAAAATAGTTTGATGACGTGGTTGCTGGCTGGCGATGATTCAATGGCGAAGCGAATATATTGTCGAAAGCGCTCATACCATGATCGCTTCTAAAAATAGTTTGTTGACGTGGTTGCTGGCTGGCGATAATTCAATGAGTCTATAACAATATAGAGCAAAGGTGAATACTCATATTCAGTAGTCATTATACGCAAAATACACCAGTGAGGATTTTTCCAAAACTGAGATATGTCATTATCCATAAGCATGGCTCGTATTTGATTTTTACGTCGGCATAGTTCGGAAATTGAGATCCCCAATTTCCGAAATTTGGGGTAATTTCTAAAAAAATTGGCAAGTTCACGCAGTTTTCTTGCGTACGAACTACGGATACCAACATTTTGTTTAAGCCACTGATCCCAAGTACAAGTGGCAGCACTCTTATTCAATCTAAAAAGTTTATATGTTAAATTTATACTGCGTATATTTATCTAATTCCATAATGACTACTAATATTAAGAGTCTTACCTTCGCTGATGGTGTTATAGACCGGTCTGACTGTAGGCTATATACCGGTATACATAACAGCAAAAGAAACGTCACCCCCTATATTTTGTTAAGTAATTATATTATTAAACATAATAAATATACAATGTTGTGGGATGGTTGGCTGCCAGGTCAACTAAATTTGCCACATTGTGTTCGTGTTACACTCCATACTCATAATATTCTTCATTAAACAAATTATATTAATTATAAAATGAAAATAATAAATATTTTTAGGGGTGACGTTTCTTTTGCTGTTATGTATATATTCACTGTACTACTAGTATACATTTCCAAAATGAGAATATTGCGAAAACACCCGTTTACACAAAAGAATTTCAATAGAATCAATCAATCAAGATAATGGGAACGCGTGTGAACAGGTGTTGGTAAAATCACTCATAATAGGATGGAATCCGACCGTGAAATTAAAGTTTCCATTTAACCGTGGAGAAGTGAAAAACAACTATTGTTTATTTCTCATAATACAATCTATTGCAAACAGGTGTTTGTGACTCATCTAGTACGTCAATAGCTCAATGACAGGCAAACATTTATTGACGTAGAAGAGTCACCAAACCATTTTTTTAAAAGAATTCGCAAGAGGGCGTGCGGTCGCGAAATTATCAAGATTATTCGCAAGAGGGTGTTATAGCATAATCTCGATGGAATAAAGTTATAATTTTTTAGGCGGTAATTCGGTACTGATTGGCACTATTTGCAATTCTTCTCTCACAAAAGATCGAGTAGGACCAGATTCTAAATAATTCAATATGGGTTGATTTTTTGCTACTGTATAATTTTTAATGGCGTATGTTTTAATGGACCATATGGGATCCGTCGCGCGTCTCCAAGTATCGTGTTCAGCCACGCCAGGCGCGTATAAATATCTAACGAGCGCGTTTCTAGCAATTTTTTTTTCATTTTTCCCATTGTATTGTCGAGATGGAGAGGCTGGATTTTGCTCAACTAATATTTGTTTAATGGCATCTCTCGGTTTTAATCCAATGAGTCTGGTTTCTTCGTTATTTAAAGCTTTTATTACTTCCGGTAGCCTATTTACCCATTCTCTAGATCTTGCATTATTTACCATTTCTTGCGCGTATTGATGAGAAAACAATCTCTCGGCCAAGGTTCTGTTTAATCGTTCCACGATGCCCTGCGCTCTATGATTTCCGACCTCGCCTCTCTGTATCTTTACGCCTTTTTTACTCATTATGCTATTTACGCTCGCCATAAATTCTTTTCCCGGATCGACTTTGAGGATTTTTGGCCAAGTCAGCGGACTCCTTTTGTAATTTATTTCAAATGCGTTACCGACTTGCGCGGCAGTCTTGTCAATCAACGGTTCGGCTTCTTTATACCTGCTGGCTTCGTCGGAGATTGTTAATGCGTACTTGTAAACTTTTTTACCGATTGTACCGTGAGTAATAAACAACAAATCAGCCTGATGGACCTCGTTTGGTTTTTCTTGGAGAGCTTTCGCGCTGGTCGGCCTGGGGATGTATTTGGGGTATGGGAGATAAATCTGCCATAACGCTTGCTTTTTCAACCACTGTCGAGTTGTACTTTCAGAAATTTTAGCTTCTTTGGCTAATTTCTCAATCGCTCCTAGACCCTTCCAATATCCTTTCGGGCTGTAATAAGCGTTTTCGAGTTTTAATCTTGTACGCTTATCCATTTATTATTTATATTTTTTTATTGGGGAGAATTTATAATATTTTTAGGTAAAATTCCTTGTTGAACCAACCACGTTTGGGTCATTAGCGCCGACCCGACCGTAGCCGTGAGCTTTAGACTGTCGCTTACATCCAGTTTTCCCAAATCGGCTGGTTTTATTTTAAACACCTTTCTAGCGGCCATGCTATAAATGACGGTTATAATTCCTACAACGCCTCCGTGATAGGCTGCATTGACGATGCTGTTTGTATCTAGCGCAGACATTTTATATTATAGACAATATTTTTTTAAATTTATTTTTTTAAATCCATTTCTAGGTTTTGATGATAATCGTCCTCTTTGAAAAATTCGTGACTCAGATACCCTACAACTCCCATGCCCAAGGTGACGAATAAAACCTCATTAGATTTTTGTTTTTGATTTTCGTAAAAATCTTCGTAAGAATCTTCCGTACTTGTTTTAAACACTTTTCTAGCGACCATGCTATAAATAACGGCTATAATTCCTACAGCACATCCGTGATGGGCTGCATTGACGATGTTGCTCGTATCTAACGCAGACATTTTATATTATAGGCAATATGTTTTACTCCATTTCGAATGGATCAACATCTTTGTCTCGTGATGGTGAAACAGTTTTTACGGGTTCTGGGGCTGATTGCGCGGCAATTTCTACGGGGTTTTTTTTGGTCAGAGTTTAGCGCCTTGTAGATAAAATATGCAATGCCTCCAACGACCGCTACTCCCAGACCGATGTAAAGCGCGTTTACTCCGTCGCTTTCTTCTTTCGCACTCGAAGATGTGTTTGGCTCGACAGCGTCGTCGATGGCTTTCTTTTTTAAACTTGTTTTTTTCTTTTTATTAAATTCCGCGAGTCTTTTACCAGCCGCGACTCTGTTCGGATTTTTTATTTTAGTCGGTGTTTTTGTTACCTGGTTTACGGGCGTCTCCTCCGTTTTCTCTCGCTCCATCGTCTTTATAATCTAGACAAGAATTTTTTATTTTAAAATGTTTCGCCGAAATTAGCGCCCCTGTAATTGGCGCTAATAATTTTCCGTACTTGTAGTATACTTCGCATAATCCGCAAGAGAGCGCTTTTTCTAAATCGGTAATTAAATCATCTTCGTCATCGATCGTAAATTCGTATCCCATCACATCGATCAAGTTTAATCCGGATCCCAGCGCTCTAGCGTAAAGACTTATGATCGATGAGCCCAATGAGGCTATCATTTCACGACCCAGTCTCGCTTCGTATCGCGCGTATAATTTATCTCGTTCTACCGAGTTTAAAGTTTCAATCTCGGAAATGGTATACTCTTTACCGAAATATTTCCTGGAGTTTCCTCCAGCTACGACGGCCAACAATCGATCGCTGCGCTTATTGTCAATTGGTATAGGCGGTAGGGCGATATTTTCAACGCAACTTGTTTGCGGCTGTTCGTTTAGAATTTTTGCAACTTCTTCCATTATTATATAATACTTGTTATATTTGTTAAAAATTTGCTTCGCTCTAGTCAACGGTTTTATAAATTCTACATTTACGTACGAGTATTTATGAATCAAAAATACGAGTCCACCGAGTACCAACAGTTTGTAAATACACAAAATCCAACTAAACATTCTATTAGCATATTTATCTATAAATCTTATTATAATCTTACAAGTAACTTACTACGACCTATCAAGTAACCTGTCAAGTGACCTACTACAACCTGTCAAGTGACCTGTCAAGTGACCTACTACGACCTATCAAGTGACCTGTCCAAGTGACTCGCTGCAATCTGGTCAGATCCGTCTAGTATTTCGTAATTGGTTGGTTGATCCGTTTTTAAAATCAACTTGCAATGTTTGGCTCGTTTTAATTTTTGATTAATTTCCATTCTGGTCTCTTGGTCCGGTATGACGTCATTTTCTCGAAGACAATTTTCGAACGAGTCTCTATCTTTACAATAAAATATACACAACCACTTTAGTTGCTCTCTAAAATCTTTCAACACGCTGTTATATTTTTGAGAAAGAATCCAACAGCTGTGTTTGGCGTGTCTACCGCTAAAAGCCAACTCGCTGATCATACATTTATTATTCTCGTCGTATTTTCTATGTTTTAACGCTTTGATTGCGGAGCAGTCGTCGATGATAAACAGCGTCTCATCTCCTTTGAAGGCATCGTGGTAAATTTCTATAACTCTGTCCAGCGTCGAATCGGTCAAGTCGTTAATGTACACTCGCTCATCGTTCCAAATCCACCTTCTGTTTTGGTAGGCGAGATTTTCGGCAATGGTCGGACATAGTATGACTATATGCTCAAAATATCTACGATATTCTTTTTCATTTTCCAATAGATTTAAAGCAAATTCTGTTTTTCCGCATCCGGTCTGACCGCAAATCAATGCAGCGTGTGGATATTTCGGTAACATGTTTAATAATATTCAACATGATTTTTTTAAATATATCGCGGAATGAAATCGTCCATTTTCGATATTGAGTTGAGCGTCCATGATGATGTAAATGTAGCAGTTTAATTCGCCGGCAGTTTCCGACTGCTTTTCGAGCTGAATGGTAATTCCTTCGGATGCGTTTTCTATCCGTCTGCCACTACCATGAACTTTGTTATCATCGTTGCTTCTCAAATCTAAAAACAAACCGTATTTATCTACTAGGTAATCTTTGAGTTTCATATCCGACAGACCCAAAGCCTTGGTTACTCCCATGGCGTGTTCTTCTCTCGAATCTCCGAAATATTTCTGAATTTCTTCCCAGTGTTGATACCCGCGCATCCCTTGCGCGTAAAGTTGATTGGGAATTCCTTCGATAGTAATTGAGATTTTATCAATCTTTGGATTATAAAATTTTCAAGAAGACTTTTCAGTAGGCTCTTTGAATAGCATCAATATTCCCTTCATGCTTTTTGCCGGAGTATTGAGATTTATATTCCACGTTTTATCTCTCTTGTTTAGCGGTTTTATACAGTGTCTCAAGACTCTGTCGTATAATACCACCAACTTTTTGCTATATTGATTTTTAATCACTCGAGTGAGTTGTGGATTGGTGACAATCTCGTATTCTAGAGAAATTCCGCTTATGATATATTTGCTATCGGCGTCTGAGCTTTTGATAACTTTGGAATATTTATTAAACGTGAGTTCATAAGTCAGCCGATCCGTCAGTCCGGCTTGATAATACGGTTGATGATCGGTCAATAGTTCAAAGTCGAGTGGAATGTAAAATCTATTTTTATAAGTATCCGCGACAGCCTTGTCTTTTCCTTGATTAGCCGCAGGATCACCGCCGCTGGCGTCTACTCTTAATTTAGTTATATTATCCGATTCGATTCCTTGATACGCTAGATTTTCGAGTTGGTGTTTCGTCAACCACGTGTCTTTGAAACAATTGTACACATCCGCATCGTTTAAAGAATACACTTCATTTCCTTCAAATTTAATGGAAATATTTTTAACGATGGCTCTGCCTATATTATGTACGATGGTTCGCTCTTCATCATCTTCGGATTCTAGAGTAATGTTAAAAGCCAATCTGGCCGATCCTGGAACGATTACGTCGTCTTTTCCCAAATTTTGGAAACTAACAGTCAACAGTTGATTTTCATCGATGGTGCTCGGATTGTTTGTGATGATGACTTTTTGTTGTATTCCTTTTATACCTTTTGAATTTCTCAATCGCCTGTACGGATTTAGTTTGTGCCCAAATGCTTAGCTCATATTTAACATGTACTATTATTTTATTAAATTTAAAAAAAAATGCTTATAATAAAATGGTGTCTATAGCGATGATGATTGGAGGCGCAGTAGTAAACGCCCTCGCTTTTTCCGGATCAAATTTTTTATTTTCCAGTTTACGTTCCAACGAAGCGGAAAAAGAACGAAAGAGGCACGATCTAGCGCTAGAAAAACTTGCTAAAGCTAGAGACAAATGGTCCAAAGAGCGCTCGAAATATCTAGATTACATAAACGACCGACTCAAGAAAGAATCGCACGCTCAAAAAACTTTTACCGATGTAAACGAAGCGATGAATGAATATTATATCGTTACCGGAAGTCAATTTAATTTACCGCCGAGTTTATACGACGAGCCTAAACTAGCCGATTTTTACGCTCCTAGCGAAGATTTAAAAAACCAGAGAAGTCTTGTTTATCATCTTGGGCATGGGAGTAGTAGGCTATCTGAGTTGGAAATTATTCAAACAAGATAAAAATAAAAACTAATTGTAAATAGTATGGCAGAAGGAGGATACGATGAGTTTGATCCGCTAATAAAAAACGTTCAAGACGACGATGGCGAAGAAATAGAGATGGACCCCATAACGCAGCCGGTGACGTATCATACCACGTATGAAGGAGATGTGTTATCCGCTGACAATCTCCCTACATTTAGGAAAGAACTCGTTAAAACTGTTGTAGATGATTTTTACAAGCAAGTCGGACACGAGCCTATTGCGAAAGAATACAATAAATTCGAGTACAAAGACTCAATCCTTTATTTTTTAAAACAAGACGGGACAAGAATCCCGCTAAATAACGTAAGAGAAAAGGGAATTTTTTTAGCATTATCTACTCTCAAACAAAGACACGGCTTGGATTTTATCCAACGTGATCTAGGTATAGACAATTATGATACCAAGATTTCTAGAAAGGCTCGTGCGGCGTTACAAACACCCGTTAGTAATCTCGATGAAATAACCGTTGAAAACATTCAGTTGCCAGATTTGTCGCAAGTCGCGACTAATGTAGAGCAAAACTTGGATGAAACAATTTCTATTCTTCGAGACGACAAAGAATCGCTAGCGGGTGGACTTCCATTGCGAGAACTGGAAGGTCTCGATAAAGCCTTGCAAACGACTCGAGGTCAACTCGATTTAAATTTAGCCAAATTGAACACACTCTACGAAGAAATATCAAATATTCAAACATTTATTTCTGACGCTGAAAAGCAGGGAAATGAAAAATTGGTCAAAAATATGCGCCAACAGCTGAAAGATAAACAAGACGAAAGACGAGCGAGACTAGAGGCTGTTAGTACAAATGAGCGCGGACTTCGCAGTCAAATCAATAGAATCAAAGAAACGATTAATAAAATGTTGGAAAGAGACGTCGGGTTGGGTGAAAAAATTTAAACTTTATTTAGAGAACAAGGCATAACGATAGCCAGTATATTAACGGCGATTAGTCTCGCCATCGGTGCCATCGTGGCGAGCGTAAAACCGATTCAAACGCCACCTCCACCACCTACGCCTACACCAAGTGGCGGTACCGTAAAAGACTGGATACAAAAACTCTCAAAAACCTATCGAATCTACTAAATAAACTTGGATTAAAAGCCTTGGATTCTCTACCTGGTATCATAGGTGGAGTATTGAGTTGGTTATTGACGAATCTTTCAAAGGCGGTAGGATGGTTGGCGGAACATGTGTGGCTACTCGTGAGTGGAGTCGGTATCTTGGTTTTATCTTATCTACAGGGTCAACGTTGAAACAACTCGTAAATAATTACGCCTAACCCAAAAGCAATCGCGAGACCAAATATTAGAGATTTTTTTTCCCTCTTGGTGAGTATCATCAATCGCGAGGCCGAGTTGAGTATCGACGGATTGATCAATAGATGGTGGTTGTTGAGTATCTGTAGATAGTGGTAAATCGGTAGGAGGAATGATGGATGGTGTGTCGTTATATGACAGTTGCTGAGAATCGATGGATGGTGGAGGTGGGGGAACGGGCGTTGAATTTGTGTCTTGATTCGATCCGAGCGACAAATCAGGCGTTGCGATCAAAATATTGTTGTTGTATCCCACGTACGTACCTATTCGTAAATTCATGTCGGATGGCATAAGGTATAAAACTTCTCCGATGACAAAGTTTAACTGCGATCGAGCGTATTGTAAAGAATCTTGGTACCTCTGAATAGAAGATTGCAAATCTACCGGAGAATCGATCGAAGCATCGAGAATGTTTAAGAATTCTCTTTTTGCATCTAAACCGGTACCCGGTACGAGAATTCCAGTTTTAGCTTGAGCTTGAGCTCCTAGCACCGCGTAAACGTACGTTCTTATAGAGTCGTTGATTCGTTCTATACCTATATCCGTAAAGCCTTGAGCCAATCCCGACTCGAGTATAAATTTAACCCAAGCTCGCTCAGTCTGGGGAGATTGTGAAATGTAGGCGACTGAAAACGTCGAGGGATGATCTCCAAAACCCATCTTTGTCGCGTCTGAATAATCGTTCTCGCTAGAGAAGGGAACATGCAGGCTTGAATTATCGTAGTCTTTCCCAGGTACCGGAATGTAACCGTTGTCGTAATAATAGGCTATTCCCAATCCTCTCGAGTTTTTGTCTTGTTGTTGTTTCCAATCAGATACCGGCGAGACGTGAAAGTCTCTACATATTTTATTATACGCGCCAATGTCTATATTGTTTTTAAACGCGCTCCAACAATTTTGAAAAGATGCGGGACAGCTCATTCCTTTGACCAATCGTCTAATTTGATAATAGACGTGAAACCTAAAGAAACTACTAATCATCGTATTCGAATGGAGTAAATGTTTATAACTCACTCCACACCCCGTCGTACTACACCACGTTACAAAATTCATTTGATTCTGATAAAACTTTAGCGGATACGAATTCCAGCTACTTACAATTTCATCGCTATTGACGCGGGGCAACTTGTACTTGTTAAAAGGATCGGCGAGTTCTACTTCTACAAAATCGTTTTCTGTCACGTAAATCTTTTGAATGGACAAGTCGCTGGAAGAAATTGTTCCAGCTTTAAAATTTCCAGATTGTTGATACCGTTTTGATATATTACTCTGAAATGCTAAAGGAAGCGTCATTTTATTATAAACTAACATTATTTTATCTTTTAGTTTATAATAAAATGCATCATACGATTGAAATTAAAAATTTTGACAAGCCCGTCGAATTAGATAATACAATCGATAATCGAGATGGTAAACTTTTTATATCGTTAAAGACCGTCAACGTTTGGGTCGGCTACTATAATGTGCGCAAGAAAGAAAAAATATTGCGCCGTAGAATTGGTGCGACTGGAGGCCAACCGTCCGATAATTTTCATACTATCAGACCTGGACTTTACAATATAAAACAAATTATCGATATTATCGTACATAACACACCCTGGGTAACATTTAACATTAATGAAACAACCGGTGAATCTTTGCTCGAAATTAATGATCAAAGGTATCAAATCAAATTGCCATCCGGGCTAGCCAATTTACTCGGGCTTTCGGATGAATTACTGAGCGAAGGAACGTATGAAGGGAAAATTGATTTGCAGCCTTTTAAAATTATGTACATTCATTGCGATCAAATTTCTACTAGCGAATTTTTTTTTACAACGGTAAACCTTCGAGTATTTTAAACGTTTTGCCCATACAAGATGTAAAATTTGGTAAAAGTACCTGGATAGAATATTCTAATCCATTACGAAAAAATCTCAAAACTGGCACTTTAAACGAATTGAGTTTTAAAATTAAAGATTCGAGCGGTAAAGATATTAATAATCACGGTATGCCAGCCATTATAACCGTCGAAATTAATAAATGTTTTTAAATAGTAAGTACAAATGGCGAGTATTTACGGTCCGGGCTTTACTAGCGAACCAATTTCATCCAATAATGACGATACATCCATTTCTGAATATCATGGACGTATCGCTACGAGGGAAATTCGCCAAACGATGCCGTTGATAAATTTAATGGGAAGACTACCCATTAACCTCGAGTGGAATGGATCGACGAATCAACCCTGTTTTTTCCTCGATAGAGAACCGGCATACTGTTCAATTTTTGCGAAAAGAATCAAGGGTGAAAATGATTCTTATTCAATCACGTCAAAGCGCAACTTTGTAGCCAATCGAGCCTATATATTCTCCACTACCGATGAATTTAATGTAAAACTTTCTTTTACCGCTGTACCGCAGGTTTTAGAATGTGGAATTTGCTTCAAGACCGAAGGTCAAGAAGTCTTTGTACAAGCGATCTTTTTTGGCGCTATAAACACGGGAATCTGTTTTGATATAAAAGTTGCAAGTTTTCCCTTGGTTTAAAAAAAGATATAATCTTTATTATTAATAGAATAATGGCAGATGCAAAACTATATCCAACATTACCAGCCATGGACACCGCGGCTAATATAGATGTGAATGCGTTTAGATTACAAAAAATCAACGAAATCCAGAAAGAAATTTCCGTAGAGAGAAATGAGCGCGAGAGATCGTATAAAAATACAATAAAATCATCAAGACTTTATCTATCGTAGAAACAATGGCCGAATGCGGCGCTATCGGGGCTGGAGCGATGGGAATTGCCAGTCTGGCTAGCGTCGTAGCAGCGCCGGTCGGATTCGTCCTCGAAGGAGTAGCCATCGGGTTAGGCGGTATGGCGATGGCGATGAAATACGCGAAATACAAGCTCGGTAAAAAATCAAAGAAAGTAGAAACACAACGAGATAAAAGTTTTAGCCGAGAGTAAACTTAACACAATCGGCAGCCACGTTTCGAAAGCGATCGAAGACAGTTGTATAAGCCAAGAAGAATTTCTTTTAATCAACGAGGAGCGAAACAAGTACTCGGAGATGAAAGAAAACATTCGAACAAAATTTACTCCCAAAGACGCTCAGTCAGATGTTAAAGCCATCGGAGAAAAAGAAAAAAAAGACCTTGCAGAAAAACTTTACTGCAAAATTTTCTATAGAAAAATCTTACAACGAGTTGTATAATAAACTAGCCTTAGATCCGCTAGAAAGACCACCAGCGTATAATTCAACTTTTTAATACTATTTTATTTTTCAACTCTTCCATGACGAGATTAAAATTTCTTCTAGCTCTCGCTTCGAGCCGGTTTAAAAAAGGTCTTTTTAATATATCGCCGCATTTCGTACATAAATGCGTCGTTGTTTTAGTACCCTTCTTACACCTTCTGCATGGACCCGATATACATTTTCCTTGTCGAATACGCCACTGATGCAGCGGACAAAATTTGTCTCCTACCACACTAGGTAGACAACACTTGTTTGTTTTACCAACTAAAAGCCATTCGCACGGAATATTCTTTTTAGGCGCTAAATTATCAAAATGTTTTATCACCGCCAACATGTAATCTTTTCTAGTCGGTTTACCGTACTTGCCAGATGGCTCGCCCATCTTTATTTCGTTTCTTTCAACAAACTCTTTCAGTTGCGCCACAGTCTTAGACCAAAATTCAGTATTCATCATCTTTATCATCCTACTAGATTTTATTTTAAAAAATTCAATTTTTAAAGTTATTTTTTCGATATTTTTTTTTCGAGAGGCGGCGAGGTTAAGATCCCCCGGGTCTTTAAAAAAAAAAAGACCCGGGGATGCGAACCGGTTTAAACCGTTTTTTGGAAAAAGGGGGGGGGCGGTTTTGGGGGAGTGAGCCAGACCCCTTACTTTATCTTATACTTGGGGGGACATAGTCCCTATGGACCCATCCCCATTACCATATCTTACCGATGCACCAGATAGCTGCATTTTCTTTCTCGATCATGACACACCTTGATGACATTGTTATGATATTGTGTCATTTCAATTATTTTCCTTTATCTTTCCTTTATCTTATCTTATTAAATTGTTTCCTTTGGGAATGGACATACCCATTTGGCCACACCCTTTGGTCCGCCACTGGAGATTGTTTAAGAAACCCAAATATGCTTTTGATTTCATCTTACATACAGACCTATAGAGTAGACAAAAAGAACGTCATTTATTGGGGAAGCTTTCCCCCAAAGGAAGCAATGCCGTACTAACAATCGTCTCACATTAATGTTTTGTTTTCTCCACTGAATTTGTTTTCCTAGTTTAAATGTTAACTTATTGACAGAATCATTTCCCTGGAAGTCTGGATTCATCACACTAAGTTAGTTTTTCGATAATAATTCCTTCATTGTGTGTTTGTGTAATTACCAATGGTGTACCCGACTTATTCCCAGTTATGGTTGAAGAGAATAGCAAGGATGAGGAAGAAACTGTCATAACAATCACACACAATAACAAGGGTTACAACTGGGAGAGTGGTGTCTTCAGAGATACCCCTCTCCCCCTCTCCCTCTGAAAAACTCCAAATGGTTGATGAGACACCACACATTGTGTGATATAAACTCTATATAACAAAACGTGTTTTGTTCTGTTTTGATTCCAAGTAAACTTGGGTTGTACAGAGGCGACAGGGACGAATCGTGGTTACACCTGTCCGTTACACGAGTCAGCGAATGATGAGCTATACAATTGGATGAAATTAGCCCTACAGAAATGGTTACAGAAACACTGTCTGGCTGTTTGTCCTCCATCGAAAGGTAAGGAGTCACAATATTTTAAGCCAGTATACACTATACACCTTTGGTAAATGCGTCCATAACCGATAAGAATCAAGAGATACAAACCAACATGTCAAAGTTTCAATTTACTTCATTGTGTAAATGAATTCAGACTGACTGTTCGTATTCATTGTGTACATGAATTCAGACTGACTGTTCGTATTCATTGTGTACATGAAATCAGACTGACTGTTCGTATTCATTGTGTATATGAATTCAGACTGACTGTTCGTATTCATTGTGTACATGAATTCAGACTGACTGTTCGTATTCATTGTGTACATGAATTCAGACTGACTGTTCGTATTCATTGTGTACATGAATTCAGACTGACTGTTAGTATTCATTGTGTACATGAATTCAGACTGACTGTTCGTATTCATTGTGTACATGAATTCAGACTGACTGTTCGTATTCATTCCAATGTGGAATTTCTATATTCGGATGACAGAAATGCATTTTGGAAATTATGTAAAACTGTGATCATTACCCATAGCTGCATAGTTAGTGACTTGAGTTGATCATTACCCATAGCTGCATAGTTAGTGACTTGAGTTGATCATTACCCATAGCTGCATAGTTAGTGACTTGAGTTGGTCATTACCCATAGCTGCATAGTTAGTGACTTGAGTTGGTCATTACCCATAGCTGCATAGTTAGTGACTTGAGTTGGTCATTACCCATAGCTGCATAGTTAGTGACTTGAGTTGGTCATTACCCATAGCTGCATAGTTAGTGACTTGAGTTGGTCATTACCCATAGCTGCATAGTTAGTGACTTGAGTTGGTCACTTAGATTTGAGTCTGAATCTTGGTCGGTATATAGCGCCCCCATTGCTCGCCTACAGGTTGTGCTTTCAACATTCCACAAGAATAATATAAAATAATACATCTGAAAACCTAACATAATTGTCTTAAGTTTAGAGGCCTGTCTATATCTCTATTTGCAATCTTGAAAATCTTGTTTGGTTGGCAGTTTTGATTAAAGTTATTGCTTATCCAGCCTACAGAAAGAAATAAGTTTCAGTGCGACTTGAAAAACTTGAATTGAGACTTGACTTGGTAAACCGACCTAATTTCCGTCCGTCTGTCTGTCCATCATTTTAGAACATGAACCCAGAGCATTTATCGCTTCATAGAACTTTTATCAAACATGACGTTTGTTTTGGTCTTTGTCTTGTTTAACTTTGAAATGTACTCATTCATTTTATTTGAATCAGATGTTACAATGCCATCTGGTGGTTCGACTGCCGCCCCGCAAAGTACGTCAACTGCCCCACCCAGCGCGAGTACCACCCCGCCAAGCGAGACCACTGCTCTGCCAAGCGACATCACTACCCCGACAACCAGCCCGCCCAGCGAGAGTACTTCCCCGCCAAGTGAGACCACCGCCCCGCCAAGTGAGACCACCGCCCCGCCAAGTGCTACCACCACCCCGCCAAGTGAGACCAAGACCCCGCTAAGTGAGACCATGGAGGTAAACATATTTTACCTCCATGGTGAGACCACCACCCCACCAAGTTAAACCACTACCCGGCCACCAAGTGAGACCACCACCCCACCAAGTGAGACCACCACCCCACCAAGTGAGACCACCACCCCACCAAGTGAGACCACCACCCCGCCAAGTGAGACCACCACCCCGCCAAGTGAGACCACCACCCCGCCAAGTGAGACCACCACCCCTCCAAGTGAGACCACCACCCCACCAAATGAGACCAAGACCCCGCCAAGTGCGACCACCGCCCCACCATGTGCGACCACCGGCCCGTTTCTCGACTGCCAGTCCTGGCGGGATGCTTGTCACACCTCGGATGGTGTTTACATCATCAACCCATCGCAATATCCAGAAGGCTTAGAGGTCTACTGTGATATGACAACGAACTCAAAAGGATGGATTGTAAGTTCACTACAGTAACACATATAAATAATAATGATAAAATAAGTAATAATACATAATACAATTCTATTCGAAATCGATCATATCGACAGTTCACTTCTTTTAACTTTCTATTTTGTACGGAAACGTTAAAGTGAATAAAGTGACAAAAAATACTCGGCTTAAGTCATAATTGTGACTTAATTAAAAAAAATTATTTAGCTTAAGTCATAATTATGACTAATGCTAAATCATAATTATGAATTATGCTAAGTCATAATTATGAGATAATTAAGCATTAGTCATTATTATGACTTAAGCTAAGTAATTTTTAAGTCATAATTATTACTTAAGCTGAGTAAATTTTAAAGTCATAATTATGACTTGGTACTAAGTCATAATTATAACTTGGTACTAAGTCATAATTATAACTTGGTACTAAGTCATAATTATGACTTTAAGCCAAGTATTTTTTGTTACGGTGTCCCTTTAACGCTTCCGTAATTTTGTTCTTATTGCATAAATCTGTAGGTATTCCAACGACGCCAGGATGGGACGGTTAATTTCACCCGCAGCTGGGACGAGTATAGCAATGGTTTCGGGGACAAGACTAGAGAGTTCTGGCTAGGGAACGACATCCTCCGTCGTCTCACCAACGTAAGCGGGGATACATGGGAGATGAGAGTGGATCTTAAAGCCAATGATGGGTCTACACCAGGGTATGTTGTATATAAAGAATTTCGCATCGAAGGAGATACGCACATACTTCACGTGGTTAATGGTACAGAAGGTGAACGGATGTTTTATGGTAAGTAGGTTTTCTGAACATACCAAATAGGACCTCTGAATATCCTACTCGACAAATGTTTTAATCAGATAATTCAAAGCCTCGTATTGAGGGGAAAGTGTGCAGTAAAAGATACTACATGGGTCAATGTGACCTCCTATGGGTCGTGTGTACCCACTCCACACCCCTTACAACCATCTTGGGTCCTCATATAGATGTCACCGTCTGCACCCCCAGAATATTATAACAGATTTGGGAGATTTTGTCTTAAATTAAGGTATAGTTGTAATTAAAAAATATACCAATTGGTCGAAATTTATTGTAAAAATTACCTGGTGTAAAGCTGATGATGGTATCAATCTTTCCTAGTAATAATTTTGTCAGAGGTGCTGTCATTTTAAAGGAAAAAAGTGAAATAATTATTGCCGATAATATTTGAGACGTTTACTGTTTCCACGTTAGAATGCACACAATGTTCCAGTTTGCCACCGAACAATCTGAATGCATTGTAACACTTATTTTCTCGTTAAAGGGGCAATATCGTCACGATCAACAGGACATGGAATCGGGATGTTATTTTTAGATTCACTCAGTGACTGAAAATAATACCCACGTGATAAGGTCAATTAGGTCATATTACCGTTGCTGCTGCATAAACGAGCCAGTATAGTTTTCAGTCACTTAAACTAGGACGCCGTGCCGATTCCATGCCCTGTTGAAAGCCTGCTCTGATTTTGACGATACTCCCCCTTTAACGACACAATGTAATCAGCTGAATCATTCATAGGTTGGTTGTTAAATGAATTCAAAGAAAGTAAACATAGATCTATATTCATGTTTATTTGTGTTTAAAATATTTACTTCCAGGCAAGAAATACATTAACACAAGAAAAACAAATAGAAACTGATAGTTAACTATACAGAAAGATAATGAGCCTTGAGATTATCCAAAAGGGCTTTCGTTGAAGCAGTTTTGCCAGCACTACCAACTTTTCGTACATTCCCTTTAATTTGGTGCGCCTACAACCAGTGACCAACAGTGACGACAACACGTGCCAAAATATAATAAATGACTAATTGAAAATGTTTAATCGAAACACAGCATCTGATTGAAATAGACCTATACGTACATATAGGCCTACATTCTTTATACGTCAGTCGATTCATACACAAACGTGTCATTGAATGTCTGTGTATATTATTCATCTGTTTCATTCAATGATAGATCTATACTCTTATACACATCACAATTATTCTTATATTCTTGTATTCACGTTGTTTTATTTCATTCGATATTATGAATACAAATAAGACCGCAAGGGTAGATGTAGATTTCAGAGGATGGTGGTTGTTTGAAATCTTACGTTTTACTGTTTTTCATGATAGTGCTGCGCTTTAAACAGCATAAATTCTGCGTATTTTACCTTTTTACTAGTATTTGGTTTAATACTGTTTTTGTACCGTTATCTCTACACAAACCGCTATCAAACACAGTCTTGGGAAACCTGTCGATTCTCCCCCGAAAATTGGGGAAACCACCATACGCATGCATGCGACAATTTGATATGCTAGAGTAGCCCACATTTGTGGTGCGCATGCTTATAAACAACCATTTGATATGCTAGCGTAGTCCACATTTGTGATGCGCACGCTTATAAACAACCATTTAATTTGTTTCCCAAAAATGTGGACAGCTGGTATATCAAACTGACGCATGCGTAGTGGTTTAAGCTTGGGCAATAACACGATAATACCGAATACTGCGATACCTTTTTTATTCGATTATGATATCGAGAACCTTTTTAAGTTATCGGCATATCGGCAAATCGCGATTAAATAAATATATCGCGATTAAAAAAAATCGACATTGTGAGTCAAGTCAGAAATTCCATGGAAACAAAATTAGAACAGTATTTTCAGCTTTTGAAAGTGAGAAACAAAGGCAAACTACTTCAGAAGTACATACACGCTCTGCAAACGAATTTGTGATTTATTGTGATGCTTGTAGAGGGGTACATACCTGTGGTTATCGGCTCTAAAGCAATCATGCATGAATGAAAAAAATAATGGCGATATTATTGAAAATCGTGATATATGTTTGCCGATATATCGTGGATGAAAAAAAATCGATATCGACCAAGCTTATAGTGGTTTCCCCGTTTTCGGGAGGAGAATCAACAAATTTGATAGCAGTTCGTGTTTGATAGCGATGCGTGTAGAGATAGCGGCTTGCGGCGATGGATCGTGTTTTAAAAACATACAAACAGAGTCTTGAACCAAGACTACCTGTTTACTAATTAGGCGCTGTTTCCTTTTTTTAATTTTATGTATATTGTTACATACACACACACAAACCGTATGTGGAGATAATCCGTGCGTGACCGCGTGTTGACCCCAAAGGGGGCGGGATTATGTTTACGGGTTATGAATAGAACGTTCTGGAAGTTTCTTTTGGAAAATGATGTAATTTAACAGAAATTTCTAGAAGTGAAGTGAAGAAGAAATCTCTAGTATTTTCTAGAAGGGATTAAAAACTATAAATACGGGCTGGTAGAGGATTTTAAGCAGGACTTGAGCAAACCATCAAGACTTGATGAGACTATATCGATACTTCAGTGTACACCCACTAGGACCTGTGATGTCGCTTACGACTCGTCTGTGGAGTGTTTTGAGAAAGTTCGTCTGGACCGAGTGAAGTGTCTGAGAGCTGAATTTAATTCCGGAAGAGACATTTTTTGAACTAAATCTACAGTTCAGTATTTTTGGGATTTCTTCTTTCCCATATTTTTGTCACGGTAGTCGACTTGTGTCCCCGTGGTTTCGTCTATTTCCGGCCGTTTGTTGGAGGTGAATTCGCCCCACGTCCAGCTCTATTTACACCGTGTCAGAGAACTGTTTTTGTGTCATTTTCGCTGAAGCCTGCTCAGCCCTCGCCCGTAAGATCTTCTTATTTAGTATAAGATCTTTTCTTAATGTACACTTGTTTACCCTAATCATTGTACGCTTGTTAAACCCATCGATATTTGAAGCAGTTGATATTTTCATTATTAAATCACTTTCTTTGTTCTATCAGTGTGACCTTGTTTGATTTCTTTGTTGCATCTGAGAAAATTCAGGCTTTTTGAGTAATTTGCAGTCACGGACAGTTTGAAGATTTTCGGATCGTAACAATATATTTTTTGTTGGTGGGCTAGCGGTGGAGGCGGGCCCGTTGGCCCCTCTTGGATCTCACTGGGGAAGATGAGGTGTAGTTTCAATGAGTTGATTTGATTAATTTATTTCTTTTATTTTCTCTGTTTCCTAGGTGATTCTCTTACTCCTGACCACAATGGACAGAACTTCTCGACATACGATCGTGACAACGATGCTGACTCTACTGACAACTGTGCAGATGAGCTGAAGGGAGGTTGGTGGTTCAAGACGTGTACGTGGTCGGGACCGTTTACTGGTCCTCCTTACTACAGTAACCTGAATGGCGAGTATTCCCACCCATTTAATGCACTAGTGTATAGCCGTGGCATTGTGTGGAGTAGTTTCTCAAAACAACTAAAGCGCAGTGAAATGAAAATGCGTCGTTACTCTTAAAATTCGCATTTCAATATCAATCAATTATTTTCAAGGCATCTTTGATAACGCCGTAAATTTGTTGTCAAATGGGGAGGGGAGGGGGGAGTGATTCAGAATGTCCAATTCCAAAAACCGCCCATCTTGTGAAATGACTTATTTGAAAGTTATTCGCTTTCGTATTAGGCCTATAAGGAAAGAGAAACTTCAGATTGAAAGAGAGTGTAAACCTTTGGCAATTATCTGATTACAAAATGACTGAATTATAATCTTAAATCTTACTTGATGTGAAGTTAGTGATGGTACCAAACATCCTGAACAAAATTCCATCTGACATGAAAGAATGAATGCATTAGCGTACATTTCATTAACATACACGTTGTAGAATGCCTTAAAAGGGAATCTGGTGCAAGTATTATAATTCAGCAAACAGATTCATAGCGCATTTCATAACCGTAAGAATCCTCAATGCACTTTGTTTGTTGTCAAAGGTGGGCGACGATTCCAAATTTCAGTGACCGCCCCTGAACCTTACCACCCTGTCCTGACCGTGGCACCCCCTCCCCCACTGAGCAAAACTGATGAACTGTTATAGTTTCTGGATTTAACAAAACAAAAAATACTATTGAGAAAACTTTTTAAATTTTGAGAAAATTATGAAAATCTAAGAGCTAGGCCTATTTTGATCGCACTGGACTTACTGAATGGAAAATGTTATAAACTAAAATACTTTGTTGGAAATTTGTGAATCAATGCCCTTAATAGCCCTTAAAGGGACAGTATCGTTACGATTAGAGCAGATTTTCAACTGGACATGGAATCTATGTCATAGTGTAAGATGTACACAGTGACTGAAAATTACAGACACGGTATGACCTTATCATGTGGGGTATTATGGGAGTCACTGAGATAATCTAAAACTATCACTCTTTATGTAACTATTACGTTACATAAAGTGTGTGATGTCATTTGTAAGAAAAGTGAAATATTTGCCAGGTTGAATTTGGGAAAGAGTTCTCTTTCCTAAATTCCATTGTAAGAATGAACACATGACAGATCTGAATGTATGTTCTCTATGTTCTCGTTAATGACACAACGTAATAAACTCAATCTTTCACATGTTTATTGATTATAAAGCATATTTTGGTTCAAAGAGAGTAAGCATTCTCATAGAAATAGTTTTGTCACCATAACCAATCCTGTATTATGTGTGAATATCTACGTTTTTATGTACCGTAATTATTGTAAATATGAGTCCTTTTTACTCTTGCAGATGTGTCGCCTCGTGTTTTCTGCTATTTTGCAGGTAAATTTATTTCATTTGAACATCGATTATTTCCATAAAGAAAGGGAATATATTTTGAAATGAGATATTTGATAAAAATTATAGTCAGAAGCTAAGCTTTATAATACACGTCTCCTAATTTATGACAGGACCTACCATCAATTCATTTCTGACATTCACTGTAAAACCATGCTTCTCATGATTTTTTTGAGAATTGTGTAAATTTTTTCAGCATTTGTTAAATAGCAATGTTGCAGTTATTATTTTTCTTCAGAAATTGGCGTCAAAATAGCGACAAACAGGGGCGATATAGCGACAAACACGGGCGATATAGCGACAAACACGAGCGATATAGCGACAAACACGGGCGATATATCGACAGACACGGGCGGTACATCTTTAATTTAGCTATTTCTTGATGATGTTAATATTAACCTGGTGAATAACGTCCAGGCTTGTTTGAAACGTTGTTATAATGTAAAGTAATACAGCTCTGAATAACTGCAACAGTTTTGTGCTTTGTGTCCATAATTGCCATGCGAGTATTTCCCCTTTCAGTATAAAGTAATAACTAACCCTTGTATACATGCAGTCTCCAAAATGCCACAAAAACAAAAACTGCTAAGTACACAATGCTTTTTCTATGCATGCCTTAAAATATTGCATACTGTACACAAGAATGGTACATGGATACCCCAAAATGCCCCTGGGTCTGGGACAAAAACAAAGTGTTCTGACCTTCACACAGCATGTGTATACCCCAAGTTACTGCACTGGTTTATTTCAAGTTAACCTTGCAATGAAACAAAGCAGGTGGCTGCTTCAGTTTACCTCATCTCTCTGAAGTGCCTTGGGGACAACACTGATAGTAGGAGGGTTCTAATGTACTTATCAAACTGTTTTTTCCACCCCCAGCCGCTCATGTATTGATAGCGAAGAAGAGATAATGGTACATAATGTGTTGTTTTAAGGGTTTTTGTTTGTTTGTTAGTTGGGGTGTTTGTTTGTTGGGGTGTTTGTTTGTTTGTTTTTACCCCCACCCGGACATGCGTGCAAGAATTGAGCTCACAAATATAATTGGTACATCTACCCCTGGCTACGCGTCTGTTACATTGAAATTATGGCCTGGAAAAATGGAAAAGAAATTAACCCCCTTGCCGCCGCCACTGTTGGAAAAATACAGTTTTGGCTAAAAAATGAGAAAAACATTCCAAACGCCCCCTAACGGTGACTTATGGAAGTTTGTATGACCTCATCTACGAAATTAAAGCACAGACTTGATACGGTTGAGGACATTTTCTATTGATTCGCATTGTGAAAAGGCATATTACAGGGACTGTACATAAAAGCAGTTTTCTCTCTTAATGTTAAAGAGCTATATGGCGGACAAGTCTTTTTTTTAGTGAAACCCACTCTGATTCGAATGAAAAATACAGTAAAAGGCTACCAATTCACTCTTTATACACTACCAATTTTACTCTTTATCCACTCCAAAAAGACTTGTCTGCCATATAGCTCTTTGAAAGAGTTGGTTAATTATTTATTTATTTATTTCATTTATTTACTCAGGGTATGCCCAAACAGTTGTGAACTGATTTCAATTGGGGCTCTGCATATATATACATACAATTAAAATATATAAAAATACACATGAAAATAACATGACGCGAAATTAAACAATAATACAATATTACTTAAAATATTAAATTATAGTTACCTTACTTTAGACTCATTTTGTAAGATTGGGTCTCAAATGAGTCTTAATTTTGTTTCCACTTTTTTATTTGTTCAGTTAAAATACGAGGTTATCATTTTTAGTTTGCTACTAAAATAAAAACACAGTTCTACTGCCGTCATGCATTATTCATCAGACGGACTTGTGCGCAGTCGCAGTGGGTTGTAACACAGAGCAATCGGTGATAATCGACTCTTCTGTCTGTGTTCCTTCGGTGGTAGCTGCTGTGGAGTTTTCTTATAAAATTGACTGCGTTGTATTCATTACTTATCAGACGGACTAGCGAGTTGGAATACAGAGCAAATCTGGGCTCCTTTTGGTAGTAACTACTGAACATTTTGTTATCAAATTTTCTCAAGTTTACATGAATATGGCACAGCTACAGATGACAATGCGTGGATATTTGGTTCTTGCAGCTGGTAAGTAGCTTATTTAGTCTCTTTTGAAAAATATAAATGTTTTTTTTATAAGGTAACATTTATTTGGTGTTAAGCTGTTTATGGTAGTAATCTTCCCTGGAATAAAAATCTGAGGTGTTGTTATTTTTTCTGAGGGGTGCCATAGCCGCCGAGCGGTTCAGTGCATCGAACTTGTGTTCTGATGGCTGAGTCATCACAATGTGGGTTCGAATCCTGACCGTGATCTTGGTACTTGTGTCCTAGAGTAAGACACTTTACCATTATTGTTTCGCTTCACTAAGCAAGGGCAAACCTGGGGT
>CM055818.1:48816510-48848411 GCA_029582265.1 Zoroaster sp. YZ-2022 | reverse complement strand
GAAAAAACCCTAAAAATAAAGATGTATCGCCCGTGTTTGTCGATATTTCTTACGACAGTTTCAGAAAGAACAAATCATCGGAACATCTAATCTGTGATACATGTACATTGCTATTTGAGTTAACGAAAAATAACAAATACTTAAGAAATTGACATATTTCTCAAAATAATCATGAGAAGTAAAGACTGTTTGCGGTGACAACATGTACAAATTCTCTTTTTGAGTACCGGTAGTAAATGGTTCTGAAAGAACTGTTGGTTGCAACTCGACGTTTCGATCAGTATATCGTGAGCAGAATGGTTTTACAGTGAATTTGCCGACATCTTTTGACTATAATTTCATCAAATATATAATTTCAAAGAATTTGTTTTCCTTTCTTTAAGGAAATAATCGATGTTCCTTTGAAAAAAAATGCCTGTAAAATACAGGGTAGCAGAAAACACGAGGCGATACATCTGTAAGAGATAAGGACTTATATTTACAATAATTACATAAACACGTAGATATTTAAATAATTGAACGAAGCTATGCAAAACAGTTGGTGATCGTCTTTATAACAAAATTAACTATTTTTGGTCAAAACGGAGGATTTTTATTTTCCACATTAGTGTTGGCAACAATACCATTCTCACTGCAGCCTCATTTGATGTTGTAAACAAAAATTAGTTGCCGGCCAGTCCAGAGACAATGCCATGGTATGGAAGATGTGACCAATCGTCCCTAATTTGCCATAGTGACCAATAAGACTTTTATCAATTTTAAGTTTTCCCGCCCATTACTACATTCAGGAAGAGACCTACCATTGTATCTAATCCACATGCATGTATTCCTTATAGTTTTGGAGATAGAGCATGCATTCAAATGACGAATGCTCTAACTGGCTATTTTTGTAATTTGGCAAAGTGACCAATACCGCATTGGTCACTATGCCAACTTAATTCGGGATTGGTCACTATGGCAAATTAGGGACGCAATGACATCACATGTTTACAAAAGAGCTCCAAAGATCAAACTGCGCGGGGATAATGTACACTGGGTCTGTGACATGAAACCATAGAAACCTATATTTAGAAATGTTAGTAGAAAAATTGTTGAAGTATAGAAAACACAACATCTCAAATCTTATTCATCTGAAAATTAAATTTTGTTGGTGATGTTTTGTGGAGAAGTACAAAATGTACAAACTCTGCATACAAATACACACACTTTTGCCCGTCGGGAAATCACCCTGGTACTCTAAAGGTCACACAAAGTGTAAACAAGTACAATCAAATGGTCTATTGTAAATAATGGGAGGGATAGAACTGGATGTAAGAAACTTTTAGAAATTTTAGAAAAAAAACAATGTAAACCAATCAGATCTTGCCTAGGTCGGGCGAGGACGATCATTGTTAATTATAATTTATCGTACCTGTCCTAATGACAAACGTGACATGATAGTGGTAATAATGAAAGGAAATTCACATGGGCGTCGATCGCTACTTAGAGGTGCGGAGGTGGGGGACATGCAGGCAGTGTCGGATCTAGGATTTGGCAAATGTGGGGGCACAACCCTAGGTTGCACAGCCTCACCCTGCTTTTAGACATAATTAATTTTGGGGTAAAACAACGGCGAGTTGATAGTAATATATACAGTGTGTCTCAAACAAAATGCAAACAAAATTTAACGGAATGCCAGACGTAGAATGAGTAACCAACATAGATAATATAGGTATGGTTTGAAAGATACACCTTTCCACTTTAAAATGAGACATCAAACGTCCAAATCTGATAATTTTTGACAGAGTTATGAGTACTTTTCCAAAATAGGTCAAATTGACGATGGGACCAAGTTTTTAAATGCAGTGATAATCGATTTTGTTTAGATGTGCAAGTGTTGCAATGTGGATGAACTGTTGATGATTACATCCCTTCCCCTTCAACATGCCCTCCCTCTCGCTCGATACACAGGCGACATCGTCTCTCCATGTCTCCCATCGCTCTCCTAACAACATCTGGAGTCTGCCGCAGGACGTCAATCTCAGCTGTTATTCTGTCACGGAGAGTCTGCAGGTCCGGAGGGGGAGTCGTGTACACCTTGGATTTCAAGTATCCCCAGAGGTAGAAATCACACGGGGTGAGGTCTGGAGATCTCGGTGGCCATTCATGCACATGATCTCCGAACGCTTCGTGAAGGCGGTCTCGGACAGCCAGTAGACGATGAGCCGGAGCGCCGTCTTGAGCCCACCACAGGCGCCTAAACACACCTCGCTCCTGAACCTCGAAATGTTCCTCAAGGATGGGGATGACATCATCATTCAACATCTCAAGGTAACGCCGGCCGTTGAGGTTGCCCTGAAAAAACACCGATCCGACGATGAGGCCACTGCCGCAGAGGCCAACCCAGACACTCACTTTCTCACGTTGGAAGTTGTGCTCGTAATTGAAGGGAGGTAGATGTTGTTTGGGGGCGTACTCTCGAACATTGCGTGAGTTGACTTTTCCGTCGAGAGAAAATCCAGCTTCATCGCCAATGACGAGATGATCTTTATTGATGAAATCACCTGTCATCATGCAGTCCGTGCTCTGGTCACATCACGTTTGGACTATGCAAATTCACTTCTCCAAGGATCCTCTAGCAAAGAGATCAAACGTCTTCAACGGTTTCAAAATTGTGCTGCAATATTAATTTTCATGGCTAAAAAGTATGACCATGTCTCCCCTCTCCTACGACAGCTTCACTGGCTTCCCATTCGAGACCAGATTGATTTCAAAACATTGACTATTGCCTATAAATATGTTACTGACTCTGCGCCATCCTATCTCTGTGAGCTTATTATACCATACCAACCTAACCACAGTGGACTCCGTTCAAATTCTAATTCCTGGATCTTCAAAAAGCTACACATTTAACTGCGGCTAACAAGGGTTTCTATTCTGCTGCACCCAGCATTTGGAATGAACTACCATCTGGTATCTGTCATGCTTCTTCATTGAGTCAATTTAAAACATCTCTCAAGACTAATTTATTTTAGACACTGCACATGTATTTTTAAATTGTACTTGCATCTCACTGTAAAGCGCTGTGATACTGTTTGTGTAAGAGCGCTATATAAATGCCTTCATTGTATTGTATTGTATTGTAAGACTCCTCAGTAGTCAGGATAGGCTAACATATTAATTTAAAAAAATTATTTATGGGCCATCAAAAAATGGGGTGGGGGACATATATCTACTGTCACCCGACTCTATAAAGTGTATAGGGGAATGTCTCCCCCGTCCCCCACCGATCGACGTCCATGTGCAGCTAAACGGTAAAAATGTGTAAGAAATGTCCAAACTTTTTTGAATAACAGCGAGTGCATGTAACCATGACGATGACGCCACAATTACATCATTACATCATCACATCATTACAACGCACACAAAATACATCCGATATTACTGGTGTTTAGCAAATTAGTCAATACAATCGATCAGTGCAATAATTGAAATAAGCGTTTCTGATGAGGGTAAACACCGGTGTGCAGCGAAGTGACAGAAAGGGAGGGTCGGGCTCCCCCACCCCATGCCCAGTGCCTTAGCCAGGATTTTCAGAGTGAGGGGAAAATTAATTTTTCGGGGAAATTTACCGTGGGGAAAACCGTTTCATGAATCTACTGACAGACGATATTTTACCAACATGTGGGACAGGACGGGGAAGATCGTCCCCGCACCCCCCTCCCCTTGGTTACTCTACTGCCCAACCCAAGCAAAGTTGCCGGTATAGTGAAAATTGGGACGAACAACATTGTTCTAATTAAACAGGTCTCTCTTCAACACTCGACAGAAATGTATAATAATTTATTTCCGATTTTAGAAAATCGTGAAGGGGATGGTGCAGGATTAGTTATGGCAAACCTATTTACACTTAATCTCTTTGAACCAGAATACACAACATCAGTGAAAGTTTATTAATACGTTCAGATTTGTCATGACTTTGTGTTCATCCTTACAGTGGAATTTAGGAAAGAACTCTTTCCAATATTCATAACCTCTGACGTAATCATTTCTAGGGGAGATTGATATCATTATAAGCTTTACATCAAGTGATAAGTTAATCTTAAAATTCTACCATTTTGTTAATTATTTTTTTAAACTGAAGATTTCTATTGTCATCCTACGAAACCAAAAGACAGCAAGCGTGATACACTAAATGATATACCGCATATATGTATATATAGCTATAATAGTTGTTATATAGGCCTATGCCGCACAATTTATTTACTACATGAATATTAATTCTTATAATGAAGCAACACACTTTAAATTATTTACATAGGGTAGAAGGGTAGATATATTATCTCCCCACCCAAAAGTTTTGTCAAGAGAGCATGGTCATTTTGATAAAGTTTCCCTATTTCTCTACACATACTTTTTGCGTCCAGTGAAAATAAGTTGAACAAACTCCTCAGCATAGACCTTTATAAAGCATTTGAAAGATGGTTAAGAGCTAATTAAAAATGATCAAAAGACTAACACATTTTCAAAACGGTCCAATTTATTAAGTCCAGAATATCCCTAATGAACTGGATCAAATTGGTTTTTTTTAGATTCAATATTTTTTATTTATTTTATTTAAGTTGTTATACTTTAATATTTACTCTATAGTTTCCCGTTTAAAGGAATTGTACACCGTGTCAGTTAGTTTATTGTATATAAATGTATCCATACTTGAAAAAAAAAAAAAAGGAAATTGCATTCATATTTGTGTGCAAGCATTATTATGTGGAAAATGGGGTCACGGCTTCTAGACTGAATAACTCCTCGGGATGTTTGGTGACATCACCAACTTCACAACAAGTGAGTTTTTTTCGATTATAATTCAGTCATTTTGTAATCGGCTAATTACCAAAGGTGTGCACCCCCTTGAAATCTGAAGTTTCTCTTGTCCTTATAAAAAGAAAGAAAATAATTTTCAAAAAATGAGTGGTTATTGAAATTGGACATTTTGAATCATTCCCCCTCCCCCTTTGACAACAAATTCACGCCACTGCAAGTGATTACCACTTTTCAGTCATCTTCACAATAATTGTAAAATAATTAAATGTTCATGAGTGCCTTCTCAAAGATGAATATTAGAGACATCAATACTCTTTTACAATAATGTAAAACATTTGAACATACTACTGCCATATTATATTTGAAAAGAATTTATGCAATATTAATATTTCCTATCAAACAGTATCTCATCAACAAATAATATTTTACGTGATCTGAGTGAACAGTTTGCCCATATCAGGATATGAAGAACATTATTTGTAAAATGAAATATTATTACTGCATTATCAAAAGTGCCTTGAAAATAATTGGTTGATATTGAAATGCGATTTCTAAGGGGAACGACGCATTTTCATTTCACTTCGCTTTGGTTTGGGGCCTCCACTCCACACAATGCCACGGCTATACACTAGTGCATTAAATGGCTGGGAATACTCGCCATTCAGGTTACTGTAGTAAGGAGGACCAGTAAACCCTCCCGACCACGTACACGTCTTGAACCACCAACCTCCCTTCAGCTCATCTGCACAGTGGTAAGTAGAGTCAGCATCGTTGTCACGATCATACGTCGAGAATGGCTGTCCATTGTGATCAAGAGTAAGAGAATCACCTAGGAAACAGACAAAATAAATGAAATAAATGACGCAAATAAATTAATTGAAACTGCACTTCAATGGCCCCCAACATAAATATATAGGCCTAGATAAATAAAATAATTAGTTAGAACTTGTAGCTTTGCATGGTGACGAGGATAAGTAAGACTAATTGCGGTGACATACTGATCGAAGCGTCGAGTTGTAACCCCAGTTCTTTTTAGAACTAATTACTACTCAATTGAGAATTTCACATGGTGTCACCGCAATTAGTCTTTGTTAAGATAATTCGTTAAAAAGCAAAACAGCACACAATTAGAATTTTTTTTAAATGCGCAGAATTTATGCTGTGTAAAGCGCAGATGGGGGGAAAGTTACCGCGCACTACCGTGAACAAAGAAAATGATAAGATTTCGAATTATTTTGAGACACCCCTTCTGAAATCTAGATCCACCCTTGCGGTCTCAGTTGCATTCATGACATCAAATGAAAAGAATAAAAGCGAATACAAGAATATAAGAATAATTGTGATGTGTATAAGAGTATAGGTCTATTATTGAATAAAACAGATGAATAATATACACGGGCATTCAATGACACGTTTGTGTATGAATCGACTGACGTATAAAGAATGTAGGCCTATATACAGGACTATTTCAATCGGATGCTGTGTTTCGATTAAGCATTTTCATTTAGTTTAAGATGACCACACAGACTGAAAATTACTACAGGTATTATTTTCAGTCACTGAGTTAATCTAAAACTATCGCTCTGATTCCATGCTCTGTTGATTGTGACTATACTGTCCCCGTTTCAATCGCCTATGGGTAATTTCCAAGCTCGTTATTTGTCTGTAAAGTCAATTATTTTGCATTCGTATTTGTTTGTTTTAATATATTTCTTGCCTGGAATTAATTTGTTGTTAAACAAATGAATTCCAAGTAATTACGAGTAAGCATTTATGAATCAACCAATGAATGATTCAACTGATTACATTGTGTTCTTCAACGAGAATTTTTGGTTTTAATTCATTCAGATTTGTCAGATTTGTTTCATTTCAGAAATTGGAACATTGTATGAATTCTAAGGTGGAAACAGTAAACTTCTCAAATATTATCGCCAATAATTTTAATTTTGTTTTAATGACATCACCTCTGACAAAATTATTACTGGGAAAGATTGATACCATTATCAGTTTTACACCAAGTAAGTTTAATATTAAATTTTGTCCAATTTGTTATTTTGTGAATTTCCATTTCTATCTTTAAGACTATATCTTATAATATTCTGTGGTGCAGACGGTGACATCTATATGCGGACCCAAGATGGCTGTAAGGGGTGTGGAGTGGGTACACACGACCCATAGGAGGTCACATTGACCAACGTAGTATCTTTTACTGCACACTTTCCCCTCAATGCGAGGCTTGTGAGGTCCTATTTGGCATGTTCAGAAAACCTACTTACCATTATAATGAGTCTGCTGTACCACCAAACACGCGGAGTATGTAAGTATCTCCTTCGATGCGAAATCCTTGATATACAACAGACCCTGGTGGAGACCCATCACTAGCTAGATCCACTCTCATCTCCCATGTATCCCTGCTTACGTCAGTGAGATTACGGAGGATGTCGTTCCCCAGCCAGAACTCTCCGGTCTTGTCCCCGAAACCATTGCTATACTCGTCCCAGTTGCGGATAAAATCAACCGTCCCATCCTGGCGTCGTTGGAATACCTTTACAGATTTATGCAATAAGAACAAAATAGAAAGTTAAAATACGTTGGTCAGAGTATGATCGATTTCGTTTTGAATTGTTATCTTTATTATTAATATTATTGTGTTTTATAATTGTTTATAAAATGTACCTAGTGAACTTACAATCCATCCTTTTTGAGTCCGTTGTCATATCACAGTAGACCCTATGCCTCCTGGATATTGCAATGGGTTGATGGTGTAAACACCATCTGCGGTGTGTCCAGCATCCCGCAAGGCCTGGCAGTCGAGAATCGGGGCGATGGTCGCACTTAGCGGAGCGGTGGTCTCACTTGGCGGAGCGGTGGTCACTTGCGAGCGGCAGGTGGTCTCACCTTGGCGGAGCGGTGGTCCTGCTATGCGGAGCGGTGGTCTCACTTGGCGGGGCGGCAGTCGAACCACCAGATGGGATTGTAACGTCTGATTCTAACAAAAAGAATAAGCACATTTTAAAATTAAACAGGAAACAAACGCCGTGATTTCTTAAAGTTTCATAAAGTGACATATACGTCGGTTTGTCAAGTCAAGTCACATGTTTTGTTAAAGTCTAAATCAAGTCACATGTCACTTATTTATAAGTCCAAGTCAGGTGACAAGACAATGAAGCAAAGTCTCATATTATCCAAGGTGCATTGCATATTTCTTTCTTTCTATGGGCTAGATGATGAGCAATAACTTTAAACAAAACTGCCAACCAAAAAGACAATTGTAAATTGCAGGCATAGCGCTTTGCTAACAGTCGTTGCCCGTAAAGATGGCTGATGTTGCATGATGTGACAAGAAGTGAAAACCATCTATTCAATAAAAAGCACACGGTACAATGAAAGGAAACTGGGGCGAGTAAGAATTACCCCTTTTAAAAGTAAGCCACCAATCCCCTGCCCCTCATGTACTCCCACAATATACTCATGTTAAATTGAGGGTAAGATTGGCATGCTACGTCTGAATATTGAACGCCTGTTTTATAACGTTCTGTCGTTAAACGAGAAATATGTTCCGATTTTTCATTCTTACTGGCGATTACTTTTCTTTAAAATGACTGCACAAAATTTAAATTTATTTTATTTTTGTTTAATTAGGCTAACGTTTCTCATAATTAGGCCTTGGCATACTGGTTCTATACACTAATGTTATATCCGATAATGTTAATTGATTAATTCTCACCGCTGCAGTTGAACAGTTGGCGAATCTTCGTCACATCTGATGTAATTAAAGGGTTGTCAGTGTAGTACGGCTTGAATGACCTCTCGGGTGTGTTTTTGTTCACTCCACCGAGCCGGATTCTAGTGCAGCGACACGGGTCTTGAACCGGTAGCACCCACCGGAGTTTGTGGGCCTCATGAGGGTCTGGTTCGTTCCCAAAGTAGCACACTTCAGCAGAGACGAAGTGAACTTTTACAGTTTGAGAAGGGGGAAAAATACATCGTCTTAAAAAAGAGATTATAAGTTAAATTAGGAGAATTCGGGATTTCTCTAACATTTACTCAAAAAATATTACATTCGAAAAAAGGCCGATGTTAAATTAGACTTAAATCATGCTTCATGTAATTCCAGATGGTTGCAAAATAGATTTTTAATATTAAATTGGAAAACAAACTACGGATTTGAAACAAAATAGAATCATTTGGAGAAGCTCCTACAACTTTAAATCAATATTCTTGAAAGACCAATACAATGAAAGGTGACCATGGTTATAATTTTTGCAAAAGGACTTTGAAATCTGAATAAAATACTGTTACATTTTGTCAAATAGTATATAACATTTCATAACCATGAGTTGTATGTTTCATATTCTCAATACTTTTCCACTACTGACCAAGTAAACGTCTAAGTATTAAGAAGTCCTCGTTCGCTAATTTGTTCAAGAAACATGTCCATTTGGAGGATCCGTAGCTTCATTCAAATATCAATGCAAATGCAAAGCATTTCATGCGTTTTGAATCCACAGACACGAGACAATAAAAATTACGAATATTCATGAAAACCCAAATTAGGTCATGTTCACCCTGAATATTTTTGTATCTATAGTAACAAATCAGTGGTTTTTACAGCTTGTTCCATTTCCTGGCACTAACTTTCCTGTAAATCATTCCTTGGGATTTCTTATAATGGTAACAAGTATGATCTAGATATGTTTATGCAAAACAAATGGTAAGTGCGTCATTTTACGAGTGCGTCGAATAACATACACGGACCATACAGTAAACAACCGGTGAAAGTTTCAAATTGATTACGTTGTGTAGTTAAACATGTAATGCCCGTGTTTGGGTCGATTTTACGGTTAAAAAACATTTAAATGATAAACAGCTATTTTTCTGTGGTTAAGGAAGTTATAAGCTTTCATTTGAGACATTGAAAAAAAGCCGTCATAAATTAGAACCAGTAAATTAAAAACTCAAATTACTAAAAGGCGGGACACCGCGATTTAATCCTCAGGTTGCACGTGACCACACAACTTATTGTACATAACGGACTGAGGGCGTGGGTAGTCTCCTGATTGGCCAGCACAGCTGTCAATCAGAATCAAGTGTATTTGAAGTATCGCATTTATTTACAGTTTCCGACATCCGAATTTCATAATTTCTGTTTTGTTTTTGTTTTTGGCTTTTTTTTAAACAATAATTATCTTTCAAAATTCGTTGATTTTATAAATTCTATTTTGTGGGTCGTCTTAGCCAAACACGGGCGATATATCTTGAATGAGTAAATAATGACAACGCATTTCAATTGTCAATTCGAATGTTGAATTCAGGAAAAAATACTGTTTTCCCCGATCATATTAATGGCAGTGGCGCACCCATGGGGGGGGGGCTTGGGGGGCTCGAGCCCCACCCCCCCCCCCCCAAGGGCCCGCTGATGTTTTTTGTTTTTTTTAAAGAAGGAGCCAGGAAAGAGAGCAAAATCTGAGCCCAAGTCTTGTCTACAGAGGAGTTCGGCAAGGAGTATAGGGCAGTGGTACTAGGGATGGGGACTCGGGAGACTCAAGCTCCCCTCCAAAAGTTTTCCATTTATTCCACTCACTATTATATTTTACGGCGTTGCGTATGCATGTGCATGTAAGCTTGAAGGGCCACCAGTATATATAACAAGCATTTTTACATTCTCCTCCCCTGCCATGGTGCACCCTGATCAGTGAGCAGCTTTACTTAATTTTATTTTCATTTTCTGTTGTCCGTTTCTCTTGTTGAGGTCGTTGACTGTCGTTGAGGTTACTCGTAAAATTTAAACACGCCCGCATTATAATCAACTCCTTTCCAGTTTGTACACAATGGCCCAGGATTGGGTTTTAATTTACAAAGATTATGTGACACTCTTTTAGCAAACACCGATTGGATAATATTGGGATTTGGTTTTGCCGCCAAATTCGTGTTTGAACAAATTTAGCTCCGCACGGAATGATCACAAACTTTACGTCCACGCAATGAAAGTATTTAACTATAGAAATCTTGCAGACGAAACAAGCTCAAGTTCTTTACATCAAGAGGAGGAAATTATATGGAAGGTAAAACCCTACGAGTCCGAATCATGCCATAATGTCTTCTTTTTATGACTAGAAACCACCAGGAAACATTTAACATGTGCCGTAGGTTCACTGACGAGCACGACTAGGGACATGGCTGCAGCCGCGCCAGCGGTTATGGTTTGGGTCAGCCATGTCTCTCCCCCATATTGGATTTCAAATACAAATATTTTGAGCCCCCCCCCCCCCCAATCAAATCCTGGGTGCGCCACTGATTAATGGGTGTTATTTAAATTTTCTTAACAACAACAAACAACAACAAACAACAACAACAGCAACATTATTAACATTATTAACATTATATACATTATTTTACATTATTACCCACTGGTCACAGAACCAATATCATTCCTATAATCTCTCTCAGCTCCCTTTCTCAGGCTTTTTTAAACACAATATCAACCTCTACTGTCACAAGTACCCAATTATACTCCTTGGCGGAGAGAAACAAAATCAATAAAGTGTCGACCTTGCTCGGGATTCGAATCCACATTATGACGACTGAGCCATCAGAACATATAAGTAGGGTTTTCAGTTTGTACATGCTTGACCCATGACCGAAGCCCGCCACACGTACAGCGCATCGCCCGCAACAAAAAACATCAAAATTTTAAATCAATTTTTGTTTTACTACTTTTACCGGTCAAAATCTTACATGTAATAGCTCATTGGAAAGCTTATAGTTTCAGCTATCCAACAATGTACATAAAATAGCAATCAGAAGTACGTGCGAAAGCCTAGGATTTTTATGAATGAACCACTCTCGTCCCGCCCAGCCTTTCGCGAAGTGTTCCGAGATCGGGCGCATTCGGCGCGTAAAATTTAACGCGCTCTGCTGAGGGCATACACTTCGGAGCTGTCTCCGCGCCCGAGTACATTGTGATTGACATGAAAATGGGTTTTCCTATTGAGTCAAAGGGCTCCTTTACATACCCATGCTTGCTTGATCTCCATAACTACTCTACAACCGAAGTTATGAAGATATAAAAAGTAAACACCGTTTTTTCGAGGTGAAATCTTCAAGTTGAAAGGTAAGAGCGGTATCTGAATGAATTTTACACCTCTTTTCTATCATATGTGAAAGTTTTGAGCCGGAATTTTGTTTAGTTTTGAGCGGAGAGTGTATTTTTTACACCTTTTCAAAAGCTCTTATGAGGGAAACGAGCACGAACGCTGTGCGTGTGTATCACGGTGTGTGTAGGCTGATTCAATGGTTTTGGTGTCATTAGGGATGTACACAGTGTATGGACAGTCGCGCTTCATCGAATGCTGTATATTTGATTAAATAAAACAGGATTCCTCAAAAACTACTCGTCCGATTTTCTTGATTTAAAAACCATTGTATTTCTTTAATCAAGACCTTTAATTTGATATAAATATTGAGTATATTGGTTTAGGAATAATTTTTCACCTGAAAACCCTAATTGTCTCACTCTGATGCACTTAACCGCTCGGCGGCCATGGCACCCTTCAGAAAAAAAAACAAGACCTTAGTTGTTTCTTCCAGGGAAAATTTTATCCATAAAGAGCTTAACACCAATAAAAAGACATTTCTAATTTTCAAAAGACACGGAATAAGTTACTTACCAACTAGAAGGATCAAATATCCACGCATTGTCGTCTGTAGATGTGCCATGTTCATGTAAACTTGAGAAAATTTGATAACAAAACTCCTCAGCATCTACCACCGAAGGAACATAGACAGAAGAGTAATTATCACTGGTATTTGCTCTGTGTTACAACCAACTGCGACTGCGCACAAGAACGTCTGATGAATAATGCATGAACGCAGTATTTAAAATTTTAGTAGCAATTTAAAAATGACATTTTTTCGTTTATTTATTTTTAAAATTTTTGACTGAACAAATAAAAATGCAAACAAATTACATTCATTTGAGACCCAATCTGGAATATTTATCTCATTTCTGATCAAAAACTGTATCTTCCCCGCAATGGTGGCGCCACGGGGGAGGGGGGTTTTTGCTCTCCTGTATTCCCCCAAGGGCGGAGCCCTAACCCAGAACCACTGCCCATGAGCAAAGACCATTATGCAAATAATAATAATAACGTGCGCTTTGCATCTCTACCTTGGACTTTCACCTTCGTGCACTACGGTGTATACAGAGACGGAGTCCTCATTTGGGATGTCTGCCAATAGTCAACATTATTATCTGTTGACTTGATTCCAAATAGGCCTACCTGAATTCCACTGGAACAAAGCCCGATGTTCATGTTTTTCACTGTCAATCAGCAATATAAGGGGACCTTAATTTCTATTAAAAATTAGCTTTGTCCCCTAAAATTTAAGCACTGATTTTGCCAAGTCGCTGATGAGATCGAGCCAGGACTGAATGCCTCCGGCCGATCGCCACACCTGTTGCTTTAGGGGCTTCAAGGTAGTTTGTACCGGTCACTCGTACAACTTACTCAGCGATCACACTCTCTCTTCTGATGACGACATATGGTTGATCCATAGAGGGTTGATCTAAATCGTTCTGATCAACACGAGCTAGCTTTCACTTCCAATCAAACTCCGCAAATTTAAATCGCTCTCCATTAAATGGTATTACGACAGACCAAACAACGCACAAACAAACCACAAACAATACAAAACAATGTTTGGACAATAACCATGGCCGGTTTTCTTACGTAATTTCTGTGGCAACGAGAAAAAACATCCTTACAATACTAAAAGCGCTTTGCAAAAAAAAATACCAGTAGATGCAGGAGTCTACACACAAACATTTAAACATGTGTCATTGGCTAATGGCCACAATATAGCTACGGCTGTCTGCTACGTGATTCTAATACCTCCCTTCCATTTCCCCCACCTTTTTGGAGCTGGTGCCGCCACTGTTTCCTCATATTTATCTTATTTTTCATCCGTCGGCCATCAAACTTGACACAGTTGATGTCTTTAGCAATAATTTCACGTCGCTTATAGATCTCCAACAGAGGGCGCTATGACAACAATATTGAGGGTCAGTTTGTACCCAAAACGCGTGCCATTGAAGCTTTTTTGTTTTAAATTCCAAATCGAAACTATCTTCCCTTTTCCTTAAAAAGACAGGGCTTGTTTCAGCTCCTCTGGACTACGTGGCTATAACAAGACAATTGTTTTGGCTTGCTATATTAGGCCATAATTACAGTTTAATCGTCCATGTACAATGATCAATCCATCCAAGCATGCACTATGCAAAAAAGAGATCATTAGGCCTACATATACAGTGCGTATCAAAAAAAAGGTAATCCGAATTCAGGGCGTTAATATGCCAAGGTTATTTAGTTTGACAATTTACATGTAGTGTACCAAAGAAGAGGAACTCCTCAGCTTTCCATTGATACCTGTATCGATCCATTGCTGTCACACATGGCCGAGTACATTGTTATTGAAAATGGCAAATTCAAATCGCATTTTTGCAAGTTTGGGTAATCAGTTCAAGGCAGTCTGAAATGGACGCATCACTTGACTGCCTAGATGATTATGTAAGATTTTTAAGCTGGTGCGGTAATCGTCTGTTACGACATCCTTTTCTTCAAGTTGGGTATTTAAGAAGGGCCTGGGTTTACGGACAGGTAGTTGGAAAGATGGTACAACTAACGACTGAACAGCGAGTTTTCGTGATTACAACATTTCACCAAACTCACAGTTTGCAGCAAACTCGCGATGCTTTCAGGAACGTTTCCCAGAACGGGAGCCCCCAGCAGCCAAAACCATCTGGGCGAATGTTAGAAAATATCAAGAGTATGGCACTAGCCTCAACCGCAACAAGGGGAATTCTGGCAGGAGGCGCACCGGGCGATCAGAAGGGAACATTGCAGCAGTAAGGCAGCAACTTTTGGAGCATCCTAGGGACACCAGCGCAAGGCGAAATGGGCTGAGATTGCCTTCGGCGACATTCAACAGAATCACGAGATTGGACCTCCACCAGCATCCATATCGGATTCACATCCGACATCAACTTACGCCAGGAGATTTTGCTAGAAGGCTGGCGTTTGCCAGATGGTTGATAGCCCGTACCGAGAGAGATGTCAATTTTCTGCGGAATCTCGTAATCGGCGACGAATGAAGCTGCTTTCTCCATGAACGGCAAGGTCAATACGCATAATGTTCTTGAATATGCACCAGCAAGACACCCCCCAGAATTCAATTTTGAGGTTAACATGAGTCGACAAAAGTGGACTGTTTGGTTAGGACTTTGTGGAAGTGGTCAGCTGATCGGACCGTTTTTCTTTCAAAGGAATGTCAATGGTAACATGTATCTGCAGATGCTCAATGATAACGTTTTACCGCAGCTGCAGGAACACTTTGAGCGACAGGTTCGTGGGGTCTTCAGACAACTCTGGTGGGCCCAAGATGCCGCCCCAGCACATCGCCTTATCGCTGTCCGAGATCGTCTGAGGGAACTCTTTGGCGAACGAGTCATCGCCGTCAACCATGAGGTGGAACGGCCACCAAGATCACCTGACCTCACACCATGTGACTATTTCCTTTAGGGACATTTGAAGAACAAGGTGTTTGCAACTCCTCCCCGTGATCTTGATGAATTGCAGGGCCGTATTCGAAATGAAGTGGATGCTTTACGCAATAATCCGGCTATGGTGAGACGAGCAGTGCAGGACATGCTCCGTCGCTGTCAGCTTTGTGTCGAAAGGGGAGGTGGACATGTTGAAGGTGTGGGTGCATAAAAGGGCAATGTTAGAAGAGATTCTTCTTGAATAATGTCCAGTCATTCCTAAAGAAAATCTGCTTTATCATACTGACTTTCACTAATTATCCTGCCTTGCACTGATTACCCAAACTTGCAAAAATGCGATTTGAATTTGTCATTTTCAATAACAATGTACTCGGTCATGTGTGACAGCAATGGGTCAATAAAGGTATCAATGGAAAGCTGAGGAGTTCCTCTTCTTTGGTACACTACATGTAAATTGTCAAACTAAATAACCTTGGCATATTAACCCCCTGAATTCGGATTACCTTTTTTTTGATACGCACTGTATAGTGTACCCGAAAGAACTTAAGAACATGCACTCTGCCCTTATGAACTTATCAATTGTTACCACCTCACACACACAGTCACACACATCCGGGCCGCCCGTCTCTTGATGTGGGGGATTGGTGAATTGGAAATGTTCATTCCCCTGCATGTGGGGCACAGTGGCAAATAACAATACCCTACAACACCATCCTCAACACCCATATGTGAGGATGTTGAATCACTGTGCGTGAGCATGACCAAAGTCCAGACCCTTGGGCAACAAATAACTTATGGGTACCAAATACCTATATGTTTCCTGCTATCAATACACGGTCGTCCCCCGGGGGACAACTGATACGTACATTAGTTATTCACTTTATACTGAAAGGGGAATTACTCGCATGGAAATTATGGACACAAAGCACAAAACTGTTGCATTATTCAGAGCTGTATTACTTCACATTATAACAACGTTTCAAACAAGCCTGGACGTTATTCACCAGGTTAATACTAACATTAAGATCATCAAGAAATACCGTAACTAAATCAAAGATGTATCGCCCGTGTTTGTCGCTATTTTGACGGCAATTTCTGAAAACAAAATTTTATTCGCAACATTGCCGTTTAACTTGAGTAGGCCGTAAAGGATAAAAAAAAAATGCTGAAACATTGACACACTTCTCAAAATAATCATGAGAAACATGGTTTTACAGTAAATATGTCCCCAAATGAATTGATGATAAGTCCTGTCATAAATTAGGCACTTTTATTGTAAAGCTTAGTTAGCTTCTTACTACAATTTAATCAAATAAATAATTTCAGTATTTGTTTTCCTTTCTGTAAGGAAATAATCGATGTTCAGATAAAAAAACAAATTGCCTGTAAAATAACAAAAAAGATGGATGATATATTTATTTGTAAGAGATAAAAAAGTAGATATTTACACAATTGAATACAGGATTGGTTAGGGGAAAAAAGTCTCCGCTTTCTGGTCTCTGTGCTCGTCGCCAAAGACACGCGCGTCGTCATTTTTATTATTTTTTTAAAATTTATTTTAAATTTATATTTATTTATTTATTTAATTTTTTGTTTGCTATGAAACGATGTCCAATTGCAGCCAAAGTTACTGGATCGATTGGAAATCCGCACTGTGTTTTAAACATAGGGGTATGAACATTTGCCCGATTTGTGAGGCCTCTCTTAGCCACCATACTTTGTGTATGGGAAATTTGGTCTGGTTCAAGTAACCGCGTACACATATATCACGTATTTCATTGGTTGGCAAAAAAAAAAAAAAAAGATTACTAACAAAGTGCGTCACCGCATCGATTTTGACGTCCACTTATGACCAGAAACCGGAGACTTTTTTGGCCTTATGGGTGTCAAAACTATTTCTATGAGAATACTTACTTTCTTTGAACCAAAATATCCTTTATAATCAACCAACATGTGAAAGATTGAGTTTATTACGTTGTGTCATTAACGAGAACATAGTGAACATGCATTCAGATCTGCCATGTGTTCATTCTTACAGTGGAATTTAGGAAAGAGAACTCTCTCCTAAATTCAACATACATCAAGCTATAATAGTTGTTATATATGCCGCAAAAATATTCTTCATTAAATGTTAACAATTATTTAAATTATTTATACAACTACAACATGAATATTATTTTTAAACTGAAGCAACACGCTTTAAAGTATATCTGGGTATAAATAATGAGACACAATGAATATTAATCATTTTCTTTTATTCCCTTACATTACATTTGAATATAATTATCTAAATCAGGTATATGAAGGTCTGTAAGGCCATATACGATCAACTTAAAAATGTTTACATATTTTTTAAATATTTAAAATGGGTGGAGGGGAAGATATATACCCCCCTCATAAACACACACCCACACATTTTGTCAAGAGGGTGTTATCATTTTGATCACCCCCATTTTTCCACACAGTGAAAATTATGTTGAACAAACTCCTCCGTATAAAACGTTATATAACGTAATAGTTACATAAAGAGTACCAGGGTAATAGTTACATAAAGAGTACCAGGCAGTGGCGCACCCAGGATTTGATTGGGGGGGGGGGGGGCTCAAAATATTTTTATTTGAAATCCAATATGGGGGAGAGACATGGCTGACCCAAACCATAACCGCTGGCGCGGCTGCAGCCATGTCCCTAGTCGTGCTCGTCAGTGAACCTACGGCACATGTTAAATGTTTCCTGGTGGTTTCTAATCATAAAAAGAAGACATTATGGCATGATTCGGACTCGTAGGGTTTTACCTTCCATATAATTTCCTCCTCTTGATGTAAAGAACTTGAGCTTGTTTCGTCTGCAAGATTTCTATAGTTAAATACTTTCATTGCGTGGACGTAAAGTTTGTGATCATTCGGCGGAGCTAAATTTGTTCAAACACGAATTTGGCGGCAAAACCAAATCCCAATATTATCCAATCGGTTTTTGCTAAAAGAGTGTCACATAATCTTTGTAAATTAAAACCCAATCCTGGGCCATTGTGTACAAACTGGAAAGGAGTTGATTATAATGCGGGCGTGTTTAAATTTTACGAGTAACCTCAACGACAGTCAACGACCTCAACAAGAGAAACGGACAACAGAAAATGAAAATAAAATTAAGTAAAGCTGCTCCCTGATCAGGGTGCACCATGGCAGGGGGAGAATGTGTAAAAATGCTTGTTACATATACTGGTGGCCCTTCAAGCTTACATGCACATGCATACGCAACGCCGTAAAATATAATAGTGAGTGGAATAAATGGAAAACTTTTGGAGGGGAGCTTGAGTCTCCTGAGTCCCCATCCATTGTACCACTGCCCTATACTCCTTGCCGAACTCCTCTGTAGACAAGACTTGGGCTCAGATTTTGGACTCTTTCCTGGCTCCTTCTTTAAAAAAAAAACAAAAACATCAGCGGGCCCTTGGGGAGGGGCTCGAGCCCCCCAAGCCCCCCCTTGGGTGCGCCACTGTTTGGGCATACCCTGAGTAAATAAATAAATAAATAAATAACCAACTCTCTTAATGTAAAATAGTGAAAACCACTCTTTCAAAGAGCTATATGGCGGACAAGTCTTTTTGGAGTGGATAAAGAGTAAAATTAGTAGTGTAAAAAGAGTGAATTGGTAGCCTTTTACTGTATTTTTCACTCGAATCAGAGTAGGTTTCACTCCAAAAAAGAATTGTCCGCCATACATCTCTTTTACATTAACCCTTTCAATACCGAGCTATATTTGATCAGTCATGCCTTGGTTGCTACCGGTTTTTGCATAGCATGTTCAGTTCTTTACCAGAGACTTTTTAACAATTTTCAGTGTATAGCGCCCTCACTCAACAACATCATGAAAGGCCACTCTTGCAATGACAACAAATAACTCCACAAGTTATGACAAGAAAAATATTGACCAATAAAACAAATGCTTGTTTTGTTTATGGGTGGTTCATAAACCCCAACGTAATAGGTGATATATTTTAGGTTCAGGTGAAAGGAATGTTGCGGTAATTGCACAAAATTGATTTTACTGTAGCAGTAGTCAAGTTTAAATGAAGGTTGCTCACATACCCACCCCCCCCCATTTCAAGATTGCTTACCACCAACCTACCCCCCTCCCCCCATTTCAATGTTGTGTTGCTGGTGTGCGCACTGTCACTTCAACATTGAAATGGGGGAGGGGGGGGAGACGGAAGGACCACAATCAAAAATGTTTATCACACACTGTGAAACTTCTCAAAGCATGGCAGCACACACATTGGCTTTTAACACTGTTTACAAATCATACGAGTTTGTTACCGCTTGGCTTTAGTGATGCAAATGACACAGTTGCATTTTTTGCTGGGTGAGCAACATTGAAATGGGGGGACACCTAGAACACAATCCAAACTACATTGGGTAAATGTTTATCACACACTGTGAAACTTCTCAAAGCACGGCAGCACACATTGGCTTTTAACACTGTTTACAAATCATACGAGTTTGTTACCGCTTGGCTTTAGTGATGCAAATGACACAGGTGCATTTTTTGCGGGGTGCGCAACATTGAAATGGGGGGACACCTAGAACACAATCCAAACTACATTGGGTAAATGTTTATCACACACTGTGAAACTTCTCAAAGCATGGCAGCACACACATTGGCTTTTAACACTGTTTACAAATCATACGAGTTTGTTACCGCTTGGCTTTAGTGATGCAAATGACACAGTTGCATTTTTGCTGGGTGAGCAACATTGAAATGGGGGGGACACCTAGAACACAATCCAAACTACATTGGGTAAATGTTTATCACACACTGTGAAACTTCTCAAAGCATGGCAGCACACATTGGCTTTTAACACTGTTTACAAATCATACGAGTTTGTTACCGCTTGGCTTTAGTGATGCAAATGACACAGTTGCATTTTTTGCTGGGTGAGCAACATTGAAATGGGGGGGGGGGGACACCTAGAACACAATCCAAACTACATTGGGTAAATGTTTATCACACACTGTGAAACTTCTCAAAGCATGGCAGCACACATTGGCTTTTAACACTGTTTACAAATCATACGAGTTTGTTACCGCTTGGCTTTAGTGATGCAAATGACACAGTTGCAATTTGTGCTGGGTGAGCAACATTGAAATGGGGGGGGGGGGACACCTAGAACACAATCCAAACTACATTGGGTAAATGTTTATCACACACTGAAACTTCTCAAAGCATGGCAGCACACACATTGGCTTTTAACACTGTTTACAAATCATACGAGTTTGTTACCGCTTGGCTTTAGTGATGCAAATGACACAGTTGCATTTTTTGCTGGGTGAGCAACATTGAAATGGGGGGGGGGGACACCTAGAACACAATCCAAACTACATTGGGTAAATGTTTATCACACACTGAAACTTCTCAAAGCATGGCAGCACACACATTGGCTTTTAACACTGTTTACAAATCATACGAGTTTGTTACCGCTTGGCTTGAGTGATGCAAATGACACAGTTGCATTTTTTGCTGGGTGAGCAACATTGAAATGGGGGGACACCTAGAACACAATCCAAACTACATTGGGTAAATGTTTATCACACACTGTGAAACTTCTCAAAGCATGGCAGCACACACATTGGCTTTTAACACTGTTTACAAATCATACGAGTTTGTTACTGCGCTTGGCTTTAGTGATGCAAATGACACAGTTGCATTTTTTGCTGGGTGAGCAACATTGAAATGGGGGGGGGGGGGACACCTAGAACACAATCCAAACTACATTGGGTAAATGTTTATCACACTGTGAAACTTCTCAAAGCATGGCAGCACACACATTGGCTTTTAACACTGTTTACAAATCATACGAGTTTGTTACCGCTTGGCTTTAGTGATGCAAATGACACAGTTGCATTTTTTGCTGGGTGAGCAACATTGAAATGGGGGGGGGGGACACCAAGAACACAATCCAAACTACATTGGGTAAATGTTTATCACACACTGTGAAACTTCTCAAAGCATGGCAGCACACATTGGCTTTTAACACTGTTTACAAATCATACGAGTTTGTTACCGCTTGGCTTTAGTGATGCAAATGACACAGTTGCATTTTTTGTGTGAGCAACATTGAAATGGGGGACACCTAGAACACAATCCAAACTACATTGGGTAAATGTTTATCACACTGTGAAACTTCTCAAAGCATGGCAGCACACACATTGGCTTTTAACACTGTTTACAAATCATACGAGTTTGTTACCGCTTGGCTTTAGTGATGCAAATGACACAGTTGCATTTTTTGCTGGGTGAGCAACATTGAAATGGGGGGGGGGGGGACACCTAGAACACAATCCAAACTACATTGGGTAAATGTTTATCACACACTGTGAAACTTCTCAAAGCATGGCAGCACACACATTGGCTTTTAACACTGTTTACAAATCATACGAGTTTGTTACCGCTTGGCTTTAGTGATGCAAATGACACAGTTGCATTTTTTGCTGGGTGAGCAACATTGAAATGGGGGGGGGGGACACCTAGAACACAATCCAAACTACATTGGGTAAATGTTTATCACACACTGTGAAACTTCTCAAAGCATGGCAGCACACACATTGGCTTTTAACACTGTTTACAAATCATACGAGTTTGTTAACGCTTGGCTTTAGTTATGAAAATGACACAGTTGCAATTTTTTGCTGGGTGAGAAACATGGAAATGGGGGACACCGAGAACACAATCCAAACTACATTGGGTAAATGTTTATCACACACTGTGAAACTTCAAAGCATGCAGCACACACATTGGCTTTTAACACTGTTTACAAATCATACGAGTTTGTTACCGCTTGGCTTTAGTGATGCAAATGACACAGTTGCATTTTTTGCTGGGTGAGCAACATTGAAATGGGGGGGGGGGGGGACACCTAGAACACAATCCAAACTACATTGGGTAAATGTTTATCACACACTGTGAAACTTCTCAAAGCATGGCAGTTGGTAAAACTAAATCATCATAAAAGCCACTCGCAAGGCACAGTTACTCTATTCTTTATTTCATATTTTGTCGCCATCTTTATTATACTCAGAGATAATCTAATTTAGTTTTTTCATTTTTATATGTCCACTTTTTTTATTTTCTATGACGTCACCAATTCTTTTATGATGTCATACATGTACCTTATTTAAATAATTGGGCGTCTTTACACGTCTCCCGATTCTTTTCTCAGTTTTATACATTTGTCCCCCATACGGCATTTAACATACTACTGGAGGGCACTGTATGATTTGGGTGTAATGAGCTTTGGCGGTTATTTACTTTTTTTGGCAATGCTCAGCAAAACCATCATCGGAAATTTATGCATAGTCACTTTTCTTGAAATGACAGCACACCAGGTGCTTGCAATTTGTGACCTTCCTGTGTTATCTAATCATACACTCGATATGGTTAGATGGGGTGCAGTCAACTCTGTCCAAGGTAAACTCTGTCCAGATGGTACAACGCAAGCCAATTAAAGTAAATATAGGCTGTATTCTTGGTCGAAGAGGGTGCTGTAACGTTTTGGGCACGAACACTAACCGAGTTGGACCGGAGTTGACCTGGGACAGAGTTGACTCGAAACCTTAGATGGCACTGAAATGTTAAAATGTCTTTTGATAGATCAAAAGATGATGCAACTTGCTGAGGGATGCCAATTGCTCTACGGTAGAGCAAGTGACATCCTCATCATTCATTCACTTTGATATGGTGCAAAGTTCAGAAGTTAGGCCGACTCTGCATTTATACTGCACACTTTTTGGGACAAACTTTGTGATTTTATTCATGTCTTTTTCTTGCATAGTAAAAATCAGATTAATTCAAATATGCTATTATGAATTTCGTTAGAAAGGCAATTGGTAAAACCCAGATTCCCCGGATCTAATGTCAACGTAAGTCGGACCTTACTAGATCCATCCTACATAAAAAGAAGCCCATTTCACCTGCAATATTTGGCAAATTAAGTTAATTAGGCCTACATTCAAACGTAAGGTAGGCCTAATTCTTGAAATTACTTGAACAGTTAATATTCTTTGAAATGCCATTCCATCCATCATTCCTTTGAAAGAAAAACATTTTCTTCTGAGGATCCAGGAAAGTCTGACTACAATGTAGGTCTGGAGGATCCGACTTTCAGTTTCACCAACACCCCTTTAGAAAAAAACATAAAAGTAGGCCTAGGGCCTACATTCAGAAGTGTACAAAACATGTTTGGCTCTTTCTAATCAGTAACGTTAGCCAATTGGAACAGTTATGTGAAAGTTTTTCAGCTAGGCCTACGTCTTAGTTAAGGCCTACCTGAAGTTCTGCTTGTTGATGACCTTGGTGGGTGTGTGACAAACTCTTCTTCACTTTCTTCTGATGTGGATGAGGAGGACTGGTCATCGGATATTTCTGAACCACTATCCGCGAATATTTCGTCAATAATTTCAGCGTCATCCGCCAGGCTGGCGGTCGACTGTCAGCTGTAAAACAGCTAAGTGAGCGTCGGCGGTCACGGAAAAAAGCTACAGCTTTATATAGAGACGCTAAAATCATTCATACTGACGCGCGCATTGTCCTGCGATTGATTAATCATGCCAACGTCAAGTGAGGGCGCTATTTACATTTCAGTTACAGGTTTCAGGCGTTGTGCCGGAGAGGAGCCTTGGGAACAAAAGAGTAGTGAATTCCCGTGACATAGCGTCCCTTTGGTAAAGAACATACATTCCACATTGAGCACAGGTGGCACGTTTGGGGTTGAAAGGGTTAAGAGAGAAGACTGCTTTTATGTACAGTCCCTGTAATATGCCTTTTCACAATGCGAATCAATAGAAAATGTTCTCAACCGTATCAAGCCTGTGCTATTACTTCGTAGATGAGGTCATACAAACTTCCATAAGTCACCGTTAGGGGGCGTTTGGAATGTTTTTCTCATTTTTTGGTCAAAACAGTATTTTCCCCACAGTGGCAGCGGCAAGGGGTTTAATTTCTTTTCCATTTTTCTAGACCATAATTTCAATGTAACAGACGCGTAGCCATGCAGGGGTAGATGTACCAATTATATTTGTGAGCTCAATTCTTGCACGCATGTCCGAGTGGGGGTTAAAAAAAATTAATAAATAAATAATAAATAAAAATAAAACGACACTTTATGTACCATTCTCTCTTCGCTGATATCAATACAGAGACGGCTTTTGGGGGAGGGATGGGGTGGAGAATACAGTAGATACGTACATTGATTATTCACTTTATACCAAAAGGGGAAATACTCGCATAGCAATTATGGACACAAAGCACAAAACTGTTGCATTATTCAGAGCTGTATTACTTCACATTATAACGACGTTTCAAACAAGCCTGGGCGTTATTCACCAGGTTAATTCTAACATTAAGATCATCAAGAAATACCGTAACTAAATCAAAGATGTATCGCCCGTGTTTGTCGCTATTTTGACGGCAATTTCTGAAGAAGAAAATATTGAGTAGGGCCTAAAGGATAAAAAATGCTGAAAATTGACACATTTCTCAAAATAATCATGAGAAACATGGTTTTACAGTAAATGTCCGAAATGAATTTATGTTTGGTCCTGTCATAAATTAGGAGTTGTGTATTATAAAGCTTAGCTTCTGACTATAATTTTATCAAATATCTCATTTCAAAATATTTGTTTTCCTTTCTTTAAAGGAATAATCGATGTTCTGATGAAAACAAAAATTGCCGGTAAAATAACAGAAAACACGAGATGATACATTTGTAAGAGATAAGGACTTATATTTACAATAATTACATAAAAACGTAGATATTCACAAATATTTAATACAGGATTGGTTATGCTGACAAACTATTTCTATGAGAATGCTTACTCTCTTTGAACCAAAATATGCTTTATAATCAATCAACATGTGAAAGATTGAGTTTATTACGTTGTGTCATTAACGAGTACATAGTGAACATACATTCAGATCTGTCATGTGTTCATTCTTACAATGGAATTTAGCAAAGAGAACTCTCTCCTAAATTCAACCTGGCAATTATTTCACTTTTCTTACAAATGACATCACCTTTGACGTAATCATTTCTAGGGGAGATTGATATCATTATAAGCTTTACATCAAGTAATAAGTTAATGTTAAAATTCAACCGTTTTGTTATTTATTAATAACTAATCATAGGCCTATACTTTCCTTTTAATTAAAAAGGAAATATTTGTCATTTTGAAAACTGAACATTTTTATTGCCATCCTACAAAACCAAAAGACAACAAGCGTGATACACATATGATACACACACATATATATATAACGGTCGTCTGAACTGAGGCAACACCTTGTATCCCGGGGTCATAGCAAACGCAGGGTCCAACTAGCCATCCGATAGGGCCTCTGTACCCCCCGTAGCACCCTCTTGGCTACCCAGGGTAACAATAAAACCCTTCCTAACAGAGTCCCCCTGGTCACGACTTATCACCCCAGATTACCCAGACTTTCATCTATCGTAAATGATAACATGACTATTTTACACTCCTCCGACAGGTTACGCTCAGCCATCCCTGAGCCCCCTTTGATTGCTTTCCGTCGCCCGTAACCTCGGTGATATATTGGTTCGCTAGGCTCCTAGCATTAACAGTGACCTAACATCACTGATCATGAATCACCACAGGGGTGCTCTAAGTGTAACCGCTCGAGATGCAAAACCTGTTTGTATCTCAAACCTGCTCAGAAGGTGAAAAGCCACAGTACTGGTCTCACCTACACAATCAGAACTAAATCCCAGTGTGACACACCCAATGTTATATATGTAATCTCATGTAAAAGATGTGGTATACAATATGTAGGGGAGACAAAGACCAAATTGTGTCTCCGCTTTGCCAACCATGTTTCCTCTGTGAAAACTAAAAAACCCTACCCTGTGGCTATCCATTTTAACAGCCCTAATCATAGCATTAATGATGTTGAACTCATTGTAATTGAAGCCTGCACTAGCAATGATACATATCGCAAACTTAGGGAGTCACACTGGATACATCAACTGAAAACACTTCAACCCTATGGCCTCAATATCAACACAGGTATCAAATAACCCAGCTACCTTTACCTATTTCCAGGCATTTGTTGTAACCTTTCATTTTTTCAGGATTTTGTCCTAACCTGTTCTATTTTCAGGTAGTTGTCTTAACCTGTTCCTTTTTCAGATATTTGCTTTAACCTGTTTTTTCAGCTATTTGTTTTAACCTGTTCTTTTTTCAGGTATTTACTTTAACCTGTTCTCTTTTCAGGTATCTGTTTTAACCTGTTTTCTTTTCAAGTATTTGTTTTAACCTGTTACTTTTCAGGTCTTTGTCCTAACCTGTTCTATTTTCAGGTATCTGTTTTAACCTGTTCTCTTTTCAGGTATTTGTTTTAACCTGTTACTTTTCAGGTCTATGTCCTAACCTGTTCTATCTTCAGGTATTTGCTTAACCTGTTGCTTTATCTTATCTTGTATACTTTTACATTTTTTCCAACTGTCTCTCATAGGACTATTTTAATTTAGCTATTTACACCCACACACCAACTCCTCAATTTGTAAGGCTTAAAACCCCCCTTTTTTGTTGTATCCCTTTGTGTATTGTCCTATGTTTATGCCAGCTTCACTAAAAGCTGCCACCTCTACCTATTGTGTGGCTCAATAATCCCTCCTTTACCCTAGCTTCACCATAAGCTGCCACATCTACTTATTGTGTGGCTCAATAATCCCCCCTTTGTTCACTTCTGATACTCCTATTGGCTTTTTCTAGACTGATGCTTATCTTTAATTGGTCACTATTTTCCCGCCTTTTTTGGATCCCGCCCCATGATCCTTTGCTTTCCCTTTTCCCTATAAATGGATGAGTTTTTATGTTGTACTTTGTCAAAGCCTCTGACGAAGGTCTGGATTGGATCGAAAGCTAAGGCCACCCTCCCAATTTAATTTATTTATATATAATATATATATATAAACGGTTCGCGAGCAAAGAAAAATTGGCTGATGCCGGACTCGAACCCGCGACCTCTCGATTACCGTACGAGCGCTCTACCAACTGAGCTAACCAGCCCCTATGTTGGTGGGCGGTCCACTTATGCCAATTATCTATTGCTCTATGGGGCCAGTTATTATATATATTTATATATATATATATATATATATATATATATATATATATATATATATATATATATATATATATATATATATATATATATATATATATAATACCGCATTTATACAGCTATAATAGTCGTTACATATGTTGCAAAGTTATTCTTGATTAAATGTTGAAATTATTTACAACTACAAGATGAATATTATTCTTATACTGAAGCAAAACACTTTATAAAAGTATATCTGGGTATAAATAATAAGATATATTGAATATCAACCTTGGTCTTTTGTTTCCTTGAAACATTCAATTGAAATATATCCGCTTCAGATATATGTTGTATAGGCCTATAGGCCATACGATCAATTTACAAAGGGTAGAGGTGGAGATATATCCCCCCCCCCCACACACACACACCCACATTTTGTCAAAAGCATATGGTCATTTGATCAACCCCCAACCCCCATTTTCCTACAAATACTTTTTGCGTCCAGTGAAAAACAAACATCTCAGTATAAAACTTTATGTAACGTTTGAAAAATGATTAAGGATTATTAAGGGCTATCATTGTTTCAAATTTTCGACAAATTTCTTTAATTTCTAAAACTCCCATTCAGTAAGTCCAGAGTTTCCCTAAAATTGGATCAAAATATACCTTAAATTTCTCAAAATCTTCTAAAAAATCTTCTCAATAGTAAGTCCTTTTTTAAACCTGTAAAAGTTCATCAGTTTGCTCAGTGGGGGAGGGGGTGGGGTGGTTAGGACGGGGTGACGTTCAGGGAGGGACATTGAAATGTATAATCGTCGCCCAACCTTTGACAACAAACGAAGCGCATTGAGGATTCCCACGGTTATGAAATGCGCTATGATAACAAACAAGGACATTTTAAATTATGAATTTCTTTTTAGATTTTAAAATTTTACCCCGTTTCCCTGTTAAAGTGATTGTACACCTTGTATCTTGATAAATTGTCTGTTAATGTATTCATTCTTTATAAGAATCAAGAAAGATGAATAGAAATCATCCTGTGAAACTTTCAGCCTATTCTGCTATGTCATTAAATGAGAAAATAGTGACAATGAATTCAGATTCGTTTGTATGCATTCTTATGTGGAAAATTAATCATGACATGCATTTCACATTTGTAATATATTACTTAAATATGACAGCATGACAGACTGAATTATTTTATACCATCACCAACTTTACATAACGTAAGTTTTTAATTATAATTTAATTATAATTCAGTAATTTTGTAATCCGGTAATTACCAAAGGTTTACACTCCCTTTATCTGAAATTTATGTTTTCCTAATAAAAAGAAAGTAAATGTTTTTCAAATAGGTCATTTCACAAGATGGGCGGTTATTGGAATTGAACGTTCTGAATCATTCCACCTCCCCAACGGCGTAGCCAAGGGGCCTGAGACGCGATGCTCCCCACAATTTCCAGTGCCCTCCCAGGTGCCCCCCACGAAAAATCTCGATAGTGCCCCAAAAAAAGAAAAGAAAAAGAAAAGGGAAAAAACCCATACCCCTGGGCCCCCACTGAAAACCAATACCCCCTGTGCCCCCACTGAAAAAGTCCTGGCTATGCCGCTCCTCCTCCCCTCCCCCTTTGACACAAATTTACGCCACTGCAAGTGATTACCACTTTTCAGTCACCTTGACCATAATTGTAAAATAATTAAATATTCATGAGTGCCTTCTCAAGTTCTGGTGTTGCCAGCAGCAGGGTGTGGGTTCGAGCCCCGGTCGTGACAGTTGTGTCCTTGAGCAAGGTACTTAACCATAATTGCTTCGTCCTTCGGATGGGACGTAAAGCCGTAGGTCCCGTGTCTTGTATAATGCATGTAAAGTGGATTGTCGTGCGGTCTAGCGCACTGAACTCAAGTTCTGGTGTTGCCAGCAGCAGAGTGTGGGTTCGAGCCCCGGCCGTGACACTTGTGTCCTTGAGCAAGACACTTAACCATAATTGCTTCTCTCCACCCAGGGGTTAAATGGGTACCTGTGAAGGCAGAGATGGGTTTGCTCTATATGCGCTAGAAATGCCAGCAATTGAGCTGTATACTCCCCAGGAGCTGAGATGGTTTCAGGAATGGTTATGAGCCTTATGAGCCTTATGAGCAGGGATAATAATATAATGCGCCTTGAGCGCCACTTAGTTGGTGGATACGTGCGCTATATAAATCTATACATTATTATTATTATTATTATTATTATTATCAATGCTCTGTAAAATTCTGCATTATTTTTAAGTTATGCGAAAATACTTCTGCCATATTATATTTGAAAATAATTAGTTGATATTTAAATGCGAATTTTAAGAGTAACGACGCATTTTCATTTCACTGTGCGTTATTGCCTCTCCTAAACTACTCCACACAATGCCACGGCTATACACTAGTGCATTAAATGGCTGTGAATACTCGCCATTCAGGTTACTGTAGTTAGGACCAAACGGTCCCGGCGGCGTACACGTATTGAACCACCAACCTCCCTTCATCTCATCTGCGCAGTGTAAAGTAAAATCAGCATCATTATCACGATCGTACGTCGAGAATGGATGTCCATTGTGGTGAGGAGTAAGAGAATCACCTAGGAAAGAGACAAAATAAATGAAATAAATTAATTAAATCAACAAGACATATATACACAAAATCAAAAGGAAAATAGCGCCCAATTAGTAAAAAGGTACCGGTAGACTTATGGTTCAAGACTGTATGTTTTTGATACACGATCCATCACCGCACGCCGCAGGATGGCGCTATCTCTCTACGCAAGCGTCAGTTTGATATACCAGCGGCCCACATTTTTGGGAAACAAATTAAATGGTTGTTTATAAGCATGCGCTCCACAAAATGTGGGCCGCGATGGCATATCAAATTGTCGCATGCATGCGTATATAGTAGTTTTCCCCCATTTTCGCGGGAGATTCAACAAGTTTCTCAAGACTGTATTTGATACTGATAGTGGTTTGTGTGGAGATAGCGGTACAAACACAGTATTAACACAAAACTAGTAAAAAGGTAAAATACGCACAATATTTATGATGTATAAAGCACAGCACTACCATGAAAAACAGTAAAACGTAAGATTTAAAACCTCCACCATCCTCTGAAATCTACATCTACCCTTGTGGTCTTATTTGTATTCATAATATCGAATGAAATAAAACAAAGCGAATACAAGAATACAAGAATAATTGTGATGTGTATAAGAGTATAGGTCTATCATTGAATGAAACAGATGAATAATATACAGACATTCAAATGACACGTTTGTGTATGAATCGACTGACGTATAAAGAATGTAGGCCTATATGTACGTATAGGTCTATTTCAATCGGATGCTGTGTTTCGATTAAACATTTTCAATTAGTCTTTTATTCAATTTTATTCCCCTCATTGGTGGTCGTTGATTGTTGTCACATCAATTAAAGGTAAAGTACAACAAATTGGTAATGTTGGCAAACTGCTTTTAGACAGTGATTTCAATCGCCTTTGCAATTTCCAGACTCGTTATTTTTCTGTATAGTCAATTATTTTGCATTTGTATTTCTTTGTTTTAATGTATTTCTTGTCTGGAATTAATTTCTTGTTAAACAAATTAATAATTACGAGTAAGCATATGGTAACTTTCTTTGAATCCATTTATCAATGAATCAACCTATGAATGATTCAACTGATTACATTGTGTTCTTCAAAGAGAATTTTTGGTTTTAATTCATTCAGATTTGTCATATTTGTTTCATTTCAGAAATTGGAACATTGTATGAATTCTAAGGTGGAAACAGTAAACTTCTCAAATATTATCGCCAATAATTTTAATTTTGTTTTAATGACATCAGCTCTGACTAAATTATTACTGGGAAAGATTGATACCATCATCAGCTTTACACCAAGTAAGTTTAATATTAAATTTCGTCCAATTTGTTATTATTTTTTGAATTACCGGTACTAATCCTATCTTTAAGACTATATCTCACAAATCTGTTATAATATTCTGGGTGCAGCCGGTGACATCTATATGCGGACCCAAGATGGTTATAGGGTGTGGAGTGGTACACGACCCATGGAGTACATTGACCCATGTAGTATCTTTTACTGCACACTTTCCCCTCAATACGAGGCTTGGAATTATTGTCGAGTTGGATATTTAGAGGGCCTATTTGATATATTCAGAAAACCTACTTACCATATACAGGGCTAGGTGTAAACTAATGGCATTCTGATCCATAAACCAGGTGGAGTATGTACGCTATCTCCTTCGATGCGAAATTCTTGATATACAATATACCTAGTGGTGGATACCCATCACGAGCTAGATCCACTCTCATCTCCTATGTGTCCCACGCTTACGTCGGTGAGACGACGGAGGATGTCGTTCCCCAGCCATGAACTCTCCGGTCTTGTT
>CM055818.1:48771388-48816010 GCA_029582265.1 Zoroaster sp. YZ-2022 | reverse complement strand
GTTACGTAATGTGAAGTTGGTAATGGGACAAATCATCCTGAAATCAATATGAAAAGAGAAAACACGAAACAAATTAAATTTATAAAAAAAAGTTGGCGACGGCAATTGTTTTGCTCCTAGTGTTTCTGTGAAAATTATGGATGCTTATTCAAACTTTTCTGATGACTTAGACTCCGCATAGAACTGATATGTCTTCCACATGTTGGTTGTTGTTTGATGTCTATCGTGATTCAAAGAATATATAAGCATACCCATTGAATGTACGCAAACTCATAATAGCAGTTTTTCCAACATTACCAATATTGTTTTTCCCTTTAATAATAATAATAATAATAATAATAATAATAACAATAACAACAATAACAACAACAATAACAATAATAACAATAATATCAAAATCAAAATCGCCTATTCAGTACAAATCAACGTCAATTATTCAAAGAAATGGACGGGAAATGTGACTCACAAGTGGGCCCAGAGCCAGCAGACTAGAGGCAAGGAATTTCTGGGGTGGCCTTTGGGATCAGAATGGTTAGCCGACGTGAAAGACGAGTTAAAGAATGTGCAACAACAAGAGGGATTTCAGATTGATGTGAGCAAGGTGAAGAAACAGTTGAGGAAAGTGCCGAATTGGAAAGCCCCGGGACCAGACCAAGTGCACGGATACTGGCTAAAGAACTTCAGTAGTCTTCACGAAAGCAGCTGCAACAATGCTTAGTGCGTGGCAACGTTCCGACGTGGATGACTGAAGCAAGAACGGTTCTCATCATGAAGGACATTAAGAAGGGTAACGTTGCAAGTAACTATCGACCTATTACATGTCTACCCATGATGTATAAACTTCTGACCGGTATCATTGCAGAAGATCTGTATAGCCACATAGAAGATCAGCAGTTATTTCCAGATGAGCAGAAAGGTTGCAAGAAGCGGTCAAGAGGAACGACAGACCAACTCATCATTGATAAGACGGTGCTAAAGGACTGTAGGAACAGGAAAACTAATCTGGCCATAGCGTGGATAGATTACAAGAAGGCATACGACATGGTATCACACTAGTGGATTATGGAATGTTTTGATATGATAGGGGCAGCTGATGCAGTGAAGTGTCTTCTGGGTGAGAGCATGAAGACATGGAGAACAAATCTGATGGCCAGTGATGAATGTCTTGGTAAGGTAAATATCAGACGAGGTATTTTCCAGGGCGATTATCTGTCTCTACTGTTGTTTGTTTTGGCGCTGTTCCCTTTGACGATGATTTTGCGGAAGGTTAGTGCGGGATACGAGATGACGAAGGATGGATGCAGGATTAATCATCTGCTCTTCATGGACGACCTGAAGTTGTTTGCGAAGAACGAGAAAGAGATTGATTCCTTGGTGCAGACTGTACGGATCTTCAGCGATGATATCGGCATGAAGTTTGGTCTGGAGAAATGTGCTGCGATGACCATGAAGAGGGGTAAAAGGGTACATTCGGATGGAATTACTTTCCCAGATGGCACACAATTGAGAGCGTTGGGTGAAGAAGAAAGTTATAAGTATCTTGGAGTGCTTGAAGCAGATCACGTACTGCACGAGGAATCAAAAGAGAGGCTTAAGAAAGAATATATAAGACGAGTGAAGAAGTGTTTGAAGTCCAAGCTGAATGGAGGGAATATGATAAAGGCGATCAACACTTGGGCTGTGTCGCTGATGAGCAGCAGCAGCAGCAGCAGCAGCAGCAGCAGCAGCAGCAGCAGCAGCAGCAGCAGCCAGCCAGCCAGCCAGCCAGCCAGCCAGCCAGCCAGCCAGCCAGCCAGCCAGCCAGCCAGCCAGCCAGCCAGCCAGCCAGCCAGCCAGCCAGCCAGCCAGCCAGCCAGCCAGCCAGCCAGCCAGCCAGCCAGCCAGCCAGCCAGCCAGCCTTTGCCAGCCTTTGCCAGCCTTTGCCAGCCTTTGCCAGCCTTTGCCAGCCTTTGCCAGCCTTTGCCAGCCTTTGCCAGCCTTTGCCAGCCTTTGCCAGCCTTTGCCAGCCTTTGCCAGCCTTTGCCAGCCTTTGCCAAAGGATTCAAAGCGCTGTGAACAAAACAACAGAAAACTAAACAAATGAAGTCAAAACAAATAGGTTTTAAAGAGTCCTTTAAACTGTTCGACAGATGAAGCATTCCGGATTGAGATGGGTAGAGAATTCCATATTCGGGGACCCGCAACGGAAAAAGCTTGGTCCCCTGTACTCCTGGTAGTGCGAGGGATGACCAAATTGGATTCAGAGCGGAGACCTTGTCGTTTAGGTTTGCTGAGATCGAGAACATCAGAAATGTATGATGGGAAATTGTTGGACACGGTTTTGTACATGTTGAGTGCTGTCTTAAAGACGATTCGTTGGTTAATTGGGAGCCATGAAGTTCAGCAAGTAAAGGTGTGGCATTTACAGACAGTAAAATGACTAGATAGACTGCCGTCAATCGTGACGTGTGTTTGGCTATTATACAGGCCTATAGCGAAAACAATTGACTGAAATGATAAAAACAGACGTGAACTACGGTGTGCGTGACATTGACAACTGCAGCAGCGCGTCGTTCTGAATGAACCGCCTTCATAATTCGTGTTTCCCGGACTTTCCCCCACAACAGTTTCACATCTGATCAGCTCATCTTATTGTGTTAATATCAATTGGAAACTAAAAGCATCTAAGTAAAACATACCAAGCAATTGACTGTTAAAGAAAACATGATGTCACTGCATCTGGCGTTGGTGACGACACTTGTGGCAGTTGCCTTTGGTAAGTTATAAGTCTTTACTATCGAAAGATTAGCTAGGGGCGGGTCCAGTTTTCAAGGAAGCTGGGTCATGATTTCTTTTTCTGCAGCAATGGATTAGAAATTGGTTAGAAATATAATTTTAAAAAGTTCTTCAATAATTAATTGACCGACAAATTATAGTGGAATTGTAGACTAGTGGTTAGAACGTTCGCCTTCCATGCATGTGGTATATACAGGTATCGATACTAGTAGACTAGTGGTTGGAACGTTCGCCTTCCATGCAGGTGGTATATACCGGCATCGACACTAGTAGACTAGTGGTTTGAACGTTCGCCTTCCATGCAGGTGGTATATACCGGCATCGACACTAGTAGACTAGTGGTTGGAACGTTCGCCTTCCATGCAGGTGGTATATACCGGCATCGACACTAGTAGACTAGTGGTTGGAACGTTCGCCTTCCATGCAGGTGGTATATACCGGCATCGATACTAGTAGACTAGTGGTTGGAACGTTCGCCTTCCATGCAGGTGGTATATATACCGGCATCGACACTAGTAGACTAGTGGTTGGAACGTTCGCCTTCCATGCAGGTGGTATATACCGGCATCGACACGCCTTCCATGCAGGTGGTATATACCGGCATCGACACTAGTAGACTAGTGGTTGGAACGTTCGCCTTCCATGCAGGTGGTATATACCGGCATCGACACTATAGTAGACTAGTGGTTGGAACGTTCGCCTTCCATGTGTAGGGGAAGGTATTTTCTGCCCTTTAAATTCTTCAGTTACCACACATTTTTGGATGAGTGCCCCCCTGGAAGAGCAGTACCTTTTTATTGCTAAGTGCACCAGACCATTTATTTTTCCATGGTTTCCATAAGGGTAGTGAGCAGTTTGGCAGCTCAGCAAGCACATGTTTTATTTAAGTGATGGACACAGCTGCCTTTGTTTAGAGTTTGCTGCTCAATAATTCTGGTGATCTCTCTTTTAATTTCTTATTCTTTGCATTGTATAAAATATGTATTTCTTTATTGTGCATTTTTCTTGAGATTACCTAAGTCATGAGTGAACCTTAAGTTCATTTTGATTTGCTATGGTGGTTTAAAGGATTTCAGCAGAGGTTGGAAATGCTAAAGTTTGCTTTTTTTATCTTATTTTATGTTGGTTATTTTATTCGGAGGACATGTATCACAAGCTTTGTATCAAACTTTCAAAGTGTGGAAACTATTTCTTTGCCTTTGGTAGGTTTCCAAAGAAAGTTTATTTACAAAGTTAGTTTTGTTCAGAATTTCTAAGAGTTACTGTTGAAAGATTTATGCTTTTGAAAACTTGTGGTTTTGCTAGAACTCTCTTAGAATTTATTGTATGTTAAGTTATTTTAAGGCTAGTTTTGCAAGACATCCTTGAGTATTTGTGTTTTCATATATATGCTATTTTCTTGGTTTAGTTTGGAGACACTTTATCAGTGCCGTGACCAAACTTTTGCCTCAGTGCATGTGTAGGTACACTGTACCTGTTTGGTTCATTGACCATGCCTTGCCAGTGCAACTCTTTGTTCTCAAGATGTTTATTTTAGAGATTTGCATCCATAATGACTTCCATAGGGTTGTGTAGCTTCTTCAAGTTTATCACTGGTTTTTATTACTTAATCCCCTGCTAACTTGGCTAGTTCCATTGTTATTTAGATTTAAGAGGTTCTTGGAGTGAAGATTTTCTTATCAGTGTCCTCCGGCATAGTTTTGTACAGGATACATGTATGACTTTTATGCATATTTTCTTTAGCATGTATTCTTAATCATGTTTCTTTTGTATTTTCTTTGTATTTACAGGTTTTATTGTCTGAATGTACTTTTAAGTAATTCACTATTAGCACTGTGTTGGTTTTGGATTTTTTTTATAAGGAAAGTCTTGTTTGTTTGTTTTTTATAGTTTTTTTAAGTAAAGCCAAAACTATTTATTTTCTAGAACCTGTTTCATTCAAGTTAGATTTCTATTGAGTTTTCCGGATTGAAAGAATGTTATTGTTTCATTTAGAGTTAATAGAGTAAGGTGATTTGTTTCTACTGAGTTGTCATTTGAGAAGAGTTTAATAAATTTGCATTTTCAGTTTTCTTTGTTAAAAAGAAACATTTTTCTCACTTGTCCCAATTTGTTTTGAAGAAAAGTTCGCGTCCTTATCATCAGATCTTGGTTTTTCTATGATTTTAGCTATCCCCGTCATTTTATTCAAGTGTACCATTTTTAACGTTTACACATGCAGGTATACCGGCATCGACACTAGTTGACTAGTGGTTTGAACGTTCGCCTTCCGGTGGTATATACCGGTATCGACACTAGTAGACTAGTGGTTTGAACGTTCGCCTTCCATGCAGGTGGTATATACCGGCATCGACACTAGTAGACTAGTGGTTGGAACGTTCGCCTTCCATGCAGGTGGTATATACCGGTATCGATACTAGTAGACTAGTGGTTGGAACGTTCGCCTTCCATGCAGGTGGTATATACCGGTATCGAGACTAGTAGACTAGTGGTTGGAACGTTCGCCTTCCATGCAGGTGGTATATACCGGCATCGACACTAGTAGACTAGTGGTTTGAACGTTCGCCTTCCATGCAGGTGGTATATACCGGCATCGACACTAGTAGACTAGTGGTTTGAACGTTCGCCTTCCATGCAGGTGGTATATACCGGCATCGACACTGACAAGACTAGTGGTTGGAACGTTCGCCTTCCATGCAGGTGGTATATACCGGTATCGATACTAGTAGACTAGTGGTTGGAACGTTCGCCTTCCATGCAGGTGGTATATACCGGTATCGACACTAGTAGACTAGTGATTGGAACGTTCGCCTTCCATGCAGGTGGTATATACCGGCATCGACACTAGTAGACTAGTGGTTGGAACGTTCGCCTTCCATGCAGGTGGTATATACCGGCATCGACACTAGTTGACTAGTGGTTGGAACGTTCGCCTTCCATGCAGGTGGTATATACCGGCATCGACACTAGTAGACTAGTGGTTGGAACGTTCGCCTTCCATGCAGGTGGTACATACCGGCATCGACAGTAGTAGACTAGTGGTTGGAACGTTCGCCTTCCATGCAGGTGGTACATACCGGCATCGACACAAGTAGACTAGTGGTTTGAACGTTCGCCTTCCATGCAGGTGGTACATACCGGCATCGACACTAGTAGACTAGTGGTTTGAACGTTCGCCTTCCATGCAGGTGGTACATACCGGCATCGACACTAGTAGACTAGTGGTTTGAACGTTCGCCTTCCATGCAGGTGGTACATACCGGCATCGACACTAGTAGACTAGTGGTTGGAACGTTCGCCTTCCATGCAGGTGGTACATACCGGCATCGACACTAGTAGACTAGTGGTTGGAACGTTCGCCTTCCATGCAGGTGGTACATACCGGCATCGACACTAGTAGACTAGTGGTTGGAACGTTCGCCTTCCATGCAGGTGGTACATACCGGCATCGACACTAGTAGACTAGTGGTTTGAACGTTCGCCTTCCATGCAGGTGGTATATACCGGCATCGATACTAGTAGACTAGCGGTTGGAACGTTCGCCTTCCATGCATGCAGGTGGTATATACCGGTATCGAGACTAGTAGACTAGTGGTTAGAACGTTCGCCTTCCATGCAGGTGGTATATACCGGTATCGATACTAGTAGACTAGCGGTTGGAACGTTCGCCTTCCATGCATGCAGGTGGTATATACCGGTATCGAGACTAGTAGACTAGTGGTTGGAACGTTCGCCTTCCATGCAGGTGGTATATACCGGTATCGATACTAGTAGACTAGCGGTTGGAACGTTCGCCTTCCATGCATGCAGGTGGTATATACCGGTATCGAGACTAGTAGACTAGTGGTTGGAACGTTCGCCTTCCATGCAGGTGGTATATACCGGTATCGAGACTAGGTTTTGTAAAAATTTGTATTAAATTGTTTATTAAATTTGTATTAATTTGTATTAAATTAATTTAAAAGCAAAACCTTTCTGATAACATTAATTCACGGCTATGTAGGATTTTTTAAAAGAAAATAAAGTCCAAATTTTTTTTTTGAATACAAATGCATACAGGTTAATGCACAGTTGTTTATTTATTTTTTATTTATGTTTTATTTTTATTTATTAATTTTTTGGCGGGGGGACATAGGCCATATATGGACCCATTCCATTACCATCTCTCCCCGATTCACAATACAGCTGCATTTTTTCTCGATCATAGCATACCTTGATGATATTGTGTCATTTAAGTTGTTTTCTTTACCTTTTTGTGGGGGAGGGGGCATTTTGGTCACTGTCACTGGAGATTGTTTAAGAATGATTTCAAGTCGAAACCTAAATATGCTTTTGATTTCATCTTACTTACAGACCTATAGAGTAGACAAAAAGTCTGCAGAAATACCCCCTCTCGAGCTGAAAAAATATGGTCAAATTGTGGATGAGACACCACACAATGTGTAATATAAACTCTATATAACAAAACGTGTTTTGTTCTGTTTTGATTCAAAGTAAACTTGGGTTGTACAGAGGCGGGAGGGACGAATCGTTGTTACGTCTGTCCGTTACACGAGTCAGCGAATGGTGAGCGATACAATTGGATGAAATCAGCCCTACAATGGTTACAGAAACACTGTCCGGCTGTTTGTCCTCGATCGAAAGGTAAGGAATCACAATATTTTAAGCCAGTATACACCTTTGGTAAATGCATCCATAACCGATAAGAATCAAGAGATACAAACCAACATGTCAAAGTTTCAATTTACTTCATTGTGTACATGAATTCAGACTGACTGTTCGTATTCATTGTGTACATGAATTCAGACTGACTGTTCGTATTCATTGTGTACATGAATTCAGACTGACTGTTCGTATTCATTGTGTAAATGAATTCAGACTGACTGTTCGTATTCATTGTGTAAATGAATTCAGACTGACTGTTCGTATTCATTGTGTACATGAATTCATACTGACTGTTCGTATTCACTGTGTAAATGAATTCAGACTGACTGTTCGTATTCATTGTGTACATGAATTCAGACTGACTGTTCGTATTCATTGTGTAAATGAATTCAGACTGACTGTTCGTATTCATTGTGTACATGAATTCAGACTGACTGTTCGTATTCATTGTGTAAATGAATTCAGACTGACTGTTCGTATTCATTGTGTACATGAATTCAGACTGACTGTAGGTATTCATTGTGTACATGAATTCAGACTGACTGTTCGTATTCATTGTGTAAATGAATTCAGACTGACTGTTCGTATTCATTGTGTACATGAATTCAGACTGACTGTTCGTATTCATTGTGTAAATGAATTCAGACTGACTGTTCGTATTCATTGTGTACATGAATTCAGACTGACTGTTCGTATTCATTGTGTACATGAATTCAGACTGACTGTTCGTATTCATTGTGTAAATGAATTCAGACTGACTGTTCGTATTCATTGTGTACATGAATTCAGACTGACTGTTCGTATTCATTGTGTACATGAATTCAGACTGACTGTTCGTATTCATTGTGTAAATGAATTCAGACTGACTGTTCGTATTCATTGTGTACATGAATTCAGACTGACTGTTCGTATTCATTGTGTACATGAATTCAGACTGACTGTTCGTATTCATTGTGTAAATGAATTCAGACTGACTGTTCGTATTCATTGTGTACATGAATTCAGACTGACTGTTCGTATTCATTGTGTAAATGAATTCAGACTGACTGTTCGTATTCATTGTGTACATGAATTCAGACTGAATGTTCGTATTCATTGTGTAAATGAATTCAGACTGACTGTTCGTATTCATTGTGTACATGAATTCAGACTGACTGTTCGTATTCATTGTGTAAATGAATTCAGACTGACTGTTCGTATTCATTGTGTACATGAATTCAGACTGACTGTTCGTATTCATTGTGTACATGAATTCAGACTGACTGTTCGTATTCATTGTGTACATGAATTCAGACTGACTGTTCGTATTCATTGTGTAAAATAATTCAGACTGACTGTTCGTATTCATTGTGTACATGAATTCAGACTGACTGTTCGTATTCATTGTGTAAATGAATTCAGACTGACTGTTCGTATTCATTGTGTACATGAATTCAGACTGACTGTTCGTATTCATTGTGTAAATGAATTCAGACTGACTGTTCGTATTCATTGTGTACATGAATTCAGACTGACTGTTCGTATTCATTGTGTACATGAATTCAGACTGACTGTTCGTATTCATTGTGTACATGAATTCAGACTGACTGTTCGTATTCATTGTGTAAATGAATTCAGACTGACAGTTCGTATTCATTGTGTACATGAATTCAGACTGACTGTTTGTATTCATTGTGTACATGAATTCAGACTGACTGTTCGTATTCATTGTGTACATGAATTCAGACTGACTGTTCGTATTCATTGTGTACATGAATTCAGACTGACTGTTCGTATTCATTGTGTAAATGAATTCAGACTGACTGTTCGTATTCATTGTGTACATGAATTCAGACTGACTGTTTGTATTCATTGTGTACATGAATTCAGACTGACTGTTCGTATTCATTGTGTAAATGAATTCAGACTGACTGTTCGTATTCATTGTGTACATGAATTCAGACTGACTGTTCGTATTCATTGTGTAAATGAATTCAGACTGACTGTACGTATTCATTGTGTACATGAATTCAGACTGACTGTTCGTATTCATTGTGTAAATGAATTCAGACTGACTGTTCGCATTCATTGTATACATGAATTCAGACTGACTGTTCGTATTCATTCCAATGTGGAATTTCTATATTCAGATGACAGAAATGCATTTTGGAAATTATTTCAGTAATTTTACTAAAACGATATCACCTGAGACAGAAATATTGCAAGGGAAGTTTGATACCATCATCACAATAAGTAAGTTGTATGTAAAACTGCGATCAGCACCCATAGCTGCTTAGTAAGTGACTTGAGTTAGTCACAGTTGAGTCTGAATCTAACTCAAGTCATGGAAATTTTAAAACACGAAATTTACAAGATAAAGACAACGGCGCAGCACCCCCAGCCCCAGTGTTGCTTGGTCGGCATACAGCGCTCTCATGCTAGATTCGTCCATAATTTGCCATAGTGACCAATCCGACTTTTTTCAATTTTAAGTTTTCCCGCCCATTATCCACGTGCATGTATTCCTTATCGTTTTGGAGATAGAGCATGCATTCAGATGACGAATGCTCTAACTGGCTATTTTTGTCATTTAACCAATACCGCATTGGTCACTATGCCAACTTAGAGACGGATTGTGTTGTCAACATTCCACAAGAATATGCAAATACTAAATCCGAAAACCTGATCAAAACAATTCTTAACTTTAGGGACCTATCCAAAACTCATTTTACAATTTTGACAATCTTTGGTTGGCAGTTTTAAAGTTATTCCTTATCCAGCCCACAGAAAGAGAGAAGTGTGTAGTGAGACAACACTCCCAATTCCCGCATGTTCGTCTGTCCATCCTTAAACCAGAACTTTATGGAACTTTAAGCAAACATGTCTTTTGTTTTGGTCTTTTTATTTTTTAATTTTGAATTAATATACTCATTCATTTTATTTGAGACTCCCAATTACCGTCCGTTTGTCGTCTGTCCATCCTTTTATAAAACCAGAACCCAGAGTATTTCTCGCTTTATGGAACTTTGAGCAAGCATGGCGTTTTTGGTCTTTGTCTTGTTTAATTTTGAAATGTACTCATTCATTTTATTTGAATCAGATGTTACAATCCCATCCGGTGGTGCGACAGCCGCCCCGCAAAGTACATCAACTGCCCCACCAAGTGAGACCACCACCCCGCCAAGTGAGACCACCACCCCGCCAAGTGAGACCACCACCCCGCCAAGTGAGACCACCACCCCACCAAGTGAGACCACCACCCCGCCAAGTGAGACCACCACCCCACCAAGTGAGACCACCACCCCACCAAGTGAGACCACCACCCCACCAAGTGAGACCACCACCCCGCCAAGTGAGACCACCGCTCCGCCAAGTACGACTACCTCCCCGATTCTCGACTGCCAGTCCTTGTTGGATGCTGGTCACACCACGGATGGTGTTTACACCATCAACCCATCGAAATATCCAGAAGGCTTAGAGGTCTTCTGTGATATGACAACGGACTCAAAAGGCTGGATTGTAAGTTCACTAGTACAATGTGTAAACAATAATGATAAAACAATAATAATACGTAATATTTGTAGCTTTGCATGGTGAAAAGGATATAGAAAGTCTGTTTGCTTTGACACCATGTGAAATTCTTAGTTGAGTAGTAACCAGTCCTGAAAAGAACTGGAAGTTGCAACTCGATGTTTCGATCAGTTTGATCTGATCATCTTCAAGAGGAATTTCTCATGAGGACGATCAGAGCATACTGAACTATTTACTACTGAATTGAGAATTTCACATAGTATTACCGCAAACAGTCTTTACTTAAATAATAATACAATTCGAAATCGATAATGTCGACTCCCCCTGAACTTGTTTAAACTTCTATTTTGCTCTTATTGCATAAATCTGTAAAGGTATTCCAACGACGCCAGGATGGGACGGTTAATTTCACCCGCAGCTGGGACGAGTATAGCAATGGTTTCGGGAACAAGACCGGAGAGTTCTGGCTGGGGAACGACATCCTCCGTCGTCTCACCGACGTAAGCGGGGATACATGGGAGATGAGAGTGGATCTAGCTCGTGATGGGTATCCACCACTAGGTATGTTGTATATCAAGAATTTCGCATCGAAGGAGATACGTACATACTCCACCTGGTTTATGGATCAGAATACCCATTAGTTTACACTAGCCCTGTATATGGTAAGTAGGTTTTCTGAATATATCAAATAGGCCCTCTAAATATCCAACTCGACAATAATTCCAAGCCTCGTATTGAGGGGAAAGTGTGCAGTAAAAGATACTACATGGGTCAATGTGGCCTCCTATGGGTCGTGTGTACCCACTCCACACCCCTTATAACCATCTTGGGTCCGCATATAGATGTCACCGGCTGCACCCAGAATATTATAACAGATTTGTGAGATATAGTCTTAAAGATAGGATTAGTACCGGTAATTCAAAAAATAATAACAAATTGGACGAAATTTAATATTAAACTTACTTGGTGTAAAGCTGATGATGGTATCAATCTTTCCCAGTAATAATTTAGTCAGAGCTGATGTCATTAAAACAAAATTAAAATTATTGGCGATAATATTTGAGAAGTTTACTGTTTCCACCTTAGAATTCATACAATGTTCCAATTTCTGAAATGAAACAAATATGACAAATCTGAATGAATTAAAACCAAAAGTTATAATCTTTGAAGAACACAATGTAATCAGTTGAATCATTCATAGGTTGATTCATTGATAAATGGATTCAAAGAAAGTTACCATATGCTTACTCGTAATTATTAATTTGTTTAACAAGAAATTAATTCCAGACAAGAAATACATTAAAACAAAGAAATACAAATGCAAAATAATTGACTATACAGAAAAATAACGAGTCTGGAAATTACCCAAAGGCGATTGAAATCACTGTCTAAAAGCAGTTTTGCCAACATTACCAATTTGTTGTACTTTCCCTTTAATTGATGTGACAACAATCAACGACCACCAATGAGGGGAATAAAATTGAATACAAGACTAATTGAAAATGTTTAATCGAAACACAGCATCCGATTGAAATAGACCTATACGTACATATAGGCCTACATTCTTTATACGTCAGTCGATTCATACACAAACGTGTCATTGAATGTCTGTGTATATTATTCATCTGTTTCATTCAATGATAGACCTATACTCTTATACACATCACAATTATTCTTGTATTCTTGTATTCGCTTTGTTTTATTTCATTCGATATTATGAATACAAATAAGACCACAAGGGTAGATGTAGATTTCAGAGGATGGTGGAGGTTTTAAATCTTACGTTTTACTGTTTTTCATGGTAGTGCTGTGCTTTATACATCATAAATATTGTGCGTATTTTACCTTTTTACTAGTTTTGTGTTAATACTGTGTTTGTACCGCTATCTCCACACAAACCACTATCAGTATCAAATACAGTCTTGAGAAACTTGTTGAATCTCCCGCGAAAATGGGGGAAAACTACTATATACGCATGCATGCGACAATTTGATATGCCATCGCGGCCCACATTTGTGGAGCGCATGCTTATAAACAACCATTTAATTTGTTTTCCCAAAAATGTGGGCCGCTGGTATATCAAACTGACGCTTGCGTGAGGAGATAGCGCCATCCTGCGGCGTGCGGTGATGGATCGTGTATCAAAAAACATACAGTCTTGAACCATAAGTCTACCGGTACCTTTTTACTAATTGGGCGCTATTTTCCTTTTGATTTTGTGTATATATGTCTTGTTGATTTAATTAATTTATTTCATTTATTTTGTCTCTTTCCTAGGTGATTCTCTTACTCCTCACCACAATGGACATCCATTCTCGACGTACGATCGTGATAATGATGCTGATTTTACTTTACACTGCGCAGATGAGATGAAGGGAGGTTGGTGGTTCAATACGTGTACGCCGCCGGGACCGTTTGGTCCTAACTACAGTAACCTGAATGGCGAGTATTCACAGCCATTTAATGCACTAGTGTATAGCCGTGGCATTGTGTGGAGTAGTTTAGGAGAGGCAATAACGCACAGTGAAATGAAAATGCGTCGTTACTCTTAAAATTCGCATTTAAATATCAACTAATTATTTTCAAATATAATATGGCAGAAGTATTTTCGCATAACTTAAAAATAATGCAGAATTTTACAGAGCATTGATAATAATAATAATAATAATAATAATAATGTATAGATTTATATAGCGCACGTATCCACCAACTAAGTGGCGCTCAAGGCGCATTATATTATTATCCCTGCTCATAAGGCTCATAAGGCTCATAAATCATTCCTGAAACCATCTCAGCTCCCTGGGGAGTATACAGCTCAATTGCTGGCATTTCTAGCGCATATAGAGCAAACCATCTCTGCCTTCACAGGTACCCATTTAACCCCTGGGTGGAGAGAAGCAATTATGGTTAAGTGTCTTGCTCAAGGACACAAGTGTCACGGCCGGGGCTCGAACCCACACTCTGCTGCTGGCAACACCAGAACTTGAGTTCAGTGCGCTAGACCGCACGACAATCCACTTTACATGCATTATACAAGACACGGGACCTACGGCTTTACGTCCCATCCGAAGGACGAAGCAATTATGGTTAAGTACCTTGCTCAAGGACACAACTGTCACGACCGGGGCTCGAACCCACACCCTGCTGCTGGCAACACCAGAACTTGAGAAGGCACTCATGAATATTTAATTATTTTACAATTATGGTCAAGGTGACTGAAAAGTGGTAATCACTTGCAGTGGCGTAAATTTGTGTCAAAGGGGAGGAGGAGGGCAGCATAGCCAGGACTTTTCAGTGGGGGCACAGGGGGTATTGGTTTTCAGTGGGGGCCCAGGGGTATGGGTTTTTTCCCTTTTCTTTTTCTTTTCTTTTTTTGGGGCACTATCGAGATTTTTCGTGGGGGGCACCTGGGGGGGGGGGGGCACTGGAAATTTGTGGGGAGCACGTGCCCCCAGGCCCCTTGGCTACGCCGTTGGGGAGGTGGAATGATTCAGAACGTTCAATTCCAATAACCGCCCATCTTGTGAAATGACCTATTTGAAAAACATTTACTTTCTTTTTATTAGGAAAACATAAATTTCAGATAAAGGGAGTGTAAACCTTTGGTAATTACCGGATTACAAAATTACTGAATTATAATTAAATTATAATTAAAAACTTACGTTATGTAAAGTTGGTGATGGTATAAAATAATTCAGTCTGTCATGCTGTCATATTTAAGTAATATATTACAAATGTGAAATGCATGTCATGATTAATTTTCCACATAAGAATGCATACAAACGAATCTGAATTCATTGTCACTATTTTCTCATTTAATGACATAGCAGAATAGGCTGAAAAGTTTCACAGGATGATTTCTATTCATCTTTCTTGATTCTTATAAAGAATGAATACATTAACAGACAATTTATCAAGATACAAGGTGTACAATCACTTTAACAGAAACGGGGTAAAATTTTAAAATCTAAAAAGAAATTCATAATTTAAAATGTCCTTGTTTGTTATCATAGCGCATTTTCATAACCCGTAGGAATCCTCAATGCGCTTCGTTTGTTTGTCAAGGTTGGGCGACGATTATACATTTCAATGTCCTCCCTGAACGTCACCCCGTCCTAACCACCCACCCCTCCCCACTGAGCAAACTGATGAACTTTTACAGGTTTTAAAAAGGACTTACTATTGAGAAGATTTTTAGAAGATTTTGAAATTTAAGGTATATTTTGATCCAATTTTAGGAAACTCTGGACTTACTGAATGGGAGTTTTAGAAATTAAAGAAATTTGTCGAAAATTTGAAACAATGATAGCCCTTAATAATCATAATCATTTTCAAACGTTACATAAAGTTTTATACTGAGATGTTTGTTTTTCACTGGACAAAAAGTATTTGTAGGAAAATGGGGTTGGGGTTGATCAAATGACCATATATCTTTTGACAAAATGTGGAATTGTGTGTGTGTGTGACGGGGGATATATCTCCTCTACCCTTTGTAAATTGATCGTATGGCCTATAGGCCTATACAACATATATCTGAAGCGGATATATTTCAATTGAATGTTTCAAGGAAACAAAAGACCAAGGTTGATATTCAATATATCTTATTATTTATACCCAGATATACTTTTATAAAGTGTTTTGCTTCAGTATAAGAATAATATTCATCTTGTAGTTGTAAATAATTTCAACATTTAATCAAGAATAACTTTGCAACATATGTAACGACTATTATAGCTGTATAAATGCGGTATTATATATATATATATATATATATATATATATATATATATATATATATATATATATATATATATATATATATATATATATATATATATATATAAATATATATAATAACTGGCCCCATAGAGCAATAGATAATTGCATAGTGGACCGCCCACCAACATAGGGGCTGGTTAGCTCAGTTGGTAGAGCGCTCAATTACGGTAATCGAGAGGTCGCGGGTTCGAGTCCGGCATCAGCCAATTTTTCTTTGCTCATGAACCGTTATATATATATATTATATATAAATAAATTAAATTGGGAGGTGGCCTTGGCTTTCAGTCAATCCAGACCTTCGTCAGAGGCTTGACAAAGTACAACATAAAACTCATCCATTTATAGGAAGGAAAGCAAAGGATCATGGGGCGGGATCCAAAAGGCGGAAAATAGTGACCAATTAAAGATAAGCATCAGTCTAGAAAAAGCCAATAGGGTATCAGAAGTGAACAAGGGGATTATTGAGCCACACAATAAGTAGATGTGGCAGCTTATGAAGCTAGGGTAAAGGAGGGATTATTGAGCCACACAATGGTAGAGGTGGCAGCTTTTAGTGAAGCTGGCATAAACATGAGACAATACACAAGGGATACAACAAAAAAGGGGGGTTTTAAGCCTTACAAATTGAGGAGTTGGTGTGTGGGTGTAAATAGCTAAATTAAAATAGTCCTATGAGAGACAGTTGGAAAAAATGTAAAAGTATACAAGATAAGATAAAGCAACAGGTTAAGCAAATACCTGAAGATAGAACAGGTTAGGACATAGACCTGAAAAGTAACAGGTTAAAACAAATACCTGAAAAGAGAACAGGTTAAAACAGATACCTGAAAATAGAACAGGTTAGGACAAAGACCTGAAAAGTAACAGGTTAAAACAAATACTTGAAAAGAAAACAGGTTAAAACAGATACCTGAAAAGAGAACAGGTTAAAGTAAATACCTGAAAAAAGAACAGGTTAAAACAAATAGCTGAAAAAACAGGTTAAAGCAAATATCTGAAAAAGGAACAGGTTAAGACAACTACCTGAAAATAGAACAGGTTAGGACAAAATCCTGAAAAAATGAAAGGTTACAACAAATGCCTGGAAATAGGTAAAGGTAGCTGGGTTATTTGATACCTGTGTTGATATTGAGGCCATAGGGTTGAAGTGTTTTCAGTTGATGTATCCAGTGTGACTCCCTAAGTTTGCGATATGTATCATTGCTAGTGCAGGCTTCAATTACAATGAGTTCAACATCATTAATGCTATGATTAGGGCTGTTAAAATGGATAGCCACAGGGTAGGGTTTTTTAGTTTTCACAGAGGAAACATGGTTGTAAAGCGGAGACCAATTTGGTCTTTGTCTCCCTACATATTGTATACCACATCTTTTACATGAGATTACATATATAACATTGGGTGTGTCACACTGGGATTTAGTTCTGATTGTGTAGGTGAGACCAGTACTGTGGCTTTTCACCTTCTGAGCAGGTTTGAGATACAAACAGGTTTTGCATCTCGAGCGGTTACAGAGCACCCTGTGGTGATTCATGATCAGTGATGTTAAGGTCACTGTTAATGCTGAGAGCCTGGCCCAGACAATATATCACCGAGGTTACGGGGCGACGGAAGCAATCAAAGGGGCTCAGGGATGGCTGAGCGTAACCTGTCGGAGGAGTGTAAAATAGTCATGTTATCATTTACGATAGATGAAAGTCTGGGTAATCTGGGGTGATAAGTCGTGACCAGGGGACTCTGTTGGAAGGGTTTTATTGTTACCCTGGGTAGCCAAGAGGGTGCTACAGAAGTACAGAGGGCCCTATCGGATGGCTAGTTGGACCCTGCGTTTGCTACTGACCCAGGATACAAGGTGTTGCCTCAGTTCAGACGACCGTTATATATATATGTGTGTATCATATGTGTATCACGCTTGTTGTCTTTGGTTTTGTAGGATGGCAATAAAATGTTCAGTTTTCAAAATGACAAATATTTCCTTTTAATTAAAAGGAAAGTATAGGCCTATGATTAGTTATTAATAAATAACAAAACGGGTTTGATTTTTAACATTAACTTATTACTTGATGTAAAGCTTATAATGATATCAATCTCTACAGAAATGATTACGTCAAAGGTGATGTCATTTGTAAGAAAAAGAAATAATTGCCAGGTTGAATTTAGGGAGAGTTCTCTTTGCTAAATTCCATTGTGAAATAGACACATGACAGATCTGAATGTATGTTCACTATGTGCTCGTTAATGACACAACGTAATAAACTCAATCTTTCACATGTTGATTGATTATAAAAGCATATTTTTGGTTCAAAGAGGTAAGCATTCTCATAGAAATAGTTTGTCAGCATAACCAATCCTGTATTAAATATTTGTGAATATCTACGTTTTTATGTAATTATTGTAAATATAAGTCCTTATCTCTTACAAATGTATCATCTCGTGTTTTCTGTTATTTTACCGGCAATTTTGTTTCATCAGAACATCGATTATTCCTTTAAAGAAAGGAAAACAAATATTTTGAAATGAGATATTTGATAAAATTATAGTCAGAAGCTAGCTTTATAATACACAACTCCTAATTTATGACAGGACCAAACATAAATTCATTTGGACATTTACTATAAAACCATGTTTCTCATGATTATTTTGAGAAATGTGTCAATTTTCAGCATTTTTTATCCTTTAGGCCCTACTCAATATTTTCTTCTTCGAAATTGCCGTCAAAATAACGACAAACACGGGCGATACATCTTTGATTTAGTTACGGTATTTCTTGATGATCTTAATGTTAAATTAACCTGGTGAATAACGCCCGAGCTTGTTTGAAACGTCGTTATAATGTGAAGTAATACAGCTCTGAATAATGCAACAGTTTTTGCTTTTTGTGTCCATAATTGCTATGCAGTATTTCCCTTTTGGTAATAAGTGAATAATCAATGTACGTATCTACTGTATTCTCCACCCCATCCCTCCCAAAGCCGTCTCTGTATTGATATCAGCGAAGAATGGTACATAAAGTGTCGTTTATTTTATTTATTATTTATTTATTAATTTTTTAACCCCTCGGACATGCGTGCAAAATTGAGCTCACAAATATAATTGGTACATCTTATCCCCTGCATGGCTACGCATCTGTCTGTTAAATTATATGGTCTAGAAAAATGGAAAAAAATTAAACCCTTGCGCTGCCACTGTGGGGAAAATATTTTGACCAAAATAAGAAAAAACATTCAAACGCCCCTAACGACTTATGGAAGTTTGTATGACCTCATCTACGAAATAGCACAGGCTTGATACGGTTGAGTATTTCTATTGATTCGCATTGTGAAAAGGCATATTACAGGGACTGTACATAAAGCAGAGTCTTCTCTCTTAACCCTTTCAGCCCCAAACGTGACCACCTGCTCAAATGTGGAATATGTTCTTTACCAAAGGGACGCTATGTCGGGAATTCACTACTCTTTTGTTCCCAGGCTCCTCTCCGGCACAACGCCTGAAACCTGTAACTGAAATGCAAATAGCGCCCCTCTCACTTGACGTTGGCATGATTAATCAATCGCAGGACAATGCGCGCGTCAGTATGAATGATTTTAGCGTCTCTATAAAGCTGTAGCTTTTTCCGCTGACCGCCGACGCTCACTTAGCTGTTTGCTGACAGTCGACCATAGCCATGGATGACGCTGATTGACGAAATATTTGCGGATAGTGGTTCAGAAATATCCGATGACCAGTCCTCCTCATCATCAGAAGAAAGTGAAGAAGAGTTTGTCACCCCACCAAGGTCATCAAATAAGCAGAACTTCAGGTAGGCCTTAACTAAGACGTAGGCTAGCTGAAAACTTTCTCATAACTGTTCCCAATTGGCTAACGTTACTGATTAGAAAAAGGCCAAACATGTTTTGTACACTTCTGAATGTAGGCCCTAGGCCTACTTTTATATTTTCTAAAGGGTGTTGGTGAAACTGAAAGTCGGATCCTCCAGACCTACATTGTAGTCAGACTTTCCTGGATCCTCAGAAGAAAATGTTTTTCTTTCAAAGGAATGATGGATGGAATGGCATTTCAAAAGTATTAACTGTTCAAGTAATTTCAAGAATTAGGCCTACCTTACGTTTGAATGTAGGCCTAATTAATTTATGCCAAATATTGCAGGTGAAATGGAAGCTTTTTTTATGTAGGATGGATCTAGTAAGGTCCGACTTACGTTGACATTAGATCGGGGAATCTGGGTTTTACAATTGCCTTTCTAACGAAATTCATAATAGCATATGTTGAATTAATCTGATTTTTACTATGCAAGAAAAAGACATGAATAAAATCACAAAGTTTGTCCCAAAAAAGTGTGCAGTATAAATGCAGTCGGCTAACTTTTGAACTTCTTGCACCATATCAAAGTGAATGAATGATGAGGATGTCACTTGCTCTACCGTAGAGCAATGGTGGCATCACTCTAATAAACCATCATCTTTTGATCTGTCAAAAGAGCATTTAACATTTTCAGTGCCATCTAAGGTTTCGAAGTCAACTGTCCCAAAAAAAGGAAAAGGTCAACTCCGGTCCAACTCGGTTGATGTTCGTGCCCAAAAAACGTTACATACCCTCTTCGACCAAGAACCACAGCCTATATTTACTTTAATTGGCACGTTGTACCATCTGGACAGAGTTTACCTTGGACAGACGGAAATTGACCTGCACCCCCATCCTAACCATATCGAATTAATATGATTAGATAACACAGGGAAGGTCATACAAATTGAGTACCAAGCACCCTGGTGTATATCTGTCATTTTCAAGAGAAAGGAGTGGGACTATACACAAATTTCCGATGATGGTTTTGCTGGGCAGCATTTTGCCAAAAAGTAAATAACCGCCAAACTCATTACACCAAATCCAAATCAATTTACAGTATAAAGTAGTATATTCTGATATAAATGCCGTATGGGGGACAAATGTATCAAAACTGAAGAAAAGGAATCTGAGGAGACGTGTAAGGCAGACAATTAGTGTTAAATAAAGGTACATATGACATCATAAAAGAATTGGGTGACGTCATAGAAAAAAAAAAGTGGACATATAAAAATGAAAAAAACCACAAATTAGATTATCTCTGAGTATAATAAAGATGGCGACAAAATATGAAATAAAGAATAGAGTGGCTTTGTGTGCCTTGCAGTGGCTTTTACTGATGATTTAGTTTACCAACTGCTACTTGAGAAGTTTCACAGTGTGATAAACATTTTACCCAATATAGTTTGGATTGTATTCTGAAATGGGGTGTCCCCCATTTCAATGTTGCTCACCCAGCAAAAAAAATGCAGCACAATTCCTCATTTTGCATCACTAAAATAAGCGGTAACAAACTCGTATGGATTTATAAACAGTGTTAAAGCCAATGTGTGCTGCCATGCTTTTGAGAAGTTTCACAGTGTGTGATAAACATTTACCAATGTAGTTTGGACCCCATTTCTAGGTGTCCCCCATTTCAATGTTGCTCATACCCAGCACAAAAATACAACTGTGTCATTTGCATCACTAAAAGCCAATGCAGTAACAAACTCATGATTTATGAAAAACACGGTGTTAAAAAGCCTTGAGTATGTGTGCTGCGCATGCTTTTGAGAAGTTTCACGAGTGTGTGATAAACATTTACCCAATGTAGTTTGGATTGTGTTCTGGAATTGTCCCCCCCATTTCAATGTTGCTCACCCAGCAATAAAATGCAACTGTGTCATTTGCATCACTAAAGTAGCTTAACAAACTCATATGATTTGTAAAACAGTGTTAAAAAGCCAATGTGTGGCACTGCTGCATGCTTTGAGAAGTTTCACAGTGTGTGATAAACATTTACCCAATGTAGTGGTTGGATTGTGTTCTAGATTGTGTCCCCCCCATTTCAATATGTTGCTCACCCAAGCAAAAATGCAACTGTGTCATTTGCATCACTAAAGCCAAGCAGTAACAAACTCATTATGATTTGTAAACAGTGTTAAAAGCCAATGTGTGTGCTGCCATGCTTTGAGAAGTTTTCACAATTATTGATAAACATTTACCCAATGTAGTTTGGATTGTGTTCTGGTGTCCCCCCATTTTCAATGTTGCTCACCCAGCAAAAATGCAACATGTGTCATTTGCATCACTAAAGCCAACCAAGCTGGTAACAAACTCATTATGATTTATAAACAGTGTTAAAAGCCAATGTGTGTGCTGCCATGCTTTGAGAAGTTTCACAGTGTGTGATAAACTTATTTACCCAATGTAGTTTTGGTTATGTGTTCTAGGTGTCCCCCCATTTCAATATTTGCTCACCCAGCAAAAAAATGCAACTGTGTCATTTGCATCACACTAAAGCCAAGCGGTAACAAACTCGTATGATTTGTAAACAGTGTTAAAAAAGCCAATGTGTGTGCTGCCATGCTTTGAGAAGTTTCACAGTGTGTGATAAACATTTACCCAATGTAGTTTGAGATTGTGTTCTGGGTGTCCCCCCCATTTCAATGTTGCTCACCCAGCAAAAATACCAACTGTGTCATTTTGCATCACTAAAATAAGCGGTAACAAACTCGTATGATTTGTAAACAGTGTTAAAAGCCAATGTGTGCTGCCATGCTTTGAGAAGTTTTCACAGTGTGTGATAAACATTTACCCAATGTAGTTTTGGATTGTGTTCTGGTGTCCCCCATTTCAATATTTGCTCATCCCAACAAAAAAATACAACTGTGTCATTTGCATCACTCCAAGCCAAGCGGTAACAAACTCGTGTGATTTGTAAACAGTGTTAAAAGCCAATGTGTGTGCTGCCATGCTTTGAGAAGTTTCAGTGTGTGATAAACATTTACCCAATGTAGTTTGGATTGTGTTCTAGGTGTCCCCCCATTTCAATGTTGCTCACCCAGCAAAAATGCAACTGTGTCATTTGCATCACTAAAATAAGCGGTAACAAACTCGTATGATTTGCAAGCAGTGTTAAAGAAAAGCCAATGTGTGTGCTGCCATGCTTTGAAGTTTTCAGTGTGTGATAAACATTGCCCAATGTAGTTTGGATTGTGTTCTGGGTGTCCCCCATTTCAATGTTGCTCACCCAGCAAAAAATGCAACTGTGTCATTTGCATCACGCCAGCCAGCGGTAACAAACTCGTATGATTTGTAAACAGTGTTAAAAGCCAATGTGTGTGCTACCATGCTTTGAGAGTTTCACAGTGTGATGGCTTATTTACCCAATGTGGTTTGGATTGTGTTCTACAAATTGTCCCCATTTCAATGTTGCTCTGCCCCAACCAAAAATGCAACTGTTGTCATTGCATCACTAAAGCCAACCAAGCAGTAACAAACTCGTATGATTTGTAGAAAAACAGTGTTAAAAGCCAATGTGTGTGCTGCCATGCTTTAAAGAAGTTTCACAGTGTGTGATAAACATTTACAATGTAGTTTGGATTGTGTTCTAGGTGTCCCCCCATTTCAATATGTTGCTCCCCCAGCAAAAAATGCAACTGTGTCATTTGCATCACAAAAGCCAGCAGCATTAACAAACTCGTATGATTTGTAAAGCAGTGTTAAAAAAGCCAATGTGTGTGCCATGCTTTGAGAAGTTTCACAGTGTGTGATAAACATTTACCCAATGTAGTTTGGATTGTGTTCTAGATTTCCCCATTTTTAATGTTGCTCACCCAGCAAAAAATGCAGCAGCTGTCATTTGCCATCACTAAAAGCCAACGGTAACAAACTCGTATAGATTTGTAAACAGTGTTAAAAAGCCAATATGTGTGCTGCCGTGCTTTTGAGAAGTTTCACAGTGTGTGATAAACATTTACCCAATGTGGTTTGGATTGTGTTCTAGGTGTCCCCCCCATTTCAATGTTGCTCACCCAACCAAAAAAATACAACTTCATGTCATTTACATCACTAAGCCAACAGTAACAAACTCGTATGATTTGTAAAACAGTGCAAAACCAATGTGTGTGCTGCCATGCTTTGAGAAGTTTCACAGTGTGTGATAAACATTTTTGATTGTGGTCCTTCCATCTCCCCCCCTCCCCATTTCAATGTTGAAGTGAGCAGTGCGCACCAGCAACACAACATTGAAATGGGGGAACAGAACAGAAATTGATATTAAGCTTAATCTTGAAATGGAGTGGGGTAAGGTATGTCGAGCAACAACTTCATTTAAACTTGACTACTGCTACGGTAAAATCAATTTTGTGCAATTACCACCTTGTTCGCTTTCACCCTGAACCTAAAAATATATCTACCTATTACGTTGGGTTTATGAGACCACCCATAAATAAAACAAGCATTTGTTTTATTGGTCAATATTTTTCTTGTCATAACATGAGTTGTTGTTGTTGTCATTACAGAGTATGGCCTTTCATGATTATGTTGTTGAGTGAGGGGGCCTTTATACACTGAAAATTGTTAAAAAGTCTCTGGTAAAGAACTGAACATGCTATTTTAAAACCGGTAGCAACCAAGGCATGACTGATCAAATATAGCTCGGTATTGAAAGGGTTAATGTAAAGAGAGATGCTATGGCCGGACAATTCTTTTGGAGTGAAACCTGTAACTCTGATTCAGTGAAAAATACAGTAAAGGCTACCAATTCCTCTTTTTTACACTACTAATTTTACTCTTTATCCACTCCAAAAGACTTGCCTTCCGCCATATAGCTCTTTGAAAGAGTGGTTTTCACTATTTTACATTAAGAGGTTGGTTATTTATTTATTTGTTTATTTACTCTGGGGTATGCCCAAACAGTGGCGCACCCAAGGGGGCTTGGGGGCTCGAGCCCCTCCCAAGGGGCCCCGCAGATGTTTGTTGTTTTTAAAGAAGGAGCCAGGAAAAGAGTCCAAAATCTGAGCCCAAGTCTTGTCTACAGAGGAGTTCGGCAAGGAGTATAGGGCAGTGGTACAATGGATGAGGGACTCAGGGAACTCAAAGCTCCCCTCCAAAAGTTTTCCATTTATTCCCACTCACTATTATATTTTACGGCGTTGCGTATGCATGTGCATGTAAGCTTGAAGGGCCACCAGGTATATATAACAAGCATTTTACACATTCTCTCCCCTGCCATGGTGCACCCTGATCGAGGAGCAGCTTTACTTAATTTTATTTTCATTTTTCTGTTGTCGTTTCTCTTGTTGAGGGTCGTTGACTGTCGTTGAGGTTACTCGTCGTAAAAATTTAAACACGCCCGCATTATAATCAACTCCTTTCCAGTTTGTACACAATATGGCCCAGGATTGGGTTTTAATTTACAAAGATTATGTGACACTCTTTAGTAAACTTCGATTGGATAATATTGGGTTGGTTGGTTTTGCCGCCAAATTCGTGTTTGAACAAAATTTAGCTCCTTGGAATGATCTGAAAACTTTACGTCCACGCAATGAGAAGTATTTAACTTCTAGAAATCTTGCAGATGAAACAAGCTCAAGTTCTTTTACATCCAAGAGGAGAATTATATGGAAGGTAAAACCCTACGACGAGTCCGAATCATGCCATAATGTCTTCTTTTGATGATTACAAAACCACCAGGAAACATTTAACATGTGCCGTAGGTTCACGACGAGCACGACTAGGGACATGGCTGCAGCCGCCGCTGCAGCGTTATGGTTTAGGGTCAGCCATGTCTCTCCCCCATATTAGTTCAAATAAAAATATTTTGAGCCCCCCAATCGTCCTGGGTGCGCCACCTGCCTGGTACTCTTTATGTAACTATTACCCTGGTACTCTTTATGTAACTATTACGTTATATAACATTTTATACGGAGGAGTTTGTTCAACTTGTAATTTTTCACTGTGTGGAGAAAATAGAGGGGTGATCAAATAATCTTTACCCTCTTGACAAAGTATATTATTGGGTGTGTGTTTTTGAGGGGGTATATATCTTCCCCTCACCCATTTTAAATATTTAAAAAATATGAAAACATTTTTAAGTTGATCGTATGTGGCCTTACAGACCTTCATATACCCTGATTTGAGATAATTATATTCAAATGTAATGTAAAGGGAATAAAAGAAAATGATTAATATTCATTGTGTCTCATTATTTATACCCAGATATGCTTTAAAGCGTGTTGCTTCAGTTTAAAAATAATATTCATGTTGTAGTTGTATAAATAATTTAAATAATTGTTAACATTTAATGAAGAATATTTTTGCATATTTATATAACAACTATTATAGCTTGATGTATGTTGAATTTGAGAGAGAGTTCTCTTTCCTAAATTCACTGTGAGAGAATGAACATACATAGGCAGATCTGACAGATACATGTTCACTATGTTCTCGTTAATGACACAACGTAATAAACTCAATCTTTCACATGTTGGTTGATTATAAAGGATATTTTGGGTTCAAAAGAAAGTAGAAAGTATTCTCATAGAAATAGTTTTGACACCCATAAGGCCAAAAAGTCTCCGGTTTCTGGTCATAAGAGTGGACGTCAAAAATCCGATGCGGTGAACGCACCTTTGTTGATAAATGTTTTTTTTTTTTTTTTCCCAAACCCAATGAAATACGTGATATATGTGTACGCGGTTACTTGAACAGACCAAATTCCATACACAAAGTATGGTGACTAGAGCCTCACAAAATCGGGCACAATGTTCATACCCCTGTGTTTAAAACTGGTGCGGATTTTCCAATCGATCCAGCCAACTTTGGCTACCAATTGGACATCCGTTTCATAAACAAACAATTAAATAAATAAATAAATATAAATTTAAAATAAATTTTAAAAAAATAATAAAAATGATGACGCACGTGTCTTTGGCGACGAGCACAGAGACCAGAAAGCGGAGACTTTTTCCCCCTAACCAATCTGTATTCAATTGTGGCAATATCTACTTTTTATCTCTTACAAAATAAATATATCATCCATCTTTTTGTTATTTTACGGGCAATTTGTTTTATCTGAACATCGATTATTTCCTTACAGAAAGGAAAACAAATACAAGTATTTATTTGATTAAATTGTGGTAAGAAGCTAACTAACTAGCTTTTACAATAAAAGTGCCTAATTTATGACACAGGACTTATCATCCAATTCATTTGGGGACATATTTACTTTCAGTAAAACCATGTTTCTCATGATTATTTTGAGAAGTGTGTCCAATGTTTCAGCATTTTTTTTTTTATCCTTTAGGGCCTACTCCAAGGATTAAACGGCAATGTTGCGAATAAATTTTTGTTTCAGAAATTGCCGTCAAAATAACTGACCTAAACACGGGCGATACATCTTTGATTTAGTTACGGTATTTCTTGATGATCTTAATGTTAGTATTAACCTGGTGAATAACGTCCAGGCTTGTTTGAAACGGTTGTTATAATGTGAAGTAATACAGCTCTGAATAATGCAACAGTTTTGTGCTTTATTGTCCATAATTTCCATGCGAGTAATTCCCCTTTCAGTATAAAGTGAACTAATGTACGTATCAGTTGTCCCAAGGGGACGACCGTGTATTGATAACGGGAAACATATGGGTATTTGGTACCCATAAGTTATTTGTTGCCCAAGGGTCTGGACTTTGGTCATGCTCACACCGATGATTCAACATCCTCACATATGGGTGTTGAGGATATGGTGTTGTGAGTATTGTTATTTGCCACTGTGCCCCACATGCAGAATGAACGTTTCAATTCACCCAATCCCCCACATCAAAGAGGACGGGCGGCCCGGATGTGTGTGACGCTGTGTGTGTGGTGGTAACAATTGATAAGTTCATAAGGGCAGAGTGCATGTTCTTAAGTTCTTTCCGGGTACACTATACAGTGCGTATCAAAAAAAAGGTAATCCGAATTCAGGGGTTAATATGCCAAAATTTATTTGGTTTGACAATTTGCATATGATGTGTACCAAGAAGAGGGAACTCCTCAGTTTCCATTGATACCTTTATTGACCCATTGCTGTCACACACATGACCGAGTACATTGTTATTGAAAATGACAAAGTTCAAATCGCATTTTTGCAAGTTTGGGTAATCGGTGCAAACCGGGATAATTAGTGAAAGTCAGGTATGATAAAGCAGATTTTCTTTAGGAATGACTGGACATTGTTCAAGAAGAATCTCTTCTAACATTGCCCGCTTTTATGCACCCACACCTTCAACATGTCACCCTCCTTTCGACACAAAGCTGACCCAGCGACGGGCGCATGTCCTGCACTGCTCGTCATACACCATAACCGGATTATTGCGTAAAGCATCCACTTCATTTCGAATACGGCCCTGCAATTCATCAAGATCACGGGGGGAGGTTGCAAACACCTTGTTCTTCAAATGTCCTAAAGAAATGGTCACATGGTGTGAGGGTCAGGTGATCTTGGTGGCCGTTTCCACCTCATGGTTGACGGCGATGACTCGTTCGCCAAAGAGTTCCCTCAGACTGATCTCCGGACGGCGATAAGGCGATGTGCTGGGGCGGCATCTTGGGCCCCAGAGTTGTCCTGAAGACCCCACAGAACCTGTCGCTCAAAGAGTGTTCCTGCAAGCTGCGGTAAAACGTTATCATTGAGCATCTGCAGATACATGTTACCATTGACATTCCTTTGAAAGAAAAACGGTCCGATCAAGCTGACCACTTCCACAAAGTCCTAACCAAACCAGTCCACTTTTGTCGACTCATGTTAACCTCAAGAAATTGAATTCTGGGGGTGTCTTGCTGGTGCATATTCAAGAACATTATGCGTATTGACCTTGCCGTTCATGGGAGAAAGCAGCTTCATTCGTCGCCGATTACGAGATTCCGCAGAAAAATTGACATCTCTCTCGGTACAGGCTATCAACCATCTGGCAAACGCCAGCCTTCTAACAAAATCTCCCTGGCGTAAGTTGATGTCGGATGTGAATCCGATATGGATATAGTGGAGGTCCAATCTCGTGATTCTGTTGAATGTCTTGCCGGTAATCTCAGCAGCTTATTTCGCCTTGCGCTGGTGTCTAGGATGCTCCAAGAAGTTGCTGCCTTACTGCTGCAATGTTCCTTCCTGATCATGAGTGCGCCTCCTGCCCAGAATTCCCCTTGTTGCGGTTGAGGCGTAGTGCCATACTCTTGATATTTTTCTAACATTCGCCCAGATGGTTTGTGGCTGCTAGGGGCTCCCGTTCTGGAAACGTTCACTGAAAGCATCGCGAGTTGCTGCCAAACTGTATGAGTTTGGTGAAATGTTGTAATCTGGAAAACTTTCGCTTTGTTCAAGTCGTTAGGTTATTGTACCATCTTTCCAACTACCTGTCCAATAAACCCAGGCCCTTCTTAAATACCCCAACGAAGAAAAGGATGTAATAAACAGGACGATTACACACCAACTTAAAATCTTACATAATCATCTAAAACTGATCAAGTGATGCGTCCATTCAGACTGCCTTGAACTGATTACCCAAACTTGCAAAAAATGCGATTTGAATTTGCCATTTTCCAATAACAATGTACTCAGCCATGTGCTGACGGCAATGGATCGATACAGGTATCAATATTGGAAAGCTGAGGAGTTCCTCTTCTTTGGTACACTACATGTAAATTGTCCAAACTAAATAACCTTGGCATATTAACGCCCTGAATTCGGATTACCTTTTTTTTGATACGCACACTGTATAGCAGGCCTAATGATCTCTTTTTTGCATGAGTGCATGCCACTTGGATGGATTGATCATTGTACATGGACGATTAAACTGTAATTATGGCCTAATATAGCAAGCCAAAACAATTGTCTTGTTATAGCCACGTAGTCCAGAGGAGCTGAAACAAGCCCTGTCTTTTTAAGGAAAAGGGAAGATAGTTTCGATTTGGAATTTAAAACAAAAAAGCTTCAATGGCACGCGTTTTTGGGTGCAAACCTGACCCTCAATATTGTTGTCATAGCGCCCTCTCAGTTGGAGATCTATAAGCGACGTGAAATTATTGCTAAGAGCATCAACTGTGTCAAGTTTGATGGCCGACGGATGAAAAATAAAGATAAATATATGAGGGAAACAGTGGCGGCACCAGCTCCTAAAAGGTGGGGGAAATGGAGGGGAGGTATTAGAATCACATAGTAGACAGCCGTAGCTATATTGTGGCCATTAGCCAATGACACATGTTTAAATGTTTGTGTGTACTGCATCTACTGGTATTTTTTTGCAAAGCGCTTTTAGTATTCTAAGGACGTTTTTTCTCGTTGCAAAGAAATTACGTAAGAAAACCGGCCATGGTTATTGTCCAAACATTGTTTTGTATTGTTTGTGGTTTGTTTGTGTGTTGTTTGGTCTGTCGTAATACCATTTAATGGAGAGCGATTTAGAATTTGCGAGTTTGATTGGAAGTGAAAAGCTAGCTCGTGTTGATCAGAACGATTTGAATCAACCCTCTATGGATCAACCATATGTCGTCATCAGAAGAGAGTGTGATCGCTGAGTAAGTTGTACAGTGACCGGTACAAAACTACCTTGAAGCCCCTAAAGCAACAGGTGTGGCGATCGGCCGGAGAGCATTCAGTCCCTAGCTCCGATCTCATCAGCGACTTAACTTAAAATCGGTGCTTAAATTTTGAGGGACAAAGCTAATTTTAATAGAGAATTAAGGTCCTATATATTGCTGATTGACAGTAACATGAACATCGGGCTTTGTTCCAGTGGAATTCAGGTGAGCCTATTTGGAATCAGAGTCCAACAGATAATAATGTTACGACTATTGGCGGGTTTTATCCCAAATAGAGGACTCCGTCTCTGTATACACCGTAGTGCACTGAAGGTGAAGAAGTCAAAGGTAAGAGATACAAAGCGCACGTTATTATTATTATTTGCATAATGGTCTTTGCTCATGGTGCAGTGGTTCTGGGTTAGGGCTCCGCCCTTCAGAAGTACTGGGAGAGCAACAACCCCGTGGCGCCACCATTGCGGGGAAGATACAGTTTTGATCCAGAAATGAGATAAATATTCCAGATTGGGTCTCAAATATGAATGTAATTTGTTTGCATTTTATTTGTTCAGTCAAAAATTTTAAAAATAAATAAACGAAAAAATATCATTTTTAAATTGCTACTAAAATTTACAATACTGCGTTCATGCATTATTCATCAGACGTTCTTGTTGCGCAGTCACTGATTGGTTTATGTAACACAGAGCAAGCCTACCAGTGATAATTACTCTTCTGTCTATGTTCCTTCGGTGTGGTAGATGCTGAGGTTTTGTTATCAAATTTTTCTCAAGTTTACATGAACATGGCACATCTACAGAACGACAATGCGTGGATATTTGATCCTTCTGGTTGGTAAGTAACTTATTCCGTGTCTTTTGAAAATTGAAATGTCTTTTTATTGGTGTTAAGCTCTTTATGGATAAAGATTTTCCCTGGAAGAAACAACTAAGGTCTTGTTTTTTTTTTTCTGAAGGGTGCCATGGCCGCCATAAGGCAGTTAGAGTGCATCAGAGTGAGACAATTAGGGTTTTCAGGTGAAAAAGGTTCCTAAACCAATATACTCAATATTTATATCAAATTAAAGGTCTTGATTAAAGAAATACAATGGTTTTTAAATCAAGAAAATCGGACGAAGTGATTTTTGAGGAATCCTGTTTTATTTAATCAAATATACAGCATTCGATGAAGCGCGACTGTCCACATACACTGTGTACATCCTAATGACACCAAAACCATTGAATCAGCCTACACACACCGTGATACACACGCACAGCGTTCGTGCTCGTTTCCCTCATAAGAGCTTTTGAAAAGGTGTAAAAAATACACTCTCCGCTCAAAACTAAACAAAATTCCGGCTCAAAACTTTCACATATGATAGAAAAGAGGTGTAAAATTCATTCCAGATACCGCTCTTACCTTTCAACTTGAAGATTTCACCTCGAAAAACGGTGTTTACTTTTTATATCTTCGCATAACTTCGGTTTGTAGAGTAGTTATGGAGATCAAGCAAGCACATGGGTATGTAAAGAGGCCCTTTGACTCAATAGGAAAACCCATTTTTCATGTCCAATCACAATGTACTCGGGCGCGGAGACGGCTCCGAGTGTATGCACCCTCAAGCAGGCCGCGTTAAATTTTACGCGCCGAATTGCGCCCGATCTCGGAACACTTCGCGAAGGCTGGAGGCGGGACGAGTGGTTCATTCATAAAAATCCTGAGCTTTCGCACGTACTTCTGATTGCTATTTTATGTACATTGTTGGATAGCTGAAACTATAAGCTTTCAATGAGCTATTACATGTAAAAGATTTTGACCGGTAGAAGTAGTAAAACAAAAATTGATTTAAAATTTTGATGTTTTTTTATTTGCGGGCGATGCGCTGTACGATGTGGCGGGCTTCGGTCATGGGTCAAGCATGTACAAACTGAAAACCCTACTTATATATGTTCTGATGGCTCAGTCGTCATAATGTGGATTCGAATCCCGAGCAAAGGTCGACACTTTATTGATTTTGTTTCTCTCCATAAGGAGTATGATTGGGTACTTGTGACAGTAGAGGTTGATATTGTGTTTAAAAAGCCTGAAAAAGGGAGCTGAGAGATTATAGGAATGATATTGGTTCTGTGACCAGTGGGTAATAATGTAAAATAATGTATATAATGTTAATAATGTTAATAATGTTGCTATTGTTGTTGTTGTTTGTTGTTGTTTGTTGTTGTTAAGAAAATTTAAATAACACCCATTAATCAGATAGCACCCAGGATTTGATTGATTGGGGGCTCAAAATATTTGTATTTGAAATCCAATATGGAGAAGACATGGCTGACCAAACCATAACCGCTGGCGCGGCTGCAGCCATGTCCCTAGTCGTGCTCGTCAGTGAACCTCTGGCACATGTTAAATGTTTCCTGGTGGTTTCTAGTCATAAAAGAAGACATTATGGCATGATTTCCGGACTCGTGAGGGTTTTACCTTCCATATAATTTCACTCCTCTTGATGTAAAGAACTTGAGCTTGTTTTACGTCTGCCAAGAATTTCTATAGTTAAATACTTTCATTGCGTGGACGTAAAGTTTGTGATCATTCCCGTGCGGAGCTAAATTTGTTCAAACACGAATTTGGCGGCAAAACCAAATCCCAATATTATCCAATCGGTGTTTGCTAAAGAGTGTCACATAATCTTTGTAAATTAAAACCCAATCACTGAGCCATTGTGTACAAACTGGAAAAGGAGTTGATTATAATGCAGGCGTGTTTAAATTTTACGAGTAACAACCTCAACGACAGTGCAACGACCTCAACAGAAGAAACGGACAACAGAAAATGAAAATAAAATTAAGTAAAGCTGCTCCTGATCAGGGTGCACCATGGCAGGAGGAAGAGAATGTGTAAAAATGCTTGTTATATATACTGGTGGCCCTTCAAGCTTACATGCATCATGCATACCGCAACGCCGTAAAATATAATAGTGAGTGGAATAAATGGAAAACTTTGGAGGAGGGCTTGAGTCTCCCGAGGTCCCCATCCCTATAGTACCACTGCCCTATACTCCTTGCCGAGAACTCCTCTGTAGACAAGACTTGGGCTCAGATTTTGCTCTCTTTCCTGGCTCCTTCTTTAAAAAAAACAAAAAACATCAGCGGGCCCTTGGGGGGTGGGGCTCCAAGCTAAGCCCCCCATGGGTGCTGCACTGCCAATAATATGATCAGGGAAAACAGTATTTTTCCTGAATTCAACATTCAATTGACAATTGAAATGCGTTGTCGTATTGTTTACTCATTCAAGATATATCGCCGTGTTTGGCCTAAGACGACCCACAAAAGTAATAAATTTATAAAATCAACGAATTTTGAAGATAATTATTGTTTAAAAAAGCAAAAACAAAAACAAACAACAGAAGTATGAAATTCGGATGTCGGAGCACTGTAAATAAATGCGATACTTCAAATGCACTTGATTCTGATTGACAGCTGCTGCTGGCCAATCAAGGAGACTTCTCACGCCCTCAGTCCGTTATGTACAATAAGTTGTGTGGTCACGTGCAACGCCTGAGATTAAATCGGGGTGTCCCGCCTTTTTTAAGTAATTTGAGTTTTTGAATTTACTGGTTCTAATTTATGACGGCTTTTTTTCAATGTCTCAAAGCTGAAGCTTACCTAACTTCATAACCACAGAAAAATAGCTGTTTATCATTTAAATGTTTTTTAACACGTAAAAATCGACCCAAACACGGAGCATTACATGTTTAACGCTACACAACGTAATCGAATTTGAAACTTTCACCGGTTGTTTTACTGTATGGTCCGTGTATGTTATTCGACACTCGTAAAATGACGCACTTACCATTTGTTTTGCATAAACATATCTAAGATCATACTTGTTGCCATTATAAAGAAATCCCAGGAATGATTTACAGGAAAGTTAGTGCCAGGAAATGGAACAAGCTGTAAAAACCACTGATTTGTTACTATAGATACAAAAAATATTCCAGGGTGAACATGACCCTAATTTGGGTTTTTCATGAATATTCGTAATTTTTATTGTCTCGTGTCATGTGGATTCAAAACGCATGAAATGCTTTGCATTTGCATTGATATTTGAATGAAGCTACTGGATCCTCCAAATGGACATGTTTCTTGAACAAATTAGCGAACGAGGACTTCTTAATACTTGAACGTTTACTTGGTCAGTAGTGGAAAAGTATTGAGAATATGAAACATACAACCTCATGGTTATGAAATGTTATATACTATTTGAAACAAAAAAATGTAACAGTATTTTATTCAGATTTCAAAGATCCTTTTGCATAAAATTACTAACCATGGTCACCTTTCATTGTATTGGTCTTTCAAGAATATTGATTTAAAGTTGTAGGAGCTTCTTCCAAATGATTCCATTTTGTTTTCAAATCCGTAGTTTGTTTTCCAATTTAATATTAAAAAATCTATTTTGCAACCATCTGGAATTACATGGAAAGCATGATTTAAGTCTAATTTAACATCGGCCTTTTTTTGAATGTAATATTTTTTTGAGTAAAATGTTAGAGAAAATCCCGAATTCTCCTAATTTAACTTATAATCTTCTTTTTTAAGACGATGTATTTTTCCCCCCTTCTCAAACTGTAAAGTTCACTTCGTCTCTGCTGAAGTGTGTGCTACTTTGGGAACAGAACCAAAGACCCTCATGGGGCCCTGACAAACTCGGTGGGTGCTACCGGTTCCAAGACCCACGTGTCGCTGCACTAGGAATCCGGCGCTCAGTGGAGTGAACAAAAACACACCCGAGAGGATCATTCAAAGCCGTACTACACTGACAACCCTTTAATTACATCAGATGTGAGCGAAGATTTACGCCAACTGTTCAACTGCAGCGGTTGAGAAGATTAATCAATTAACATTATCGGATATAACATTAGTGTATAGAATTCCAGTATGCCAAGGCCTAATTATGAGAAACGTTAGCCTAATTAAACTTAAAAATAAAAATAAATTTAAATTTTGTGCAGTCATTTTAAAGAAAAGTAATCGCCAGTAAGAATGAAAAATCGGAACATATTTCTCGTTTAACGACAGAACGTTATAAAACAGGCGTTCAATATTCAGACGTAAGCATGCCAATCTTACCCTCAATTTAACATGAGTATATTGTGGGAGAATTACATGGCAGGGGCAGGGGGATTGGTGGACTTACTTTTAAAGGGGTAATTCTTACTCGCCCCAGTTTTCCTTTCATTGTACCGTGTTAACTTTTTATTGAATAGATGGTTTTCACTTCTTGTCATCAACATTTTGAATAACAACGCGCGGCATCAGCCATCTTTACAGGCAACGACTGTTAGCAAAAGCGCTATGCCTGCAATTTACAATTGTCTTTTTGGTTGGCTTGGTTTTGTTTAAAGTTATTGCTTTCATCATCTAGCCCATAAGAAAAGAAAAGAAATATGCAATGCACCTTAGGATAATATGAAGACTTTGCTTCATTGTCTTGTCACCTGACTTGGACTTATAAATAAGTGACATGTGACTTGATTTGAACTTTAACAAAACATGTGACTTGACTTGACAAACCGACGTATATGTCACTTTATGAAACTTTGAGGAAATCACGGCGTTTTGTTTCCTGTTTTAATTTTTTAAAATATGTGCTTATTCTTTTTGTTAGAATCCAGACGTTCACAATCCCATCTGGTGGTTCGACTGCCGCCCCGCCAAGTGAGGACCACCGCTCGCCCCGCCAAACAGCAGAGACCACCGCTCCGCCAAGTGAGACCACCACGCTCCGCCAAGGTGAGACCACCGCTCCGCCAAGTGAACCACCACGCTCCGCTAAGTGCGACCATCGCCCCGATTCTCGACTGCCAGAGCCTTGCGGGATGCTGGGACACACCGCAGATGGTGTTTACACCATCAACCATTACAATATCCAGGAGGCATAGAGGTCACTGCAACCCGATATGACAACAGACTCAAAAAAAGGATGGATTGGCAAAGTTCGCACTGAAGTACACGTTTTATGAAAGCAATTATAAAACACAATAATATTAATAATAAAGATAACTTAATTCAAAACGAAGAATCGATCATACTCCTGACCAACGTATTTTAACTTTCTATTTTTGTTCTTATTGCGCTTAAATCTGTGAGTATGTTCCAACGACGCGCCAGAAGGATGGGACGGTTGATTTTATCCGCAACTGGGACGAGTATAGCAATGGTTTCGAGGGACAAGACCGGAAGGAGAGTTCTGGCTGAGAGACGACATCCTCCGTAATCTCACTGACGTAACGAGGGATTACATGGGAGATGAAGGAGGTGGATCCCTAGCTGAGTGATGGGTCTCCACCAGGGTCTGTTGTATATCAAGGATTTCGCATCGAAGGAGATACTTACATACTCCGCATTGTGTTTGGTGGTGCAACAGACTCATTATAATGGTGAAAGGGGGTTTTCTGAACATGCCAAATAGGACCTCCACAAGCCTCGCATTGAGGGGAAAGTGTGTGCAGTAAAAGATACTACGTTGGTCAATCTCTTGAGCCTCCCTTATGGGTCGTGTGTACCCACCTCCACACCCCTTACAGCCATCTTGGGTCCCGCATATAGATGTCACCGTCTTGCACCACAGAATATTATAAAGATATAGTCTTAAAGATAGAAATGGAAATTCACAAAATAACAAATTGGACAAAATTTAATATTAAACTTACTTGAGTGTAAAACTGATAATGGTATCAATCTTTCCCAGTAATAGTAATTTTGTCCAGAGAGGTGATGTCATTAAAACAAAATTAAAATTATTGGCGATAATATTTGAGAAGTTTACTGTTTCCACCTTAGAATTCATACAATGTTCCAATTTCTGAAATGAAACAAATCTGACAAATCTGAATGAATTAAAACCAAAAATTCTCGTTGAAAGAACACAAGCATGTAATCCAGTTGAAGATCATTCATTGGATTTTGACTTCATAGAATGGCTTACTCGTAATTACTTGGAATTCATTTGTTTAACAACAAATTAATTCCAGGCAAATATATTAAAACAAACAAATACGAATGCAAAATAATTGACTTTACAGACAAATAACGAGCTTGGAAATTACCCCGCATAGGCTGATTAGAAACGGGGACAGTATAAGTCACAATCAACAGAGCATGGAATCAGAGCGATTCAGTTTTAGATTAACTCAGTGACTGAAAATAATACCTGTAGTAATTTTCAGTCTGTGTGAATCATCTTAAACTAAATGAAAATGCTTAATCGAAACACAGCATCCGATTGAAATAAGTCCTGTATATGAGGCCTACATTCTTTATACGTCCAGTCGATTCACTACACAAACGTGTCCATTGAATGCCCGTGTATATTATTCATCTGTTTTATTCAATAATGAGACCTATACTCTTATACACATCACAATTATTCTTATATTCTTGTATTCGCTTTTATTCTTTTCATTTGATGTCATAGATACCTGCAACTGAGACCGCAAAAGGGTGGATCTATGAATTTCCAGAAGGGTGTCTCAAAAATAATTCGAAATCCTTATCATTTTCTTTGTTCACGGTAGTGCGCAGTAACTTTTTCCCCCCATCTGCTGCACTTTACACAGCATAAATTCTGCGCATTTAAAAAAATTCTAATTGTGTGCTGTTTTGCTTTTCTAACGAATTATCTTAACAAAGACTATTGCGGTGACACCATGTGAAATTCCTCAATTGAGTAGTAATTAGTTCTAAAAGAACTGGGGTTACACAACTCGACGGCTTCCCGATCAGTATGTCACCGCAATTAGTCCTTTACTTATCCTCGTCACCATGCAAAGCTTCTAAGGGATTCTAACTAATTATTTTATTTATCTAGGCCTATATATTTATGTTGGGGGCCATTGAAAGTGCAGTTTCAATTAATTTATTTGCGTCATTTATTTCATTTATTTTTGTCTGTTTCCCTAGGTGAACGTTCTCTTACCTCTTGCAGTCACAATGGACAGCCATTCTCGGGCACGTATGATCGCTGACAACGATGCTGACTCTACTTACTTACCACTGTGCAGATGAGCTGAAGGGAGGTTGGTGAGTTTCAAGAACGTGTACGTGGTCAGGAGGGTTTACTGGTCCTCCCTTACTACAATTGTTAACCTGAATGGCGAGTATTCCCAGCCATTTAATGCACTAGTTATTATAGCCGTGGCATTGGCTGTGGAGTGGAGGCCCCAGAACCAAAAGCGAAGTGAAATGAAAATGCGTCGTTCCTTAGAAATCGCATTTCAATATCAACCCAATTATTTTCAAGGCACTTTTGATAATGCAGTAATAATATTTCATTTACAAATAATGTTCTTCCATATCCTGATATGGGCAAACTGTTCCTCAGATCACGTAAAATATTATTTGTTGATGAGATACTGTTTTGATAGGAAATATTAATATTGCATAAATTCTTTTCAAATATAATCCATGCAGCGATAGTATGTTCCAAATGTTTTACATTATTGTAAAGAGTATTGATGTCTCTAATATTCTACGTCTTTGAGAAGGCACTCATGAACATTTAATTATTTTACAATTATTGTGAAGATGACTACGAAAAGTGGTAATCACTTGCAGTGGCGTGAATTTGTTGTCAAAGGGGGAGGAGGAATGATTCAAAATGTCTAATTCCAATAACCGCTCATTTTGTGAAAAATTATTTTCTTTTCTTTTTATAAGGACAAGAAGAGAAACTTCAGATTTCAAGGGGTGCACACCTTTGGTAATTAGCCGATTACAAAATGACTGAATTATATAATCGAAAAAAAACTTCACTTGTTTGTGAAGTTGGTGATGTCACCAAACATCCCGAGGAGTTATTCAGTCTAAAGCCGTGACCCCATTTTTCCACATAATAATGTTTGCACACAATATATGAGTGCAATTTCCTTTTTTTTTTTTTTTCAAGTATGGATACATTTATATACAATATAAACTAACTGACACGGTGTACAATTCCTTTAAACGGGAAACTATAGAGTAAATATTAAAGTATAACAACTTAAATAAAATAAATAAAAAATATTGAATCTAAAAAAACCCAATTTGATCCAGTTCATTAGGGATATTCTGGACTTAATAAATTGGACCGTTTTGAAAATGTGTTAGTCTTTTGATCATTTTTAATTAGCTCTTAACCATCTTTCAAATGCTTTATAAAGGTCTATGCTGAGGAGTTTGTTCAACTTATTTTCACTGGACGCAAAAAGTATGTGTAGAGAAATAGGGAAACTTTATCAAAATGACCATGCTCTCTTGACAAAACTTTTGGGTGGGGAGATAATATATCTACCCTTCTACCCTATGTAAATAATTTAAAGTGTGTTGCTTCATTATAAGAATTAATATTCATGTAGTAAATAAATTATTGCTGACATAGAGCCTATATAACAACTATTACTAGCTATATATACGGTATATCATATAGTGTATCACGCTTGCTGTCTTTTTGGTTTCGTAGAAGACAATAGAAATCTTTAGTTTAAAAATAATTAACAAAATGGTAGAATTTTAGGTGATTATTGTCACTTGATGTAAAAGCTTATAATGATATCAATCTCCCCTAGAAATGATTACGTCAGAGGTTATGAATATTGGAAAAGAGTTCTTTCCTAAATTCCACTGTAAGGATGAGTTACACAAAGTCATGACAAATCTGAACGTATTAATAAACTTTCACTGATGTTGTATTATTCTGGTTCAAGAGATTAAGTAGTAAATAGGTTTGCCATAACTAATCCTGCACCATCCCTTCACGATTTTCTAAAATCGGAAATAAATTATTATACATTTTCTGTCGAGTGTTGAAGAAGACCTGTTTAATTAGAACAATGTTGTTCGTCCCAATTTTCACTATACCGGCAACTTTGCTTGGGTTGGGCAGTAGAGTAACCAAGGGAGGGGTGCAGGGATGACGTCTTCCCGTCCTGTCCCACATGTTGGTAAAATATCGTCTGTCAGTAGATTCATGAAACGGTTTTCCCCACGGTAAATTTCCCCGAAAAATTAATTTTCCCCTCACTCTGAAAATCCTGGCTAAGGCACTGGGCATGGGGTGGGGGAGCCCGACCCTCCCTTTCTGTCCCACTTCGCTTTGCACTGACCCGGTGTTTACCCTCATCAAGAAAGCGCTTATTTCAATTGTTATTGCACTGATCGATTGTATTGACTAATTTGCTAAACACCAGTAATATCGGATGTATTTTGTGTGCGTTGTAATGATGTGATGATGTAATGATGTAATTATGTGGCGTCATCGTCATGTGGTTACAATGCACTCGCTGTTATTCAAAAAAGTTTGGACATTTCTTACACATTTTTACCGTTTAGCTGCACATGGACGTCGATCGGTGGGGGACGGGGGAGACATTCCCCTATACACTTTATAGAGTCGGGTGACAGTAGATATATGTCCCCCACCCCATTTTTTGATGGCCCATAAATAATTTTTTTAAATTAATATGTTAGCCTATCCTGACTACTGAGGAGTCTTACAATACAATACAATACAATGAAGGCATTTATATAGCGCTCTTACACAAACAGTATCACAGCGCTTTACAGGTGATGAGATGCAAGTACAATTTAAAAATACATGTGCAGTGTCTAAAAATAAATTAGTCTTGAGATGTTTTAAATTGACTCAATGAAGAAGCATGACAGATACCAGATGGTGAGTTCAATTCCAAATGCTGGGTGCAGCAGAATAGAAACCCATTGTTAGCCACCGCAGTTAAATGTGTAGCTTTTGAAGATCCAGGAATTAGAATTTGAACCTTGGAGGTCCACTGTGGATTTAAGGATTGGTATGGTATAATAAGCTCACAGAGATAGGATGGCGCAGAGTCAGTAACATGCCATTTATAGGCAATAGTCAATGTCTTTGAAATCAATCTGGTCTCGAATAATGGAAGCCAGTGAAGCTGTCGTAGGAGGAGGAGACATGGTCATACTTTAGCCATGAAAATTAATATTGCAGCACAATTTTTGAAACCGTAGGTGAAGAACCGTTTGATCTCTTTGCTAGAAGGATCCTTGGAGAAGTGTTAATTTGCATGAGTCCAAACGTGATGTGACCAGAGCACGGACTGCATGATGACAGGTGATTTCATCAATAAAGATCATCTCCGTCATTGGCGATGAAGCTGGATTTTCTCTCGACGGAAGAAGTCCAACTCACGCAATGTTCAGTACGCCCCCCCGTAAACAACATCTACCTCCTTCAATTACAGGCACAACTTCCAACGTGAGGAAAGTGAGTGTCTGGAGTTGGCCTCTGCGGCAGTGGCCTCATCTCGTCGGATCGGTGTTTTTTCAGGGCAACCTCAACGGCCGGCGTTACCTTGAGATATTGAATGATGTCATCCCCATCCTTGAGGAACATTTCCAAGGTTCAGGAGCGAGTGTGTTTAGGCGCCTGTGGTGGGCTCAAGACAGCGCTCCGGCTCCATGTCCGTCTACTGGCTGTCGAGACCGCCCTTGCACGAAGCGTTCAGGAGATCATGTGCATGAATGGCCACCGAGATCTCCAGACCTCACCCAGTATGATTTCTACCTCTGGGGATACTTGAAATCCAAAGGTGTACACGACTCCCCCTCCCGGACCTACAGACTCTCCGTGACAGAATAACAGCTGAGATTGACGTCCTGCGGCAGACTCCAGATGTTGTTGGGAAACGATGGGAGACATGTGGAGAGACGATGTCGCCTGTGTATCGAGCGAGAGGAGGGCATGGGCGCTTTGAAGGGGAAGGGATGTGTAATCATCAACAGTTTCATCACACATTGCAACACTTGCGCATCTAAACAAAATCGATTATCACTGCATTTTAAAAAGCTTGGGTCCCATCGTCGAATTTGACCTGTTTTTGGAAAAAGTACTCATAACTCTGTCAAAATTATCAGATTTGGACGTTTGATGTCTCATTTTAAAAGTGGAAAGGTGTATCTTTCAAACCATACCTATATTATCTATGTTGGTTACTCATTTCCCTACCGTCTGGCATTCCGTTAAATTTTGTGTTTGCATTTTGTTTGAGACACACTGTATATATTACTATCAACTCCGCCGTTGTTTTACCCCAAAATTAATTATGTCTAAAAGCAGGGTGAGGCGTGTGCAACCCTAGGTTGTGCCCCATTTGTGCCAAATCCTAAGATCCGAGCACTGCCTGCATATCCCCCACCTCCGCTTTTGCCTCTAAAGTAGCGATCGACGCCCATGTTGAATTTCCTTGTCATTAATTACCACTATCATGCTCACGTTTGTCATTAGGACAGGTACGATAAATTATAATTAACAATGATCGTCCTCGCCCGACCCTAGGCAAGGAATCTGATTGGTTTACATTGTTTTTTCTAAAAATTTCTAAGTTTCTTGCATCCAGTTCTATCCTCCCATTATTTACAATAGACCATTTGAGTTGTACTTGTTTACACTTTGTGTGACCTTTAGAGTACCAGGTGAATTTCCCGACGGGCAAAAGTGTGTGTGTTGTATGCAGGAAGTTTGTACATTTGTACTTCTCCACAAAACATCACCAACAAAATTTAATTTTCAGATGAATAAAGATTTGAGATGTTGTTGTTTCTATACTTCAACAATTTTTTCTACTAACATTTCTAAATATAGGTTTCTATGGTTTTCATGTCACCCAGACCCAGTGTACATTATCGCTTGCAGTTTACAGATCTTTGGAGCTCTTTGTAAACGTATGTGATGTCATTGCGTCCTAATTTGCCATAGTGACCAATCCCGAATTAAGTTGGCATAGTGACCAATGCGGTATTGGTCACTTCTACCAGAAATTACAAAAAATAGCCAGTTAGAGCATTCGTCATTTGAATGCATGCTCTATCTCAAAACTATAAGGAATACATGCATGTGGATTAGATAATGGTAGGTCTCTTTCCTGAATGTAGTAATGGGCAGGAAAACTTCAAAATTGATAAAGTCTTATTGGTCACTGCATGGCAAATTAGGGACGATTGGTCACATCTTCCATACCATGGCATTGTTGTCTCTGGACTGGCCCCAACTAATTTTTGTTTACAACATCAAATAGAAGGCTGCAGTATTGAGAATGGTATTGTTGCCAACACTAATGTGGAAAATAAAAATCCTCCGTTTTGACCCAAAAATAGTTGAATTTTGTTATAAAGACGATCACCAGCACTGTTTTATAAGCTTCTTCGTTCAATTATTTAAATATCTACGTGTTTATGTAATTATTAACAAATATAAGTCCCTTATCTCTTACAGATATATCGCCTCGTGTTTTCTGCTACACCTGTATTTTACAGGCATTTTTTTCAAAGGAACATCGATTATTTTTAAGAGAAAGGAAAACAAATTCTTTGAAATTATATATTTGATGAAATTATAGTCAAAAGATGTCAGTAAATTCACTGTAAAACCATGCTGCTCACGATATGCTGATCGAAACGTCGAGTTTACCCAACCAACCAGTTTTTCAGAACCATTTACTACCGGTACTCAAAAAGAGAATTTGTACATGTTGTCACCACGCATGAACAGTCTTTACTTCTGTGATTATTTTGAGGAAATATGTCAATTTCTTAGTATTTATTGTTATTTTTCGTTAACTCAAATATAATGTATACATGTATCACAGATTGAGATGTTCCGATGATTTGTTCTTTTCTGAAACTGTCGTGAAATATCCGACAAACACGGAGCGATACATCTTTGATTTAGTTACGGTTATTTCTTGACAATATTAATGTTAGTATTAACCTGGTGAATAACGTCCAGAGCTTGTTTGAAACGTTGTTGTTATAAATTGTGAGTAATACAGCTCTGAATAATGCAACAGTTTTGTGCTTTGTGTCTATAATTGCCAAGCACGGTATGTTCCCCTTTCGGTATCAAGTGAACTAACTAATGTACCCTAATTGTTTCCCCCGAGGGGTGACAAATGATGTGTATTGATAGCGGTATATATAATTAATAATTAAGGTCAAAGTTCTGGCGCTGGACAGATGGGGCATATCTCACGTCCATGTGAAGGTTAAATTGAAGAGTATAGCTTAATTTATGAAGTCCCAAAAACAATGGTCATGTTACAAATGCACGACAAACAAGACCCACACGTCTTTTAAGGACAACGGAAGATAAATTGCACAAAGTGTGGACTTGATCAGCCACCCCCCTCCATTGGATCCAATGACCAACTATCAATTCAACGATGCAAAAATTAATTTAAGCTTTCAAATAATTATCATAATTTATTGTATACACAATCACACAGATCCACAAATTAATTTGATTTCTCTATATGTTCACAAATAAATAATGTTAACAAAATTCTCTGACATTACTCTTCATTATTAAACCCTGACTCCTAGGCTCATTTGCCCACACATAACCTGAATCCTTCCTAACTCCCTAGGCTCATTTGCTTACACATAACCTGAATCCCTTTCCAAATCCACCCATTTGCACATCCTGAAACCCTTCCCCCA
>CM055818.1:48731541-48770888 GCA_029582265.1 Zoroaster sp. YZ-2022 | reverse complement strand
ACCGTCCCGGGTATAGATCACGTGGTATGATTTCCCACGATATAGAAAACACAACCTTTGTATATATATAGTATATGTAGGTAACAGACTTCTGAAAGTTCTGATACAGCCAATCATAGTGTTGTAAAGCTTTAAAAATGACAAAGCATTGGCCAATCAAAAACAAGAACAAGTTGGAGTGGGTAATTGAATATTGTGCGTTGGAGTCGCCAATTCATGCATATTTCAGTTGAAAGCCATATGCCAAATTAAAATGTCACCAGGATGGATGTCCAAAAGATTGAATACATAAGAAATGCCATTACACTGTTGATATATAATTGAAGTAGTTTGAGCTAATGATCTATGGAAGCACTTGGCTCAGGAAAATCATGAAATTTTAAAAAGGGAAATTCGCCAATTTGGGTCTGCGCCAATGCAATGAAGAACGCCATGGCAAGCTAAAGGCTCATTAACAATACACAGGTAATAACGTTTTACATTAGTAAGACTAATTGCGGTGACACCATGTGGAATCTCAATTGAGTAGTAATTAGTTCTGAAAAGAACTGGGGGTACAACTCGACGTTTCGATCAGTATGCTCTGATCGTCCTCAGGTTTTACATTATAATACTTCAGTAATATTTCACTTAGACATGAACATAAAAGATTCTGCGTTGTCACATTGTTACCTTTATGATTTAATAATCAAGTGAAAGTTCATGTACCTCATTATTACTGTGTGCATGCAGGTCGGATCTAAGAGACGATGGACCCTTGAGGACTAGATGTAACAGTGATGTTCGTAAATACAGTTTCTATAATATATGTCTATACTAGTAGTTTTTCTAACAGGCAGACAACGATTTTTGTTTTAACAGCAACAAACATTGATTAAAAAACAACGAGCAAACGAAACATTAAACGTGTACACCAGCCCAATGTTGAAATGTCCGATCCTAAATAATTTGCTGAGCGCCAGGGGAAGGGATGGGGTTGAAGGGGGTAAAGTAAGCACCGTAGACAGCATTTTCAGAGTGGAGGAGGGGGAACAAGTTTGTTTGGTGAATGTACCAGAAAAATATGGGGGTAATGTACCGAACAAATTCACAAAATTTACCGACATACCTATTTTGTTTTTTCCTTACTGAAAAAAGGTTTGCTACTCCAAATAAGATATTTCACAAAATAGTTGACCTCGTCATAAAAAAAAGCATGATAAATTAATTGATTGTCAAATAATGGCACTAATAAAATAGACTATTGAACAATAATCTATAGGTCAATTATTTCAGTAAATATCCCATATGAACTTGCAGTAAAACCCAAGGAATGATATCCTCAGTCAGTATGTCGATGGAGCGGTTACCGTTGGCACCCATAGGGGCATACCTTGTTTCACGGAGTGCAACACGTCTCCCTCTTAGTGAAATTTCACAATATTATGCACCTATATCAATTGTTCCCCACCCCCACCTCTCTCCGCGGTCCGCCCGTCTCTTGATGTGGGGATTACTCAACTGGCAACGTCCAGTCCGCCCAAGACAATGGGCACACTGGAAGTGACAATATCCTCAAATCTATAGGGATTCCCAACAGACCATTGGCCAATCAAATCACCGGCATGACACTGATGACCAAAGCACTGACCTTCGGGCAATAATATGTAAATGGTACCAAACCTCCACGTCAATAGACTGGCTGTGTGTGCGTGCGTGAGTTTGTGTAGACATTCCAACCGGGGACCTAGAACCAAAAGGGACATAAGGCTCCCGATTGCTATCACAACAGGGAACAATAGGGTCCGTGTTTACCAGGACAAAGAAATGGAACAAAGGAAGTCCCCGATTGCAGGCAAAAACAAACTTGTGTGTATTGGTGTGGGGGGAGGGGGGAGGGTAAACCCAGTGCCGTTTTTATTCGCGCTGCGCCATCCCCCTTCCCCTAACTGTTCAGTCGTAATATATTTAACCCCAGTGTTCATCAGAAATTACACTCTGGGCGAAATTTAAAAAAACAGCTAAAAGAAAACCCAACAATAAAATTACTCAGTCATTGCTACAACACATTATAGTCAATACGATAGAGTAATATAGCCTAATATAAACATTTGTTTACTAAAGGGTTTAGATGCAAGTAATGCCCTTTTAGAGTCATGGCTTTACAAACATTGGATAGTGGTATGAATATTAATGGGACGATATCGTCATGATCAAAGGGCATGGAATCGGAGTGCTAGTTTTAGATTAACTCAGTGACTGAAAATAATACCCCACATGATAAAGTCATAATTACCGTAGCTGCTGCATAAATGAGCCAGTAATTTCAGTCACTGTGTTTATTTTAAACTGGAACACCAATTCCATACCTTATTGAAAGTCTGCTCTGATCGTGACGATATTGTCCCTTTAAACTTCATTCCACCCCTAATGGCGCCCAGACTATACCAAATGGGAACAATTTCAGACGAGTAACACAATGATTTCGTTATGGTTATACATTGTTCTTGGTTAAGTGTGTTGCCATAACAACTTGTATGCAACAAACAACCAAACGACAGTGCAGTATCAAGTGCAGACGAAATTAACAGCACTATCTTTAATATTTGAATATCGGCTTTCGTATCCTGAAATATTAAATACATTCACTTGAATTCACTTATTATGATACTCATAATTCATTTCCTGTCACCTGTTACTAATGTGATCATGTCCACAAAAGATACCATAATTGATTGTATATTATAGCCTTGATCAAGGCACATCGGAAAGGTTTGGTCGCATAATTTTGCCCCGCTTATAGCTATCCGAACTCAACTGAAGCGCATATGCACACAGTGCACGGATCTATATGCATGTAAGTAGTATATGTGGAGCAAATCTGTCCTCTTTGTGGCGGTGGAAACTGCAGTTTTGTCTGCAGTGATTTTGTGCAGTTTGTAACGGCAATGAACCACAGTCCACCACAGTGCAGTGGAGCAATGTGAGCAGATTTGCATTTTGTGGTGATGCGTGCACTTTGTGGTGGTGGAGCACCATAATATTTTTTTTTTTTTTTCAATTTTTATTTTTTTTCAAATTTTTTTTATGACGTCATTTCGGCCAAGTAAAAAAAAAATTGTGTTACCACTGCTCCACCACTGCTCCACTGCACTGTGGTGGACTGTGGTTCATTGCCGTTACAAACTGCATAAAATCACTGCAGACAAAACTGCAGTTTCCACCGCCACAAAGAGGACAGATTTGCTCCACATATACTACTCATGTACATGTAAATGTACATGTACATGTACATGTACATGTAGACGGGCTAAAGCTATAGAGGCCTGTGATCATTTAACATCAAATAAACCGCCCGCAAATCAACAATTCTTGCATGAGGAATTTCCATCGGGATTCCAATGGGAAAATAAAGAAATACATAAACTCTCGATTACAGAAGGATCAATGACTTTGAACATGTACAACCGTACCCACGACTCAGTTATTGATCTCGTTGTACAGTGTACGTGTGTGTACCCTATCCAATGATACAAAAGACGTTATCATTGAGGCGAATGACGTGCTGGATGATTGGACTCCGTTTCGGTTTATACAGAGAGTGGCAGGGGTACAAGCTGCCGCAACTCCGCTTCCTTTCAGAAGCAACATTGCCACCGAATATCGGTATAGGGAAAAATTGCAGATCATTGAAAACGTCCCGTGCGCGGAATGAAAGTAGAGACTGGGCCCTCGGACCAATAAAGACTAGTCTATGTATGCCCATCGGTTGGGGAAATAAAACAACAAGACAAGTGAGGGAGTTAGGGGACCCAGTTGAACCCTACCTTTGTCACAACTGACAAGACACAAACACGATTATTAAATATCAAAAACACCCAATTAGTCTGTGGGCTTATCGTCGAAAAAAGTCCCCCATATGCAACTTCGGGTACAATCTTTGAAAATTTCATGGATTATTCTTTATTACGCTGATGACACGCAGCTTTACATTACTTTTAAATCTTCTCAAGAACCTGCTGATTCCTGCATTAAAACTGGAGAAATGTATTCAAGAGATTCGAAGTTGGATGAGACAAAACTTCCTGAAATTGAACGATGAAAAAACAGAATTTGTTCTATTTGGATCACGTCAGCAATTGTCTAAAGTTTTTCTTCCATTTATTACAATTGGTGACTCGCAGATAACCCCCTCATTACAAGCACGTAATTTGGGTGTTATATTTGACTCGACAATGACTTTAAAACCACATATCTCCAACATTGTTCGCATATCATCATTTCATATCAGAAATATAATTAAGCCGAATTAGGAAATACTTGAATAAAAGTGCTGCTGAACATGCGTTTGTCACATCACGGCTCGATAACGGGAATGCTCTCCTTTACGGTCTCCCGCAGAATCAAATATCTCGTCTTCAGCACATACAAAACACAGCAGCTCGTGTTGTGACTTTGTCCAGAAAGTCATGCCATATCACGCCAATCTTGAAAGAACTGCACTGGCTTCCTGTTTCACAGAGAATTGTTTTTAAACTTATGCTAATTGTTCACAAATCTTTTAATAACATTGCTCCAATTTATATTTCTGAACTGCTTAAAGATGGACTACAACGAAAACTCTCACATTAAATTGACTATCGAACCTTGTTTATATTGTGTTCAGGTAACAATTTATTGTTGTGGTCATGTTTTTCTCTTTATAATTTTGTTGCAATTTGACCGAAAAAATTAGACCCCGCTTCTTCGATTTTTGAAATTTCCCGCCCTGCACTGGTTCCCGACAAAGACCATTGAAAATCCACTATGAAATCCACGATATAGTACCAGCGGACTTGTAAACCAGCGAAAAGGGATGACGTATAACCCATGAGCACCTTGAGAGTAAACAGAAGACACCATGTTACTTCCGTGTATATTATACATGCGTTTTCATGCGTCAGCAGAGGCATGAAGTTTTATGAAGCTTTTTTTCGACGTTGTTGTGTAACAGTTATATAATGCCGACTTCATGTGTTGTTGGTGGATGCACTAGAAATAGTATTAAGAATCCAGAGACTCATTTTTTTTTCAATTTCCGCGGGATCCTGCGATATCAAAGGAATGGGTGAAGTTCGTGAATAATACACGAAAGGATTTCACCTTCGTGCTAAAATTCCTGGATCCGCCCCTGCTGATATTTGCCTGTTTTTATCACTTTATCTGGCTCCCATGTATTTAATCTTTTATAATCTTTGCTATTGTTACTTTAGGTTATTTTATTATATTTAAAGGGCCTGGGAGCATTTTATTCAAATGGATTTGGTGCTATATACATGTGTTTTATATTTTTATTAATATTTGATTGAAGACAGAATGACATGGCTGTACATTTATTGTTATTCTATTCTTGTATTTTACAATTTATTGCCACTGTACCACTGGAACAAGTTTTAAGTTTTATAGGCAGAAGTACATGAGATTTACCAACATGAGATTTACAATATTAGTCTTTGTCACACTTCTCCCTTTTGTGATGCAAAGCCAAAAAACCTAATTGAATAAGCTTTAATCCAAGAAAATCTGAACCTGCTCAGCAGTAGAGTTATGCTGATTGTAAGTTTTTCCTGGGAAAAGAGCAGCAAGTGTGAAACGAATTTCAGAGGATTTCAGTTCGGTTTAACAGAAGAATGGCCAAGTTCCAAACAAGTATGTACAGGATTTTGATTAAGTTGTTTTGTCATCAAGAGGCAACTTTTTAATTTTGATATTTTAACCTAAAAATAAACTCAATTGTTGGTTGCAAATACATACATATTTTGTCTTGTCATTTATTCGAAAGTACTAAGGTCTTGTCAAATTTTCAGTTCTGGCATCTTTCTGCCATACCGAATTTGTAATGTTTTTACCATAGTGTATTGTTGGCAACATAAACAAGTTTATTTCACATTAAGTGCTAAATTAATCAACTTCTCCCCGAAAAGACACAAAATGAAATACACACGTAATTGATTCTGCCATTGATCATGGTTTATGAACGCACAAAATAATTTGTAACTCCCTCCAGATCATTATAACTAGGGAAGAATGTTACCAATTTAAAAAATAAAACAAAGCAAATCGGCCTAATCCAGTGGTGGATACGAACATCATGGCCTTTGTACTGTCCATCAGGGTTTGGGAACGTCCTGCGGATTGCGTCCATTACACATGATGGCAGTGGCACCCGGTTGAAACGGCCAAGATAACCCCAACACCACCTCACCACTTGCCGATATGCAATATGGCGATATTTTCTGTAAAACAAAACAAAAAATCAGACAAAATTATAAACATAAGATTTGTGATTTGCATGGTGGAGTATCGATATTGTTTACGTTAACACCATGTGAAACTGAAATGCTATAAAACTATAACCATACCAAAAGGCAATCATGATCAAAAGTAAACAATTACATACATGTAATGCATGTACAATAAGATATAGATGCACGTGGGTCAACCAAGGTCATATTCAGGTGTGTGCGCGGTTACTCTGAAGTAAAACACCGGTGCTCATTCTGGTCAATCAAAAGTAATCTGCTTGATATGCAGATCATTCAAAACTGACATTGCTCTAAAATATTAATTGAAATTGATGGTACATTGGCTTTGTACATTCAGTCAAAACTCAAATCACTTACTGGTCAAGCGTTCCTTCAACTGCATCTCTGCCATACATGTAGTATGCTCTGTACTGAAGATACGATGTTGCAAGCACTCCTGGGTGGAGGCAGATCGCATCAAACCAATCATGGATGGGATCATCCACGTTGATGTCCAGCTGCCGCATCATGTTCTCTGTCTTCTCAACTTCTTTGCAACATATACAGTTTGCGAGCAAAGGCTGAAGAACACAATGTCCACACGAACACCTATTACAAAAAAAAAGTTTGGAAAATATAATTTTAGTAACTTTGTCATTGGGGTTGCACTACTTAAAATTGATCTTGAAATACATCCCCCATGAACTGATCAAGGACAGGTACATCACGAAGGAATACATTTTTCCATGGGCAGATCAAACATTTTTATTGTGCAGGGGGCTACAACCTTTGATTTCAAGGGAAAGACTAAATGTCAATTATGCTTAAAGCATGATGGTAAAAGATCATGATTTTATTTGAATTTTGAGCAGTGATTACTTTCCCATCATGTCTTCATAAATACTGGCTAATATTGCCAACAAATCATAAAACGCAAGACATAGTAATTACCCCCAAATTTCCACAGTACATGTATTGTACACATGTACAATTGTACACATGTACATGTACTACTACATTATGTACCTTGGGTCTCCATCATGTTCGTTCATGTTTTTGTATAGCCTACAACTATTTTTGTACAGCAGAAACGAATTGATCAAACGAAGCATCATTCAGTATTTCATTCATGAATCATTTTGTGGGCTTACCAGTCTGTGTTTAGCCGTCTATCATCAGGATTTGGTTACGGTCGTCTTCGGCCTGACGATCACCGTCACCGGGCTGGTCAACTGCAGGCGCCGCAAGTGGCTCGAACCGGTATGGTTCAGCGCCACGTCTGGGGAGCTCCCCTTATCGCTAGAGCTGACATCACTATCCTCAGAAGTGCCTATATGAAACTCCTCTTCCTCATCTATACTGTGATCTTCCCAATATTCGCTGCTATCGGACATTTTCGCTGTTTTTCAGTCTAGAAGATGTCGCTTGTCCGCTGTTGTTCCGCATTGCATGTATGGTAAATGCATACAGTACACACGATGGACTAGCGTGGGGGTAACAAAGCGTCATGGGTGCTACGTCACACACGAAGTATTAATTATTCATGAGTTGAGGGCTTTTCGTGAAACTGGGCTTTTCTGGGTCGTAGAACGCCGATCAAATTGATTTTTGTTTGCATGAAGGAACAAGTTTTATTGAATAATAATAATATGTTAGTAATCATTACACATTTCTCGAACGAAAACAGCAACACAGCACTTATCATTATTCCGTTGTAATCAATCTTTAAAGTCTACACTCTATCACGCAATTTGCGCTCCAGCAACATGTCACTCCTAAAGGAACCAACTTCAAAACGGAACTGGGGTGATAGGTCGTTTTCTGTCGCAGCTCCGAGACTCTGGAATCATCTTCCAACTAAACTCAAATCTTGTCATAGTATAACGAGGCATTTTTCGAACTAAAACGCAGACGACGAAACGAAAATTAACGAAAAGCCTACACTTTTTTCCCAATTGACGCACAACGCATTTTTCGGAATCCTTCCTGTTACCACTGTGCAATAGTATTCTCAATTGGTGTCAATTTCGCAGCCGGGACACTGCCATGTGTCACTTCGCGCTGTATCCGAAAATCACACGCAGTGCGGTGCAGTGCACATGTATACGCGATTCATGTCGCGACGCGTCGGTGCAATCCCATCATTGAACTGTCTTTGTTGCATGGATTTGTGTCACAGTATCTTCTTAAGTAGAACAAATAACATTATTCTGAACAGTCATACACTGTTGGCACGAAATTTGCCACAGACATTTGTAGAAAAACCTATTTAGTTTCGTGTTTTGATGCTTGCCAACGAAGTTATATTTCGTGTGGTTCCTCAGTGTTGTTGTTTTGGATCGGTCATGAGTATTGTGGGGGAGTCAAGGTACATGACTACCACTGGGCCATGTGGGTTTAGTAAGTTTTTCTGTGTCCTGTAATATTTTTCTCGTGTCTTAAAATTTGTATTTCTAAAAGGTGACATGAAAGGTGACCTACAGTGGCTGTCACAGGAGTTTTTTTTTAAAGAATTGTTTTAATAAACATCATATTTTAGTGATAAACAATGGTGCATGCAATCCCATTCAGTGACACTACATCTTTGTTGATTTGTTTTTCAAATTGTATTTTTCGTACAAGATGATATGGGTCCGTAACTGACTATTTGCGTTGTTTGTCGGTTTGACAATATAGTTTGTGGGAATAGTTGACCTTTTGTTTAAAGATAGACCTACCAAAAATTACCAATTGGTCAAAAAAGGGGAAATGTGTTGAAGAGACAGGATATTTTTTCAGATCCTTTGGTAGCAATAGCTACGCTTTCATGCCTCAATTGCGGGCAAGTCAGTTGCAAGTACTGGTTCAATAGAAGTTCGAACTGGATTGTCTCCTGTCTTATTTTTGGATAAGACATAATTGATGTTTTCCAAAAGGTTGTAATTAATGTGTCCGTTTTGTATGAGTTCGTTCGTTCGTTGTGTTTATGTGATTTGTTCATCTAATAAAGAGAGCAGAACATTAAGTGTTTCATCTGGTTCTTCAAAAAAGCCCGTATATGTGACTGGCTCTGTGACAAACCTAAACTTGGACCAAATTTCAAAAGTGACCTCCCAAATTTATTGTGAAAATAAATTGTGAACAACATTTCAGGATTTTTCTTTTTCCATCAAAATCTAAAGAAAATTCTCTATATGGTGACATGAATATCTCAAAATGGTCCCTGGGGTTCCTGCTGGGAGTGAATTTCTCAGTTGATCCTTTTGGATCTGTATTTGTGAGATTTACTCGGATTAATTTCTCCCAAATGTTTTGAGCCTTTCTGAATGCAACAAAGGGTTGTTTTGGAAATATTTCCGAGAGTTTGTTTATAGTCAAGTTGTTGTATCAGAGGCCAATGTTTGTATACTGCTTGTTTCACATCGTGTTTTACGAACGGCTTATGTCGTTGTTTTGTTTATCTTTTGGTAATTTGTGAATCAGTTTGGCTGGTTGGCCAGTGATACGTTGTGTTGCGTTGATTATCTCAGTTTGAGTATAGCCTTGGTCTGGCTACTAATAATTTTTGGTGAGACATTTTGACTTTTTCTGTGAAATCTTCCTCGTTGTTGGTGTTTCTAGCATATCGCAGAGTTTCTCAGTAGATACATGCTTTGAACACATGGGGTGGGTGTGATGGGGTTCTGTGTAGAAACTGGTATGTTTCTGTAGGTTTGGTGTACACTTTTGTGTCTAGTATGCCACCATGTTTGGATATGATCAGCCTATGGTAGGATTTTATTTTCGAGATCATATAATGTTATGTCACAAATTTCCGGACTGGCTGTTAAGCCAATTGCACAACCGATTTTCTGGAGGTAGATTTTATTTCCAAATTGGAAACAATTTCTGTTGAGTATTAGTTCCAGAAATTTTCGGATGTATTTGTTGATGAACTATAGTTGGTTTGGTCGATGGCATTAGTTGCATACACAGTTTATTGCCTCGGTTTGGCGGATATTTGTGTACATTTTAACAACATCAATACTTATTCCTTCGAGTTTCCGCTGTATGTCTGCTGTGTCGCGTACATATGTAGGTTGGGCGTTTACTATAGGGAGTAGAAAATGATCTACAAATTCTAAGATTTTTGCAGTTCGACTTGAACATCCACTGGTCTTCCAACAAAGGGTGTGCCTGTTGGCGGAGTTTTATGAATTTTCGGTAGAAAATACATTGTTGGAATGTGACATGCCTGTGAGCTCGGATCGAGATATATGCCAGAGTGTATTTGTCGAGAGTGTGTTTTTTGGCATTTCGGTTAGGACATTATGAACTAAAAGGATAGTTTCTTGTGTAATATCTTGATCGAACTCGGTGTAGTACTCTCATTCGAGATGTTTATATCCAGCCTGTAGGTAATCGGAGCGGTTCATAATGCAGATGCCTCTTCCTGGTTTGATCACGAATTCAGGGTTGTTCCTCAGATATTTGAGGGCTGATAGTTCAGGGTTTGTCATGTTCTTTTTCTGAGTTCTCAGAAGAATGTGAGCAAGTTCATATTTTGTGGCTTCCAAATAGTTTTCAAGTGTTGACTCATTTGGATGCCAAGTGGAATGGATGGGTTTTGGAAGGTTTGTTATGTACGCGTTAGGAATTCAATTCTCATTCTCCTTTGGAAGACGTTAATGTCACTCAAAAGAGTTGAACGGCGGGTTGATTTAGCAGGAATTGGAACAGAACCTTTACCCAGAGCATTTTTTTTTCAATTTGAGATAGTATTGCTTTGGAAATGTTTGTGATGAATTGTTCACTTTCCTACTAGTATAGTCAGTAGACTATTTTTGTAATGTTTGGTTTGTCGAGTGTTCAAGTGAAAATTGTTTCATTTTCTGTTTTGGTTGTGAACGTTTTGCTCTTTTCGTAAATTTCCATTTTGCCATAGTCGGTTATAAATAACATATACTTATATATTTGTATTATATTATTAATAAGATAGTTGGGTTGACAAGTGGCACTTGTGTAAGTGGTCACGGTTTTTGTTCATTTTATATATGTGTTTATATGTATATATTTCATAAAAAAACTAAATGCTTAAAGGTACAGTCTTACCTTGGTTATTTGGTTAATCCTTGTTACAAATATAAACATCCACCATATGCTAATCAGTCAATAGTTTTTAATGTAATATTCATTTACAATTATTTTAACTCATTATCAGTGCTTGATAGCCCCTGTTGACTGAAACGATACAAAAAGTATCTTTAATATGCCATAAATGGTGACAAATTTGACACCTTTAATATCATATGAAAGAATTTAATAGTGTTACCAGAGTTAATAAATGTAGAAAAATGAAGATCCATATCAGTTTTGTAGTACTTTGGCCTTTTACATGCATACAGTATGCACTTAATATGTTAAAAATGGCGGCCATTTTAAAATTCTAGTATGGCCGCCATAGGGGGCACAGGAAAAATGGCATCAAGCAGTTTTGTATTTGTTGACATATTTATAGGAGATCCTGAGAGTTTCAAAGATTGTACCCGAAAATGCATATGGACTCCACAGGCTCAAATACTAAATCGTTGATAGATAATGTGTGCAAGTGACATGTATCCAAGTGATAGTTATTGGTCGCTTTGACCAATGAATATAAATAGATAAACCAGTAGGAGATTCGGGTTTACAAGACCCTAACTGTTATTACACAATATCTTGATTAAATTGCCAACTACTGGTAGTTTTTAACAAATCTGTGCTTAGAGAGTATTTTTGTGCCGAAGATAATGTATCCCCCCCACACACACGCCTCCCCAATTATGGTACCGGTATAGATCACGCGTATGATTTCCCATGATATAGAAAACACAACCTTTGTATATATAGTATATGTAGCTAGACTTCTGATAGTTCTGATACAGCCAATAATAGTGTTGTAAAGCTTAAAAACTGACAAAGCATTGGCCAATAAAAAAAGAACAATTTGAAGTTAGTAATTGAATACTGTGCGCTGGAGTCGCCAATTCATGCATATTTCAGTTGAAAGCCATATGCCAAATTAAAATGTCACCAGGATGGATGTCCAAAAGATTGAATACAAAAGAAATGCCATTACGATGTTGATATATAATTGAAGTAGTTTGAGCTAATGATCTATGGAAGCACTTGGCTCAGGAAAATCATGAAATTTTAAAAAGGGAAATTCGCTAATTTGAGTCTGCGCCAGTGCAATATTTCACTTAGACATGAACATAAAAGATTCTGCGTTGTCACATTGTTACCTTTATGATTTAATAATCGAGTGAAAGTTTATGTACCTCATTATCATTATCACTGTATGTGTGCAGGTCGGATCTAAGAGACGATGGATCCTCGAGGACTAGATGTAACAGTGATGTTCGTAAATACGGTTTCTATAATATATGTCTATACTAGTAGTTTTTCTAACAGGCAGACAACGATTTTTGTTTTAACAGCAACAAACATTATAAGTTTTGAGGCTTTCCATGGTGGAATATCGATATCGTTTCGGTTTGCGGTAACACCATGTGTTTATCTCAACTAACATACAATCTGATATTTTGTAGAGGACACAGTTATTAACAGAAAACTGTACATCTTATATAGGCCTATACAATATTGGTAATCTCAGAAAACATATAAATGATTACAATTGTTCATAAAACTTACTTAGTGTAAAGCTGATGATGGTATCAAACATATCTCAGCTCAGGTGTTTATCGTTTATCGTTTTACAGAAATAATTCCCAAAAGGAATTTCTGCCATCCAAAGTCAGAAATTTCACGATGGAATGAATACGAACAATCTGAATTAATTTGTTTTAAAGTTCTCGTTAAGAGCATGCACAATGAAATAGGTTTAATTTATTCACATATCTTGATTCCTTTTACCACCAGTATATATATATAGGCATACTGAGTTAATTTAAGGTCCACTAAATTATATTTTGTCTTTGAAACATTGGACAGTTGAACAGTTTTCTTTGTTTTTATCTCACATTCATATATGTGTGGATGATTTTGTAAGCCTGGCTGGCTGTGGCGTATAACCAAAGCTTAGACGTGGGGGTGGCAGGAGTACAATATTCCCTCCAGAGGCAACATTGCTGCTGAATATATCGGTATAGGCCTACGAAAAACTTGCAGATCATTGAAAACGTCCCGTGCGCGGGCCCTCCGACCGAAATGTTTGTGTAAGCCCATCTTTAAGCCCATCGGTCAGGGAAATACAACAAGACAAGTGAGGGAGTTAGGGGACCCAGTTGAACCCTATCTTTGTCAACAACTGACAAGACACAAACACGGTTTTTAAACATCAAAAACAACCAATCGTCGATAAATATGTATCCAAGTGCTTCTTATTGGTCACTTTGCTCAATGCATTGATAGAATAAAACCATTAAGAGACTTAGGTTATATAGATTAACCAATATTCTAATTGTTTTCTTATTTAATTAACCTGTCCAATATTTTGAATAAAATGCCAACGATTGGTTGTTTTTAACAAATCTGTTTTTGAAGAGTATTTGTGCCGAAGATATGCAATTTGTGTCCAGCACACGCATCTCCATGATTACCATAATACGATACAGTCCACGCAGTACGATTTCCCACGGTACATAGAAGACTACAGCTTGTAGTCTTTAACACACCCATGTAGGTAACATTCTTCTGATAACGACAGTTATAGTGATGTAAAGCCTTTCAAAATGACGAATAATTGAATTTATTGTGCGTTGGAGCCATTTGAATTTCATTTGATAGCTATAATTAAAATGTCACCAGGATGGATTTCCAAAGTAATTTTTCAGCTATACGACCGAAACTTTTTCATGTACTGCAGATAAGGTTCTATCAAAGCTAGACCCTGATATTGGTTGGTTAATTCTCATCGCTGCAGTTGAACCATTGGCGAATCTTCGTCTCATTTGATGTAATTAAAGGGTTGTCAGTGTAGTACGGCTTGAATGACCTCTCGGGTGTGTTTTTGTTCACCCCACCGAGCCGGATTCTGGTGCAGCGACACGGGTCTTGAACCGGTAGCACCCACCGGAGTTTGTGGGCCTCATGAGGGTCTGGTTCGTTCCCAAAGTAGCACACTTCAGTTGAGACGATGTGAACTTTTATAGTTTGAGTAGGGAGAAATACATCTTCTCCAAAAAACAGATTATAAGTTAAATTAGGAGAATTCGGGATTTTCCTGCCATTACACTGTAAAATATATTGGATTTTTACGGGAAATTCCTGGCTGTCTGGACGCCAGTACTATCATATGAAATAAAGATCTATAGAATGGGGTCATAAACACTTCCATATAGAATAGGGCGTTAGGGGCGCTATAACCATTGTTTTGATTTTTTTTGGGGGGGAGGGGGGTGGTCAAAAACAGTAAGTTCCCCATATGTTTTCCAAAAAATGATTTTCATTCGTTGGCCGTCAACTTGGCACAGATGTTGTCTTTAGCACAATCAATAATCTGACGTCACTTAGATTACCACTAGAGGACACTACGATTGTTTTCCCCAAAATGTTTTACCCAAAGATGGAACTATCCATTTTCCTTAAAAAGACAGGGCTTGTTTCAACTGCTCTGGAGTTAGTCTAGGTGCAAGAAGTTACTTGTGATGTTGAACGTACGCACGCCGATCGTACGTGCAACATCACAAGTTAGTCTAGGTGCAAGACGTTACTTGTGATGTTGCACGTACGTTCGGCGCGCGTACGTGCAACATCACAAGTTAGTCTAGGTGCAAGACGTTACTTGTGATGTTGCACGTACGCGCGCCGATCCGCTGTGGTTTGATCCACCAACAGCGGGCGCTATTCGTGCATGTCCACAATCTGACTTAGCCCATCTATGGAGGCTAATTCTACCTCCACACACACGAAGACTGGCGTGGTGATCGTGTAACTAGGATTTGTTTAGTAACGTCTTGCATCAAGACTACTCTGGACTCCGTGGCCGTAACAAGACAATTGTTTGGGCTTACTGTATTAGACCATAATTTCAGTTTAATCGTTCATGCACAATGGTCAATCCATCCATGTATGCACTTTGCCCTTGTGAACTGATCAGTTGTTTCTTCCACCCCTGCCCCCCCCCCCCCTCAACCCCGGGCTGCCCTTTCTTGATGTGGGGATTGGTAAATTGGTATATTTTCACTTGAAACTGAAAGGGGAAATACTCTCATGGCAATTATGGACACACAACACAAAACTGTTACACTTTCAGAGATGTATTACACATTATAACAAGCTTGGACGTTATTCACCAGGTTAAATACTAACATTAAGATCAGCAAGAAATACCGTAACTAAATCAAAGATGTATCGCCCGTGTTTGTCGCAATTTCCAAATATTTTCTTTTGCATTGGAACATTGCTATTTAACTTGAGAAAAGGATAACAAATACGTAAACATTGCACAATTCTCAAAATAATCATGAGAAGCATCTTTTTTTTTACAGTGAATATGTACCAAAATTAATTTATGCTGGGTCCTGTCATAAATTAGGTAATTTTGTTATTATAGGCCTAAATCTTATCTTTTGACTATTATAAAATATCTCATTTCGAAGTTTTTTTTTCCTTTTTTAAAAGGAACTAATCGATGTAAAATCAGCAGAAAACACGAGACGATACATTTGTAATAGATACACTCTTAAAACTAAAGTGTTGAATCAAAATTTTAAAGGGTTCGGTCAGTGACTGTTTATAAAGATGGATTTAACTTTTAAAATTGATGAATTAACATTGATAAAGTAAGACTTAACTTGACTCCGTGTTAATTCAACACTTTCTTTGAGTTGAATTTAACTTTATAAACTGTTGTCACTCGCCGAACTCTTATATGGTTGATTCAACAGTTTTAAGAGTGTAAGGACTTATATTTACAATAATTACATAAAAACGTTGATGTTCAAACAATTTAATGAACCCATGCGAAACACAATTGGTAATCAAATTATGATATCATAATCAGAATGACAGAGAGGGTTTTCTTTAAAATGCTTATTTTACCCATTAGTTCTACAGCAATATACTGCTCTCACTGCAACCTCGTTTGGTGTTAAACTTTCCCAATTAAACTTTCCTAAATTCAATCTGGAAATTATTTCACTTTTGTTACAAATGACATCACCTCTGACGTAATCATTAGAGGAGGTTGATATCATTATAAGCTTTACATCAAGTAATGAGTTAATGTTAAAAATCTACCGTTTTGTTATTTATCAATAACATTCATACTTTCATTTTAATTAAAAAGGAACAATTTGTCATTTTGAAATCTTGAACATTTTCTATTGTCATCCTACGTAACCAAAAGACAGCAAGTGTGATACACTAGCCTATATATGCCACATATATACAGCTATAATAGTTGTTCTTATAATGAAACAACACACTTAAAAGTTTATCTGGGTATAAATAATCAATTTTTGTTTGTTTCCTTAATTTGAATAATATATCCAATTCAGATAATAATGTTGATAATAAGCCTATCGCTGTAATAGGTGAAGCTGTAATTCTCACAACCGAACACTCTGTAGCTTACATGCTGCATGCACCAGCGAGAAGACCCAATAATCTGATAGTTCCAAAGAAAAGTTCAATCCTTGACATAAGGAATAAATAAATGGATGTAGCTATTATAAATAAATGGACGTAGCTATTATAAATAAATGGATGTAGCTATTATAAATAAATGGATGTAGCTATTATAAATAAATGGACGTAGCTATTATAAATAAATGGACGTAGCTATTATAAATAAATGGATGTAGCTATTATAAATAAATGGATGTAGCTATTATAAATAAATGGATGTAGCTATTTCCATTAATTTACTTACAATTCAATGACATTTGAAAGCGTTGTTGCCCCTGCAAACAGACACAATTAGGCAGGTTACTATAATGAGCATGTACAGGTACACAACCTCTTGTTTTCAGGGAATAAGACATGGGGGTAAGTCATTAATATATGGTGAATAAGCCATTGATCAACTTATCCTATTTAGGGTGGAGGGGGAGCTACAACCCCCCCCCCACAAACACACACCCACATGTTTTGTCAAGAGGGTATAGTCATTTGATCATTTACCTTAACACATTGAGAATAATTGTAAAATAATTAAATATTCATGAGTGCCTTCTCAAAGTTGAACGTCAGAGACATCAATGCTCTGTAAAATTTTGCATTTATTTTGAATTTATGCGAACATACCATATTATATTTCGTCCCTAATTTGCCATAGTGATCAATCCCGAATTGAGTTGGCATAGTGACCAATGCGGTATGGGTCACTTTGCCAAATTACAAAAATAGCCAGTTAGAGCATTCGTCATTTGAATGCATGCTCTATCTCCAAAACTATAAGGAATACATGCATGTGGATTAGATACAATGGTAGGTCTCTTTCTGAATGTACTAATGGGCGGGAAAACTTAAAATTGAAAAAAGTTGGATTTATCACTATGGCAAAATTAGAGACGATTTGGAAAGAGTTTATAATTAAATGTTTCCTCTCAAACAGTATTAATATTTCACGGGATAATGTGAACAAATTGCCCATAACAGGATATAGAGGGGATTCAAGGATATTGTTCGTAGAATGAAATATGATTACGGCGTTATCAAGGGTGCCTTGAAAATAACTGGTTGATATTGAAATGCGACTTTTATTATTTAAGAGGAACGACGCATTTTCATTTCACTGCGCATGACTGGCTTTCCTAAATAACTCCACACAATGCCACGGCTATACAGGTCCGTTGATGTAAAACCTGGCTGATGGGAATACTCCCCATTCAGGTTACTGTAGGGAGGGGTACCAAACAGTCTTGGCGTACACGTCTTGAACCACCAACCTCCCTTCAGGTTATCTGCGCAGTTGTAAGTAGAGTCAGCATCGTTGTCACGATCGTACGTCGAGAATGGCTGTCCATTGTGGTCAAGAGTAAGAGCATCACCTAGGAAACAGACAAAATAAACGAAATAAATGACGCAAGTAAATTGTATTGAAACCACATTTCATCTGCCCTATAGTGAGATCCAAGAGGGGAAACGGGCCCGCCTCCAGCACCCTAAAAATATTTATAAATAAAATAAATAAATACAAAATAACAAACATTAAATTAAAAAGAAAGAACAAAATATAAATACACAAATGAATAATTTACTTATTCAGGCAAAAAGACAATGTATGCTGTATAAAGCATAGCCGGGCCAAACAAGTTACTGCTCACTATACCGTGAAAAGGGAAAAAAAGTTGGATATCGAACTATTGGGACCCCCCCCCCCCCCCCCACCACCACCACCACCACCGCCACCACCACCACCTGGTCCACCACCACCACCACCACCACCACCACCACCATCCTCTGAAATCTAAATCAACCCTTGCGGTCTTATTTGTATTCATGACATCGAATGAAATAAAACAACGTGAATACAAGAATATAAGAATAATAAAATATTGTGATGTGTATAAGAGTATTGATCTATCATTGAATGAAACAGATGAATAATATACGCAGACATTCAATGACACGTTTGTGTATGAATCGACTGACGTATAAAGAATGTAAGCCTATATGTACGTATAGGACTATTTCAATCAGATGCTGTGTTTCGATTAAGCATTTTCAATTAGTCATTTATTATATTTTGGCATGTGTTGTCTTCACTGTTGGTCATTGGTTGTAGGCGCACCAAATTAAAGGGAATGTACGAAAATTGGTAGTGCTGGCAAAACTGCTTCAACGAAAGCCCTTTTGGATAATCTCAAGGCTCATTATCTTTCTGTATAGTTAACTATCAGTTTATATTTGTTTTTTCTTGTGTTAATGTATTTCTTGCCTGGAAGTAAATATTTTAAACACAAATAAACATGAATATAGACCTATGTTTACTTTCTTTGAATTCATTTAACAACCAACATATGAATGATTCAGCTGATTACAATGTGTCGTTAAAGGGGGAGTATCGTCAAAATCAGAGCAGGCTTTCAACAGGGCATGGAATCGGCACGGCGTCCTAGTTTAATTAAGTGACTGAAAACTACTGGCTCGTTTATGTAGCAGCAACGGTAATATGACCTAATTGACCTTATCACGCGGGTATTATTTTCAGTCGCTGAGTGAATCTAAAAATAACATCCCGATTCCATGTCCTGTTGATCGTGACGATATTGCCCCTTTAACGAGAAAATAAGTGTTACAATGCATTCACATTGTTCGGTGGCAAACTGGAACATTGTGTGCATTCTAACGTGGAAACAGTAAACGTCTCAAATATTATCGGCAATAATTATTTCCCTTTTTTCCTTTAAAATGACAGCACCTCTGACAAAATTATTACTAGGAAAGATTGATACCATCATCGGCTTTACACCAGGTAAATTTTTACAATAAATTTCGACCAATTGGTTGTTTTTTAATTAACAATTCTATATCTTACTTTAAGACGAAATCTCCCAAATCTGTTATAATATTCTGGGGGTGCAGACGGTGACATCTTATATGAGGGCCCAAGATGGTTGTAAGGGGTGTGGAGTGGGTACACACGACCCATAGGAGGTCACATTGACCCATGTAGTATCTTTTACTGCACACTTTCCCCTCAATACGAGGCTTGGCAATATCTGATATAAAGCATTTGCCGAGTAGGATATTCAGAGGTCCTATTTGATATGTTCAGAAAACCTACTTACCATATAGAGGGCTTTGGTCATGTAATGGGTATTCTGATCCATAAACCAGGTGGAGTATGTACGTATCTCCTTCGATGCGAAATTCTTTATATATAACAGACCCTGGTGGAGACCCATCTCTAGCTTCAAGATCCACTCTCATCTCCCATGTATCCCGGCTTACGTTGGTGAGACGACGGAGGATGTCGTTCCCCAGCCAGAACTCTCCGGTCTTGTTCCCGAAACCATTGCTATACTCGTCCCAGCTGCGGGTGAAATTAACCGTCCCATCCTGGCGTCGTTGGAATACCTTTACAGATTTATGCAATAAGAACAAAATTACGGAAGCGTTAAAGGGACACCGTAACAAAAAATACTTGGCTTAAAGTCATAATTATGACTTAGTACCAAGTTATAATTATGACTTAGTACCAAGTTATAATTATGACTTAGTACCAAGTCATAATTATAACTTAGTACCAAGTCATAATTATGACTTTAAAATTTACTCAGCTTAAGTAATAATTATGACCTAAAAATTACTTAGCTTAAGTCATAATAATGACTAATGCTTAATTAAGTCACAATTATGACTTAAGCCGAGTATTTTTTGTCACTTTATTCACTTTAACGTTTCCGTACAAAATAGAAAGTTAAAAGAAGTGAACTGTCGATATGATCGATTTCGAATAGAATTGTATTTTGTATTACTTGTTTTATCATTATTGTTTATATGTGTTACTGTAGTGAACTTACAATCCATCCTTTTGAGTTCGTTGTCATATTACAGTAGACCTCTAAGCCTTCTGGATATTGTGATGGGTTGATGGTGTAAACACCATCCGAGGTGTGACCAGCATCCCGCCAGGACTGGCAGTCGAGAAACTGGCCGGTGGTCGCACTTGGAGGGGTGGTGGTCTCACTTGGCGGGGTGGTGGTCTCACTTGGCGGGGTGGTGATCTCACTTGGTGGGGTGGTGGTCTCACTTGGTGGCCGGGTCGTGGTTTCACTTGGTGGGGTGGTGGTCTCACTTAGCGGGGTCTTGGTCTCACTTGGCGGGGTGGTGGTAGCACTTGGCGGGGCGGTGGTCTCACTTGGCGGGGCGGTGGTCTCACTTGGCGGGGAAGTACTCTCGCTGGGCGGGCTGGTTGTCGGGGTAGTGATGTCGCTTGGCAGAGCAGTGGTCTCGCTTGGCGGGGTGGTACTCGCGCTGGGTGGGGCAGTTGACGTACTTTGTGGGGAGGCAGTCGAACCACCAGATGGCATTGTAACATCTGATTCAAATAAAATGAATGAGTACATTTCAAAGTTAAACAAGACAAAGACCAAAACAAACGTCATGTTTGATAAAAGTTCCATAAAGCGATAAATGCTCTGGGTTCATGTTCTAAAATGGACAGACAGACGGACGGAAATTAGGTCGGTTTATCAAGTCAAGTCTCAATTCAAGTTTTTCAAGTCGCACTGAAACTTATTTCTTTCTGTAGGCTGGATAAGCAAATAACTTTAAACAAAACTGCAAACCAAACAAGATTTTCAAGATTGCAAATTGAAATATAGACAGGCCTCTAAACTTAAGACAATTATATCAGGTTTTCAGATGCATTATTTTATATTATTCTTGTGGAATGTTGAAAGCACAACCTGTAGGCGAGCAATGGGGGCGCTATATACCGACCAAGATTCAGACTCAAATCTAAGTGACCAACTCAAGTCACTAACTATGCAGCTATGGGTAATGATCAACTCAAGTCACTAACTATGCAGCTATGGGTAATGATCAACTCAAGTCACTAACTATGCAGCTATGGGTAATGACACAGTTTTACATAATTTCCAAAATGCATTTCTGTCATCCGAATACAGAAATTCCACATTGGAATGAATACGAACAGTCAGTCTGAATTCATTTACACAATGAATACGAACAGTCAGTCTGAATTCATGTACACAATGAATACGAACAGTCAGTCTGAATTCATGTACACAATGAATACGAACAGTCAGTCTGAATTCATTTACACAATGAATACGAACAGTCAGTCTGAATTCATTTACACAATGAATACGAAGAGTCAGTCTGAATTCATTTACACAATGAAGTAAATTGAAACTTTGACAGGTTGGTTTGTATCTCTTGATTCTTATCGGTTATGGATGCATTTACCAAAGGTGTATACTGGCTTAAAATAATGTGTGACGGACAGACGTAACACTGATTCGTCCCTCCCGCATCTGTACAACCCAAGTTTACTTGGAATCAAAACAGAACAAAACACGTTTTGTTATATAGAGTTTATATCACACAATGTGTGGTGTCTCATCAACCATTTGGAGTTTTTCAGAGGGAGAGGGGAGGGGGTATCTCTGAAGACACCACTCTCCCAGTTGTTACCTTTGTTATTGTGTGTGATTGTAGTTTCTTCCTCATCCTTGCTATTCTCTTCAACCATAACTGGGAATAAGTCGGGTACACCATTGGTAATTACACAAACACACTATGAAGGAATTATTATCGAAAAACTAAACTTAGTGTGATGAATCCAGACTTCCAGGGAAATGATTCTGTCAATAAGGTAACTATGGTGTTCTTTAATGGACACCTACGCGGCGACTTTTTTTTTTACGCGGCGACTTTTTGTTTTTGGGCGGCGACTTTTTGTTTTTGGACGGCGACTTTTTTTTTTTTTTTTTTTTTAAGTCGCCTTCCAAAAACAAAAAGTCGCCGCGTAAAAAAAAAAGTCGCCGTCCAAAAACAAAAAGTCGCCGCGTAAAAATAAAAGTCGCCGTCTAAAAACAAAAAGTCGCCGCCCAAAAACAAAAAGTCGCCGCGTAAAAAAAAAAGTCGCCGCCCAAAAACAAAAAGTCGCCGTCCAAAAACAAAAAGTCGCCGTCCAAAAACAAAAAGTCGCCGCGTAAAAAAAAAATCGCCGTCCAAAAACAAAAAATCGCCGCGTAAAAAAAACCTCGCCGTCCAAAAACAAAAAGTCGACGTCCAAAAACAAAAAGGGTGTGGCCAAATGGGTATGTCCATTCCCAAAGGAAACAATATAATAAGATAAGATAAAGGAAAGATAAAGGAAAATAATTGAAATGACACAATATCATAACAATGTCATCAAGGTGTGTCATGATCGAGAAAGAAAATGTAGCTGTCCGGTGCATCGGTAAGATATGGTAATGGGGATGGGCCCATAGGGACTATGTCCCCCCGAGTAGAAGATAAAGTGAGGGGTCTGGCTCACTCCCCCCAAAACCCCCCTCCCCGCCCCCCCCCCGCTTGGCCCCGCCCCCTTTTTCCAAAAACGGTTTAAACCGGTTCGCATCCTCGGGTCTTTTTTTTTTTTTTTTTTTAAAGACCCGGGGGATCTTAACCTCGCCGCCTCTCGAAAAAAAAATATCGAAAAAATAACTTTAAAAATTGAAAACTGAATTTTGGTCTAAGACTGTGGCGCAACTGAAAGAGTTTGTTGAAAGAAAAGAAATAAAGATGGGCGAGCCATCTGGCAAGTACGGTAAACCGACTAGAAAAGATTACATGTTGGCGGTGATAAAACATTTTGACAATTAGCGTCTAAAAAGAATATTCCGTGCGAATGGCTTTTAGTTGGTAAAACAAACAAGTGTTGTCTACCTAGTGTGGTAGGAGACAAATTTTGTCCGCTGCATCAGTGGCGTATTCGACAAGGAAAATGTATATCGGGTCCATGCAGAAGGTGTAAGAAGGGTACTAAACCCTCTGACGCGCCATGACACTTATACGAAAAGCGCGGTTGCATCGCGCTTAATTTTTCAGTAGGTGTGAAGGGGCGCTATAACTTCTGTTGCGTTGAACACTACCAACTCCCAATGGTTTTAACAGATGCCTAGAGGTCCTCTAGACCCTAGACAACAATTTGAAGCAAAACAAAATGTAAGGGCCCTTTAGGTTGATGTTTATTTTAGTTCTGATAACGCTTTTTTCCCCTACCCCAACTCGACATAAAATATACCCTATTATGTGTACCCATAGTAGTTTAGGAATAAACATCTCTCATACTCTGGCTGATGGCTCCAGCTTGTCTGGAATGATGTTCTGGCACACCATAGTGGGTAACTGATAGCCTTTGATAAGCCGCTTAGGAGCGGAACTCAATGGCCTTGTGTTGACAGATGGGATTAGGATCTGTACACGGTCCTATGGGACCATGCTTTTGCAGTAGGATTTTTTTGGGTCAATGGTTCAAAGCAGGCTAATGGGAATTAACCATGCTATTTGGGTTACAGTGAACTTACGGAATTTGAGAAATTTTGGGTAACAATCAACGGAGTAATTACGTTTTGTTTACAAACCTACTGACAAAAACAGCGCCATGGCATGTCGCAGGGTTTTAAAACAACGACGCATTTATGTACGAAATGCGGCGATATATTAAAAGACCTTTTTTAAACCGGCTCGAAGCGAGAGCTAGAAGAAATTTTAATCTCGTCATAATAATAATAATAATAATAATAATAATAATAATAATGTGTGGATTTATATAGCGCACGTATCCACCAACTAAGTGGTGCTCAAGGCGCATTATATTATTATCCCTGCTCATAAGGCTCATAAGGCTCATAAATCATTCCTGAAACCATCTCAGCTCCCTGGGGAGTATACAGCTCAATTGCTGCCATTTCTAGCGCATATAGAGCAAACCAACTCTGCCTTCACAGGTACCCATTTAACCCCTGGGTGGAGAGAAGCAATTATGATTAAGTGTCTTGCTCAAGGACACAAGTGTCATGGCCGTGATTCGAACCCACATTCTGTTGTGGAAGAGTTGAAAAATAAAATAGTATTAAAAAGTTGAATTATACGCTGGTGGTCTTTCTAGCGGATCTAAGGCTAGTTTATTATACAACTCGTTGTAAGATTTTTCTATAGAAAATTTTGCAGTAAATTCATAAGTTTTTCTGCAAGGTCTTTTTTTTCTTTTTCTCCGATGGCTTTAACATCTGACTGAGCGTCTTTGGGAGTAAATTTTGTTCGAATGTTTTCTTTCATCTCCGAGTACTTGTTTGGCTCCTCGTTGATTAAAACAAATTCTTCTTGGCTTATACAACTGTCTTCGATCGCTTTCGAAACGTGGCTGCCGATTGTGTTAAGTTTACTCTCGGCTAAAACTTGTATCTCGTTGTGTTTCTACTTTCTTTGATTTTTTTACCGAGCTTGTATTTCGCGGTATTTCATCGCCATCGCCATACCGCCTAACCCGATGGCTACTCCTTCGAGGACCGGCGCTGGTACGACGCTAGCCAGACTGGCAATTCCCATCGCTCCAGCCCCGATACCGCTGCATTCGGCCATTGTTTCTACGATAGATAAAGTCTTGATGATTTTATCGTATTTTTTATACGATCTCTCGCGCTCATTTCTCTCTACGGAAATTTCTTTCTGGATTTCGTTGATTTTTTTGTAATCTAAACGCATTCACATCTACATTACCCGAGGTGTCCATGGCTGGTAATGTTGGATATATTTTTGCATCTGCCATTATTCTATTAATAATACAGATTATATATTTTTTTAAACCAAGGGAAAACTTGCAACTTTTATATCAAAACAGATTCCCGTGTTTATAGCGCCAAAAAAGATCGCTTGTACAAAGACTTCTTGACGTTCGGTCTTGAAGCAAATTCCACATTCTAAAACCTGCGGTACAGCGGTAAAAGAAAGTTTTACATTAAATTCATCGGTAGTGGAGAATATATAGGCTCGATTGGCTACAAAGTTGCGCTTTGACGTGATTGAATAAGAATAATTCCCCTTGATTCTTTTCGCAAAAATTGAACAGTATGCCGGTTCTCTATCGAGGAAAAAACAGGGTTGATTCGTCGATCCATTCCACTCGAGGTTAATGGGTAGTCTTCCCATTAAATTTATCAACGGCATCGTTTGGCGAATGTCCCTCGTAGCGATACGTCCATGATATTCAGAAATGGATGTATCGTCATTATTGGATGAAATGGGTTCGCTCGTAAAGCCCGGACCGTAAATACTCGCCATTTGTACTTACTATTTAAAACATTTATTAATTTCGACGGTTATAATGGCTGGCATACCGTGATTATTAATATCTTTACCGCTCGAATCTTTAATTTTAAAACTCAATTCGTTTAAAGTGCCAGTTTTGAAATTTTTTCGTAATGGATTAGAATATTCTATCCAGGTACTTTTACCAAATTTTACATCTTGTATGGGCAAAACGTTTAAAATACTCGAAGGTTTACCGTTGTAAAAAAAAATTCGCTAGTAGAAATTTGATTGCAATACATAATTTTAAAAGGCTGCAAATCAATTTTCCCTTCATACGTTCCTTCGATCAGTAATTCATCCGAAAGCCCGAGTAAATTGGCTAGCCCGGATGGCAATTTGATTTGATACCTTTGATCATTAATTTCGAGCAAAAGATTCACCGGTTGTTTCATTAATGTTAAATGTTACCCAGGGTGTGTTATGTACGATAATATCGATAATTTGTTTTATATTGTAAAGTCCAGGTCTGATAGTATGAAAATTATCGGACGGTTGGCCTCCAGTCGCACCAATTCTACGGCGCAATATTTTTTCTTTCTTGCGCACATTATAGTAGCCGACCCAAAAGTTGACGGTCTTTAAAGATATAAAAAGTTTACCATCTCGATTATCGATTGTATTATCTAATTTCAATCGTATGATGCATTTTATTATAAACTAGAAGATAAAATAATGTTAGTTTATAATAAAATGACGCTTCCTTTAGCATTTCAGAGTAATATATCAAAACGGTGTCAACAATCTGGAAATTTTAAAGCTGGAACAATTTCTTCCAGCGACTTGTCCATTCAAAAGATTTACGTGACAGAAAACGATTTTGTAGAAGTAGCACTCGCCGATCCTTTTAACAAGTACAAGTTGCCTCACGTCAATAGCGATGAAATTGTAAGTAGCTGGAATTCGTATCCGCTAAAGTTTTATCAGAATCAAATTAATTTTGTAACGTGGTGTACTACGACGGGGTGTGGAGTGAGTTATAAACATTTACTCCGCATCTTTTCAAAATTGTTGGAGCGCGTTTAAAAACAATATAGACATTGGCGCGTATAATAAAATATGTAGAGACTTTCACGTCTCGCCGGTATCTGATTGGAAACAACAACAAGACAAAAACTCGAGAGGATTGGGAATAGCCTATTATTACGACAACGGTTACATTCCGGTACCTGGGAAAGACTACGATAATTCAAGCCTGCATGTTCCCTTCTCTAGCGAGAACGATTATTCAGACGCGACAAAGATGGGTTTTGGAGATCATCCCTCGACGTTTTCAGTCGCCTACATTTCACAATCTCCCCAGACTGAGCGAGCTTGGGTTAAATTTATACTCGAGTCGGGATTGGCTCAAGGCTGTACGGATATAGGTATAGAACGAATCAACGACTCTATAAGAACGTACGTTTACGCGGTGCGAGGAGCTCAAGTTCAAGCTAAAACTGGAATTCTCGTACCGGGTACCGGTTTAGATGCAAAAAGAGAATTCTTAAACATTCTCGATGCTTCGATCGATTCTCCGGTAGATTTGCAATCTTCTATTCAGAGGTACCAAGATTCTTTACAATACGCTCGATCGCAGTTAAACTTTGTCATCGGAGAAGTTTTATACCTTATGCCATCCGACATGAATTTACGAATAGGTACGTACGTGGGATACAACAACAATATTTTGATCGCAACGCCTGATTTGTCGCTCGGATCGAATCAAGACACAAATTCAACGCCCGTTCCCCCACCTCCACCATCCATCGATTCTCAGCAACTGTCATAATTATAACGACACACCATCCATCATTCCTCCTACCGATTTACCACTATCTACAGATACTCAACAACCACCATCTATTGATCAATCCGTCGATACTCAACTCGGCCTCGCGATTGATGATACTCACCAAGAGGGGAAAAAATCTCTAATATTTGGTCTCGCGATTGTTTTAAGTTGAGCGTAATTATTTACGAGTTGTTTCAACGTTGACCCTGTAGATAAGATAAAACCAAGATACCGACTCCACTCACGAGTAGCCACACATGTTCCGCCAACCATCCTACCGCCTTTGAAAGATTCGTCAATAACCAACTCAATACTCCACGTATGATACCAGGTAGAGATCCAAGGCTTTTTAACCAAGTTTATTTAGTAGATTCGATAGGTTTTGAGAGTTTTTGTATCCAGTCTTTTACGGTACCGCCACTTGGTGTAGTCGTAGGTGGTGGAGGTGGCGTTTGAATCCGGTTTTACGCTCGTTACGATGGCACCGATGGCGAGACTAATCGCCGTTAACATACTGGCTTATCGTTACGCCTTGTTCTCTAAATAAAGTTTTAATTTTTCACCCAACCCGACGTCTCTTTTCAACATTTTATTAATCGTTTCTTTGATTCTATTGATTTGACTGCGAAGTCCGCGTCATTTGTACTAACAGCCTCTAGTCTCGCTCGTCTTTTCGTCTTGTTTATCTTTCAGCTGTTGGCGCATATTTTGACCAATTTTTCATTTCCTGCTTTTCAGCGTCGAAATAAATGTTTGAATATTTGATATTACTTCGTAGAGTGTGTTCAATTTGGCTAAATTTAAATCGAGTTGACCTTGAGTCGTTTGCAAGGCTTTATCGAGACCTTCCAGTTCTCGCAATGGAAGTCCACCTGCTAGCGATTCTTTTGTCGTCTCGAAGAATAGAAATTGTTTCATCCAAGTTTTGTTTCATTAGTCGCGACTTGCGACAAACAAATCTGGCAACTGAATGTTTTCAACGGTTATTACATCGAGATTACTGTTAAATTGTTAGTAACGCCGCAACGAGCCTTTCTAGAAATCTTGGTATCATAATTGTCTATACCTAGATCACGTTGGATAAAATCAAGCCGTGTCTTTGTTTGGAGAGTAGATAATGCTAAAAAATTCCCTTTTCTCTTACGTTATTTAGCGGGATTCTTGTCCCGTCTTGTTTAAAAAAAAAGGATTGAGTCTTTGTACTCGAATTTATTGTATTCTTTCATAATAGGCTCAGTCCGACTTGCTTGTAAAAATCATCTACAACAGTTTTAACGAGTTCTTTCCTAAATGTAGGGAGATTTGTCAGCGGATAACACATCTCCTTCATATACGTGGTTATGATACGTCACCGGTCATGCGTTATGGGGTCCATCTCTATTTCTTTCGCCATCGTCGTCTTGAACGTTTTTTATTAGCGGATCAAACTCATCGTATCCTCCTTCTGCCATACTATTTACAATTAGTTTTTATTTTATCTTGTTTGAATACCCAACTCAGATAGCCTACTACTCCCATGCCCAAGATGATAAACAAGACTTCTCTGGTTTTTAAATCTTCGCTAGGAGCGTAAAAATCAGCTAGTTTTAGGCTCGTCGTGTAAAATTCGGCGGTAAATTAAATTGACTTCCGGTAACGATATAATATTCATTCATCGCTTGTTTACGTCGGTAAAAAGTTTTTGAGCGTGCGATTCTTTCTTGAGTCAGTCGTTTGCGTAATCTAGATATTTCGAGCGCTCTTTGGACCATTTGTCTCTAGCTTTAGCAAGTTTTTCTAGCGCTAGATCGTGCCTCTTTCGTTCTTTTTCCGCTTCGTTGGAACGTAAACTGGAAAATAAAAAATTTGATCCGGAAAAAGCGAGGGCGTTTACTACTGCGCCTCCAATCATCATCGCTATAGACACCATTTTATTATAAGCATTTTTTTAAAAATTTAATAAAATAATAGTACATGTTAAATATGAGCTAAGCATTTGGGCACAAACTAAATCCGTACAGGCGATTGAGAAATTCAAAGGTATAAAAAGGAATACAACAAAAGTCATCATCAAAAACAATCCGAGAGCAATAACCATCGATGAAAATCAACTTTTCACTGTTAGTTTATAAAATTTGGGAAAAGACGACGTAATCGTTCCAGGATCGGCCAGATTGGCTTTTAACATTACTCTAGAATCCGAAGATGTTGAAGAGCGAACCATCGTACATAATATAGGCAGAGCCATCGTTAAAAATATTTCCATTAAATTTGAAGGAAATAAGTGTATTCTTTAAACGATGCGGATGTGTACAATTGTTTCAAAGACACGTGGTTGACTGAAACACCAACTCAATCTAGCGTATCAAGGAATCGAATCGGATAATATAACTAAATTAAGAGTAGACGACAGCGGCGGTGATCCTGCGGCTAATCAAGGAAAAGACAAGGCTGTCGCGGATACTTATAAAAATAGATTTTACATTCCACTCGACTTTGAACTATTGACCGATCATCAACCGTATTATCAAGCCGGACTGACGGATCGGCTGACTTATGAACTCACGTTTAATAAATATATCAAAGTTATCAAAAGCTCAGACGCCGATAGCAAATATATCATAAGCGGAATTTCTCTAGAATACGAGATTGTCACCAATCCACAACTCACTCGAGTGATTAAAAATCAATATAGCAAAAAGTTGGTGGTATTATACGACAGAGTCTTGAGACACTGTATAAAACCGCTAAACAAGATAGATAAAACGTGGAATATAAATGTCAATACTCCGGCAAAAAGCATGAAGGGAAATATTGATGCTATTCAAAGAAGCCTACTGAAAAGTCTTCTTTAAAATTTTATAATCCAAAGATTGATAAAATCTCAATTACTATCGAAGGAATTTTAATCAACTTTACGCGCAAGGGATGCGCGGATATCCAACACTGAAGAAATTCAGAAATATTTCGGAGATTCGAGAGAAGAACATGCCATGGGAGTAACCAAGGCTTTGGGTCTATCGGATATGAGACCAAAGATTACCTAGTAGATAAATACGGTTTGTTTTTAGATTTGAGAAGCAACGATGATAACAAAGTTCATGGTAGTGGCAGACGGATAGAAAACGCATCCAAAGGAATTACCATTTAGCTCGAAAAGCAGTCAGAAACTGCCGGCGAATTAAACTGCTACATTTACATCATCATTGGACGCTCAACTCAATATCGAAAATGGACGATTTCATTCCGCGATATATTTAAAAAAAAATCATGTTGAATATTATTAAACATGTTACCGAAATATCCACACGCTGCATTGATTTGCGGTCAGACCGGATGCGGAAAAACAGAATTTGCTTTAAATCTATTGGAAAATGAAAAAGAATATCGTAGATATTTTGAGCATATTATAGTCATACTATGTCCGACCATTGCCGAAAATCTCGCCTACCAAAACAGAAGGTGGATTTGGAACGATGAGCGAGTGTACATTAACGACTTGACCGATTCGACGCTGGACAGAGTTATAGAAATTTACCACGATGCCTTCAAAGGAGATGAGACGCTGTTTATCATCGACGACTGCTCCGCAATCAAAGCGTTAAAACATAGAAAATACGACGATAATAATAAATGTATGATCAGCGAGTTGGCTTTTAGCGGTAGACACGCCAAATACAGCTGTTGGATTCTTTCTCAAAAATATAACAGCGTGTTGAAAGATTTTAGAGAGCAACTAAAGTGGTTGTGTATATTTTATTGTAAAGATAGAGACTCGTTCGAAAATTGTCTTCGAGAAAATGACGTCATACCGGACCAAGAGACCAGAATGAAAATTAATCAAAAATTAAAACGAGCCAAACATTGCAAGTTGATTTTAAAAACGGATCAACCAACCAATTACGAAATACTAGACGGATCTGACCAGGTTGCAGCGAGTCACTTGGACAGGTCAATTTTGATAGGTCGGTAGGTCATTTGATAGGTCGCATTAGGTCACTTGACAGGTCACTTGACAGGTTGTAGTAGGTCACTTGACAGGTTCTTGACAGGTCGTAGTAAGTTACTTGTGAAAAGATTATAATAAGATTTATAGATAAATATGCTAATAGAAATGGAAGTTGGTTTTGTGTATTTACAAACTGTTGGAATTTCGTGACACTCGTATTTTTGATCTTTAAATACCCGTACGTAAAACCGTAGAATTTATAAACCGTTGACTAAGGAGCCGAAGCAAATTTTAAAATATAAACAAGTATTATATAACAATGGAAGAAGTTGCAAAAATTCTAAACACGAACAGCCGCGAGCAAAGTTGTGTTGAAAAATATCGCCCCACCGCCCATACCCACTTGACAATAAGCGCAGCGGATCGATTGTTGGGCCGTCGTAGTTGGAGGGAAAACTCCAGAAGATTTCGGTAAAAGAGGTATACCATTTTTCGATTGAAACTTTTAAACTCGGTAGAACAGAGATAAAATTACGCGCGCGATACGAAGCGAGACTGGGTCGTGAAATGATAACTCATTGGGCTCATCGATCATAAAAGTCTTTACGCCAGAGTTGGGATCCGGATTAAAGCTTGATCGATGTGATGGATACGAATTTACGATCGATGACGAAGATGGTTTAATTACCGATTTAGAAAAAAGCGCTCTCTTGCGGGTTTTATGCGAAGTATACCACAAGTACGGAAATTATTAGCGCCAATTACAGGGGCGCTAATTTCGGAAACATGGCTGTTTAAAATAAAAAAATTCTTGTTCTAGATTTATAAAGACGATGGAGCGAGGGAAAACGGAGGAGACGCCCGTAAACCAGGTAACAAAAACACCGACTAAAGTCAGTAAAAAATCCGGTACAGGGGTCGCGGCTTGGGTAAAAGACTCATGAATTTAAATAAAAGAAAAAAACAAGTTTAAAAGAGAAAGCCATCGACGACGCTGTCGAGCCAAACACATTACTTCGAGTGCGAAAGAAGAAAGCGAATGGAGTAAACGCGCTTTACATCGATCTGGGGTAGCGGTCGTTGGAGGCATTACATATTTTATCTACAAGGCGCTAAACTCTTACCAAAAAGCCCGTAGAAATTGCCCGCGCAAATCAGCCCCGCAGAACCTGTAAAAACTGTTCCAACCATCACCAGACAAAGATGTTGATCCATCTGAAATGGAGTAAAACATATTACCTATAATATAAAAATGTCTGCGTATTACGAGCAACATCGTCAATGCAGCCCATCAGCGGATGCTGTAGGAATTATAGCCGTTATTTATAGCATGGTCGCTAGAAAAGATGTTTAAAATAAGTACGGAAGATTCTTACGAAGATTTTTACGAAAATCAAAACAAAAAATTCTAATGAGGTTTTATTCTGTCACTCTTGGGTATGGGAGTTGTAGGGTATCTGAGTCTGAATGTTTCAAAGAGGACGATTATCATCAAAACCTAGAAATGATTTAAAAAAATAAATTTTAAAAATATGTGTCTATAATATAAAATGTCTGCGCTAGATACAAAGCAGCATCGTCAATACAGCCTATCACGGAAGGCGTTGTAGAGAATTATAACCGTCATTTATAGCATGGTTGCTGAGAAAGTGTTTAAAATAAAACCAGCCGATTTGGGAAAAACTGGATCATGTTTACGAAGTCTAAAAGCTCACGGCCATGCTACGGTCGGGTCGGCGCTAATGACCCAAAACGTGGTTATTCAACAAGGAATTTTACCTAAAAATATTAGCAAAATTCTCCCAATAAAAATATAAAATAATAAAATGGACAAGCGTACAAGTATTAAAAACCGAAAACGCTTTATTACAGCCCTGAAAAAGGGATATTGAAGGCCCGGGTTTAGAGCGATTGAGAAATTAGCCAAAGAAGCTAAAATTTCTGAAAGTAATAACCTCGACAGTGGTTGAAAAAGCAAGCTGTTATGGCAGATTCCCATATCTCCCATAATACATCCCCAGGCCGACCAACGCAAGAAAGCTCTCCAAGAAAAAACCCAAACGAAGGATCCATCAGGCTGATTTGTTGTTTATTACTCTACGGTACAATCGGTAAAAAGCGACAAGTACGCATTAACAATCTCCGACGAAGCCAGCAGGTATAAGAAGCCGAACCGCTTGATTGACAAGACTGCCGGGCAAGTCGGTAACGTTGTTTGAAAAAATTTAAGCAAAAGGGGTCCATGACTTGGCCAAAAATCCTCAAAGATCGATCCAGGGAAAAAATTGTAGCGAGCATAAATAGCAGCGAATGAGTGTGTAAAAAAAGACAGAGAGGCGAGGTCGACACATCATCATAGAGCGCAGGGAATATCGTGGAAACGATTAAACAGAACCTTAGCCGAGAGATTGTTTTTCTCATCAATACACGCGCAAAGAAATGGTATAATACATGATCAGAGAGAATGGGTAAATAGGCTAAGAGATGGTCGTAATAAAAGCTTTAAAGAACGAAGAAACCAGACTCATTGATGATTAAAAAACCGGAGGATGCCGTTAAACAAAATGCCATTAGTTGAGCAAAAATCCAGCCTCTCCATCTCGACAATACAATGGGAAAAATGAAAAAAAAAAATTGCTAAAACGCGCTCGTTAGATATTTATACGCGCCTGGCGTGGCTGAACACGATACTTGAGACGCGCAAAGGATCCCATATGGTCCATTAAAACATACGCCATTAAAAATTATACGGTAGCATAAAATCAACCCCAATATTGAATTATTTAGAATCTATCCACTTGATCTTTTGTGAGAGAAGAATTGCAAATAAACGTACCCAGTACCAATTACCGCCCTAAAAAATTATAACTGGTCCCATCGAGATTATGCTATAACCCCTCTTGCAAATAATCTTGATAATTTGCGACCGCACGCCCTCTGCGAATTCTGCGTAAAAAAAATGGTTTGGTGACTCCTTCACGTCCATAAATGTTTCCGTCATTGACCCATTGACGTACTAGATGAGTCACAAACAACCTGTTTGCAATAGATTGTATTATGAGAAATAAACAAGAAGTTGTTTTTTCTCCACGGTTGAATGGAAATTTAATTTCACGGTCTGATTCCATCCTATTATTGATTTTACCAACACCTGTTCACACGCGTTCCCATTATCTTGATTGATTGATTCTATTGAAATTTTTTGTGTAAACGGGTGTTTTTCGCAATATTCTCATTTTTGAAAATGTATACTAGTAGTACAGTGAATATATATAACAACAGCAAAGAAACGTCACAAGAATATTATGAGTATGGAGGTAACACGAACACAATGTGGCAAATTTAGTTAAACCAGCCAACCATCCCACAACATTGTATATTTATTATATGTTTAATAATATAATTACTTAACAAAATATAGGGGTGATTGTTTCTTTTTTGTTATGTATACCGGTATATTTAGTCAGACCGGTCTATAACAGAAAACTGCGTGAACTTGCAATTTTTTAGAATATTCCCCAAATTTTGGAAATTGGGGATCTCAATTTTAAACTATATGCCGACGTAAAAATCAAATACGAGCCATGCTTATGGATAATGACATATCTCAGTTTTGGAAAAATCCTCACCTGCATTGTATTTTGCGTATAATGACCACTGAATATGAGACCTTTGCTCTATATCGTTATAGACTCATTGAATTATCGCCAAGCCAGGACCACGTCAACAAACTATTTTTAGAAAAATCATGGTATGAGCGCTTTTCGACAATATATTCGCTTCGCCATTGAATCATCGCCAGCCAGCAACCACGTCATCAAACTATTTTTAGAAGTGCTCATGGTAGGAACACTTTCGACAATAGATTCGCTTCGCCATTGAATCATCGCCAGCCAGCAACCACGTCATCAAACTATTTTTAGCGATCATGGTATGAGCGCTTTCAACAATAGATTCGCTTCACCATTGAATCATCGCCAGCCAGCAACCACGTCAACAAACCTATTTTAGAAGCGATCATGGTATGGCTGAAGCCTTTCGACAACTCTCTTCCTTCGCCATTGAATCATCGCCAGCCAGCAACCACGTCATCAAACTATTTTTAGAAGTGCTCATGGTAGAACACTTTCGACAATAGATTCGCTTCGTCGTTGATATATTTGAACACTTTCTCCAATGAACAATAGACTTTGCTTTATCGTCGATATATTTTATGCGTTTACTGAGATTTTTTGCCATGGTTTCAATAAACGGCTCGTTACATATAATCTAGAGCTGTTTTTTTTTTTATTTTAAAGTTTTGTAATTTATAATGACCGTAAGATAAATGATGAATTTCCGTCCGGTAGTATATACCTCTTTGTATCCAGCGGCGATAAGGATATTTCATTGACGCGTGTCGTGAAAATGAGGTTTTTTTTTCTAATAAAATTCATAGAGTGGAAAGAGTCTTTTTTGAGATAAAACTTGTTTGAAATGCTCGTGCATAATTTTCTTTTCAAAACTGTTTTTTCACGCCCTTGGCTTTTTTAAAGATTCCCTCGTCTGATAAAAGTATCGAGTACATTTTTTGGTCTGAGGCCAACAAATTCTTAAGAGTTCCAGATGTCTCGTCTTTAAATTTTTAATAATCTTTTATTAGCGTTTCGGAATAGAGGAATGATCTTTAGGATAACTACTAAAATCGTAGAGATTCGCGTCTTCTGACATGTCCTCAAATATTTTCCGTTTGAATATTGAGTAACGCCGTCCAATCCGTGTAAAGTAGATTGCAAAAGTTGCGCGATTTGCTTTTTTTAAATGATTGTAATAAAAATCGTATCAATGTTTAGATAAATCTAACACCTCATTCTGACGTATACCGGGCGATTGAGTGTGAGTTTGAGTTTGTGTGTATGAATAGCCGTCAGATCGTAATCGAAAATCTTGAAATTAGCAAAAGATGGCTTCGCGATTGCTTACGGATACGTTGTTTATCTCATTAGATTCACGTTAATCTGATTTCGTAAATTTTCCATCGTTTTCCCCAAAATCGAATTTTCATGAGCTTGTACAAATCTTTTCAAAATCTGACCCGGCATTTTTCCTAAGACGTGTGTTCAAATCAATGTAAGACTTCATCCAAGGTGTTTGATTGAATTTTAAAACGCGATGAATTCTCCTTAGTTTCATGCCGAGAAATAAATATGGCTGTAGATTACGATAATGAAGAACGTATTTTGACCTGTTGTTCAAATTTGGTTAATTATTTACTTTTGGAGCTGGTCTGTTTTTCTAGCTCGAGCTGATATAGAGACATCCATTCCCCTTTGAAATCTTTTGAATTTTTGGCGCAGAGGAAACCGTTGTGAAGATTGTGTAAAATTTTAGGATATTCAAGATCAACTTCAAAATGTACCCCCCTGGTTCGATTCTTGGTGATTGATTTTATATCTCATCGAATCAATTTATCTCTCGTTAACCATTAAAATTTTCCAAGTTGGAAGGTATTGACTCATCGCCCAGCCGTAAAGGGTTATTCGCGTCTAGGTATGGGATGCATTTTTAGGTTTTGATGGTCGTAATCGGGTAGGTAGGATTGTTTGCTTTAGCGTATCTCGTAACCATCGACGTACCTCCCTAGTGCCCTTTCTATAAATAAATGCATGTCGTAACTGTCAACAATTCCCAAACGTACGTTCGAATGTTTCAACAGAGCGTCCCAACTCAAGCCTGGACTAGTGTAATAATGAGCTGGATCTAATTCATACTTTTTTATACAAGTTGCGCGAAAATTTTCAAAAACGTCCGCTAATAAACAAGTATCCGTACGCACATAGAGGTCGTGATAATCCCCTAGATTTTTACATTCAAACTTTGCCTAATAAACGTTCTTTGCGTGCTCATATTGTTCGTCCGTAATGCCTTCGTCGTTCAAGCTACTATAAAAAGCGTTTTTCGGAGGAAGACTCGTTTCTTCAAACGTTTAAAATCATCCATGTACTCGTAGGGATAAATACCTTTGTTTAAAAGCAATTTAATCTTGTTTGGGTCCGGTTCGTACTTTTTAGATATTAGTAAAGAATCGGGATTGTTTGATTTAACGAGTTTATCGAGTGAAGCTAGTAAAAATTGAGCGCTGTCGATAAATCGCAGTTGCCCGATTGACGGAAAGAAATTATACTCTCTTCCATGTTGTTTGGGATACACTTTAAATTTCCTTTGACTCGACTCGTAGCTTCGCACGATGAGATGAGAGTCGTATCCTCGCATAATTATGAAATACCACCGATAGGCGAACTTTGCTCGGTTTTTATGCTAAGTTTTAAATTACAACAATCATGCGCCGCTCCTCGATATTTTCCAGTAATGTGGACAATGATCGCGTAGCCTACTTTCTTGTCGCCTTTGTCCAAATCTTTTTCACAAATCCAACAACTTGCTGGATTTTTTATAATTGTTCATCTTGGTCCATCGTCATAAACATATTTTAGGTTTTTAAATATCTCGTTGATGCTCTTTCTACTTCTTTTAACAACGAGTCCAAAAAATGTTTCGATGCATCTTTTTCCCTGTATACCTTTGGGTGGTTGAGTTTGACCGTCGCATCTAACGACTACGTACGAATACCCACAAACTACGTGTTCTTGCAATTTTTAGTATTGGTTGTAACTGCATCGTCAATCTTTTAATTAACGCTTCAAAGTCCGCGTATACTGACGAAAGGAACTTTCATCTTTTATAAAATTTTGAAAACGCATATTATTTTACCCTCGATCGGCATCACGATTTTAACCTCTCTGCCGCCAATTCCCTCACACTCGGGAATGTGTTTTTTGGAGCAGGGCTTTGGTGGTGTAAACCGTGTAAACATCTCACGCAAAAGTGTTTACTATCTTTATAAAGCCTTGCTCGTTTGGTCAGAAAAGCAAACGGTTAAAATTCTTGATCCAAACGTAGTGCGATTTGTTTTCCTCAGTGAATTAACAATAAATTAATACGAGCCATAGTCGCGGGTTGATCGCTAAGCTTTAATTCGGCGCACCCAGGATTTTGTCTTTGGGGGCTCGAAGAAAACTCACTCACAAATCAACTAGGGATGTACGTAAATAATGTATGTAATTTAGGGTTGTATGTGTGTGTATAATGTATGAATGGATCTTCCCATTAGGGAACCTTTCCGGTAACCTCCCATATGAAGAGGCAAAAATGGCAAGAATAGCCAATCTAATACCTAAGTCATGCCAATTAAAGCGGAGCCCGGGCGGCGTGTGCGATTTCTAGGCATCGACCGGCGTGGTAGAGGTCGGCGAAAGCATCGCGCCGATAGGGCGGTCAGCAGTCACAATGCAAAGTGCCCCGCACACGTTAGCCATGACATGGCGCATACGTGTGGGGTCGCCGGCCGCGATCCGGGCCGACTTCTTGAAAACTCGTCCCGCCCTTGCTGATCTTCAGATAACTTACCAAAGGCAAGCTGCCACAAGTGTCGTCACCAAATCGCCAGATGCAGTGATGACATCATGTTTTCTTTAACCAGTTGATCCAATTGCTTTGGTCTGTTTTTACTTAGATGCTTTTAGTTTCCAATTGATATTAACACAAGAAGATGATCAGAGGTGAAACTGTTGTGAGGGGAAACACGAATTATGAAGGCTCGGGTTCGTTC